>CM070021.1:22925873-23468373 GCA_036247105.1 Cirrhinus mrigala
ACTCAGTCTGAAAAAAATACTACAGTACAATTCTCTGGACTCTCTAGGCCAAATATTATCTAAAAAATGTTGAAATTTACCCTTTGGGAAGCTATAATGGGGTTGTTTAGAAAAGGGGCCTGTCCAAATTTACCCAAAATCCTAAAAAAAATCTAAAGGAAAACTCAAAATTTCACGAAACCGCCTGAACACATGTGACAAGTGATTCTAAACAAGCATGCAAAGCTTTAAGGAGATCAGACCACAGCTGGCACTAGAACAGTCATAACTGTTATAAAGTGGAATATTTCTATGGTAAATTATCAGGATTTGCCAAAAATGCTTTTTTAAATAATTGATTTAGGTGGTTACAAGCTTGCTAAATATGTCTTTTTTCGAATGTGCTTAAATGCCTTAAAGCACTTGAACCCTGGTAATCGTTGCTTGCAGCTATGTTTATATCTATGTTTGTGTATTTAAAACAAATGAATGCTATGTTTTTGTTTAGGCTACTGGTCCTTTCCTGCATATCGGTGCTTTAGCTGCAGTTACCGCTTTGGCCTGGCTGGTGGCCGGACAAGTGGCGCGAGCGGAGAAAACCAGTAAGATGAATCCACCTCCTCGCTTAAAGATCAGTCTCTCAGTTAGTCATGATTATTAACTAGATGTTAATTATTAAAGGGATACACAGAGAAATCCTCTGTCCCGATACATCCTGTCGTCACACAGAGACGGATTGCTGTCTCTGCTAGCTCAGTGCGCTGGTGTTTCATGTTACAGCATTAGGGGAAAAATTAATATAATGCTATTGATTCCTCATTTCGGTTTACTCAAGCTCATCTGATTTAACTAAGCACAGATTTAACTGGCTCATCTCATTTAGTTAATCAGAAGACTTTCACTTTATTCCTTAAGGACATACACTGAGCATAAACTACAGTTCAGAAGTTTGGAGTCAAAGAGATTTTTGAAAGAGTCTCTTATGTTCACCAAGACTGCATTTATTTGATAAAAGAATACAGTAATATTGTAAAATCCAGAATTAGAATTTCCTGATAATTTACTCACCGCTGTGTTATCCAAGATGTTCATGTCCTCCTTTCTTCAGTCAAAAAGAAATTACGTTTTTTGAGGAAAACAGTCCAGGATTTTTCACCATATAGTGGACTTCAATGGTGATCAGTGGGTTGAAGGTCCAACTTGCAGATTCAGTGCAGCTGTAATGGGCTCTACACAATCCCAGCCGAGGAATAAAGGTCTTATATAGTGAAACAACCAGTCATTTTCTAAAAAAAAAAAAAAAAAAAAAATGAAACAAAAAAAGTATATACTTTCTGACCACAAATGCACATCTTGCACTAGCTCTAACAACTTCATGCATCACGTAGTCATGTTGGAAAGGTCACACATGACGTAGGCAGAAGTATTGACCCAGTGTTCACAAAGTGAATGTCAAACATCCTTTAGAAAAAAGGTAAAACATCAATGTTGGACAATGTTGAAGTTGGAGAAGAAAATGAGATGGAGTTTTTTGCCTTACCCTACACAGATGAAGAGCTATGCGTGACCTTTCCATTGTGATTACACAATACGTGAAGGTGTGCATCACAGAGCTAGTGCAAGATGAGCATTTGTGGTTAAAAAGTGTATAAATTTCTTTTTAAAATTGTTTTTTTTTTAGAAACTGACAGATCGTTTCGCTAGATAAGATCCTTATTCGTCGGCTGGGGTCGTGTGGAGTCCTGTGAAGCTGCACTGAAACTGCAGTTTGGACCTTCAACCCGCTGAACCCCTTTGTAGTCCAGTATATGGAGAAAAATTCTGCAATGTTTTCCCCAAAAGCCTTAAATTCTTTTCGACTGAACAAAGAAAGATGTGAACTTTTTGGATGATACGGGGGTGAGTACATTTTTATTCAGCAGTGAACTAACGCTTTAAAAATTTTTTCTTTTTTTTTTAATGAATAGAATGTCTAAAAGAACAGCAATTACTTGAAATCAAAATCGTTTGTAATATTATAGAAGTCTTTACTGTTCTCAGTTTTAATCAATTTAATGCATCCTTGCTACATAAAAAGTATATAATAACAGAACCCAAGCTTTTCAATGTTCGTGTATTTTGTCTTAATAATTTCACTAAGTAGCCTCTAAATTTCTCTAAGATTTAGGTGTCTCCTCCTGAAAACATACTTTATGCATGCATGTGAGCTAAAATAGCTGTGTAAGCTCAATTCCACACTTACATACATACATTCAGAAATGCCACTAAAGGTTATTATATTTTCAGCATTATCACAAGAGAAGTTATTGCACACTTTAGCCTAAACACTTTAGCCTTATACACTTAGTGTTTTCTTCAGGTCAGCTATTGTCATGGTCGAGCAACAGTTTAAATATAATTATTCGGAATCAGCACTCCTTAACAGTCGACATTTTATATCATATGAACAATAACTCATCCGATTACTTAAAACAACACCAACGATAGAAAACACATTAGGTATGTACAACGAGGCCACACAGATTGAATGTAAGCATCCACATCTGCATTGTGTTCCTGTTTCTTACCTAAAATTTTCATTTAGGCATTTTCTTTTGAGAAAAAAAAAAAAAAAAGTTACTTTGGCATAACACATGTGATCATTCAAAATGATTTAAAAAGCTACTTTATAGCCATTTTCATTTTATGCCTTAAAGGATTAGTTCACTTCCAGAATAAAAATTTCCTGATAATTTACTCACCCTCTTGTCATTCAAGATGTTCATGTCTTTCTTTCTTCTGTTGAAAAAAAATTAAGGTTTTTGATGAAAACATTCCAGGATTTTTCTCCATATAGTGGACTTCAATGGAGATCAGCGGGTTGAAGGTCCAAACTGCAGTTTTCACAATCCCAAACACAATCCCAGCCATGGATTAAGGGTCTTATCTAGTGAAACGATCGGTCATTTTCTAAAAAAAAAAAAAAATGTAGATACTTTTTAACCACAAATGCTAATCTTGCACTAGCTCTGCGATACGCATGCACATCTTTGTGCATTACATAATCGTGTTGGAAAAGTCACGCACAGTTAGTTATTTGTCTGTGTACTTCGGTTTAAAAAGGTAGGGTAGGTCATTTGCTCCTCCAACCTCAAAATTGTCTGACATCGCTGTTCTACCTTTTTTGTAAAGTGCGTTTGACTTTATTTGCACGGTTACTTTGTAAACACTACCTCGCATGTGCATGATTACGTAATTCTTGAAGTCGAGCTAGTGCAAGATGAGCATTTGTGGTTAAAAAGTATATACATTTTTTTTTTTTTTTATTGTTTTTTTTTATAAATGATCGATCGTCTCGCTAGATAAGACCCGTCTTCCTCGGCTGGGATTGTGTAGAGCCCTTTGAAGCTACATTGAAACTGCAGTTTGGACCTTCAATCCACTGGCTCCCATTGAAATCCACTATATGGAGAAAAATCCAGAAATTTTTTTCTCAAAAACCTGAATTTCTTTTCCACTGAGGAAAGAAAGACATGAACATCTTGGATGATGTAGCGGTGAGTAAATGATCAGGAAATTTTTATTCTGGAAGTTCCTGAGTTGTACCTTCAGCTAACTAAGTTGTTGGTTCTCTAGGGTTTCAGGTGATGGTTCTCCTCCTGTACGTGAGTGTTCTTCTCACACTCTACTTCATTCCGCTGTCAATCACCTCACCCTGTATTATGGAGCGTGGGAGTCTCAAAGCAGCACCCGCCATCATCGGCCATCAAGGAGCTCCAATGGTGAGATGCCAAATTATCAACATTCTGCTGTGCACTTCCTGTCTTTCCTAGATGCTACATCTGACTCAGGCTACATCAAGGATTGCTGGAGGCAGTTTGGTCCTTTCTCTCTCTCTGTGCCTCATCTCTTTCCCCTGTCTTTCCATCCCTCACTATCTTTCTCTCTTTCTTTCTCCCCCTCCATTTATCTTTCTCATATTTCTTTTCCCTGGCTTGTCATAGCTAAATATAACTCGGGAAAGAGCCACTGAGAATCTCTGTGTAGGCGTTGTTCAAGGTTTGGTGGTTATGAAGGGTTTTCAATACACCCGTGTGTATCATTGGTCTATTGTGAAATGGCAAATATGCTTTTAATGTGTGCATGTTATTTCAGTTTTATAGTGGAACAGAAGAAAATAGCAAAAGTCAAAGTCAGTATGTGGACAGGATTAGATTTCTGAGCTTGTTAAAGTTTATTTATTAATAAATTGTGTGTGTGTATATATATATATATATAGGTATGTATGTGTATATGTAATATAATACTAATATAATGATAAATACACTAATAAATATATAAAATATATAGAAGATAACTAATACATATATAAAACGTATGTATATACTCTGCTGTTCAAATGTTTGGGATGTTAATTGTTAAAATTGTTTGTTTTTTAAAGAAGTCTTTTCTGCTCATCAAGGCTGCATTTATTTGATTAAAAAAACAGTAATATTGTGAAATAGTGCAATTTAAAATTGTGGTTTTCTATTTTAATATGCTTTAAATTAGAATTTATTCCTTTGATGCAACAGTGAATTTTCAGCTTGTTTCAGCATTTTCATTTATTTAAAAAAATTTCGTAACAATATACATTGACGTTCCAAATTTGGGATCAGAATTTTTTTTCTTTCTGTCTTTGTTTGAAATAAATTAATAGTTTTATTCAGCAAGGATATGTTAAATTGATAAAAAAGTGATAGTAAAGACTTCTATTGTTAGAAAAGATTTGTATTTTTAATAAATGCTGTTCTTTTTAACTTTTTATTCATCAAAGAATCCTGAAAAATTATCACAGTTTCCAAAAAAATATCAAGCAGCACAACTGTTTCTAACATTGATAATAAGTCAGCATATTAGAATGATTTCTAAAGGGTCATGTGACACTGAAGACTGCTGTAATGGCTGGTGAAAATTCAGCTTTTCATCACAGAAATGAATTATATTTTAAAGTATAGTAAAAAAAAGTGATATTTTAAATTGCAGTAATATTTAATAATATTACTGTTTTTTCAATCAATTTTTCTGCATTTTCAATCAAATAAATGCAACTTTGATGAGCGTTTGATACATGATGTATATATTTAATAAATATTGACATATGTATATATATTTTTTATTTATATATATACATTTTTCATATGATTTATATTATACATAAATATAAATATATTACATATATTTCTTAAATATATACATGTATTTTAAATATACATTTAAATATACACAGACATACACAAATATACACATATATTATGTAAACTCAAACTTTTATTTTGCATGCGATTTTAATCACGATTAATCGATTTGACAGCACTAAATATGTATATTATTTATATAGTATTTGTTTTGAGATTTGTATAGTCAAAAATTGGGTTCGCTTTATCAGAATTTGTATGTAAAAAATAAAAAAGGTTAATTTTCTCTAATTTTGCTGGGTTTGTATGAGAATCACCTATGAAGCACAAATTTACCTAATTTCCTTTGGGAAAAGCCGTTTCTCATCTAAATAGAGCTACACAAAAATAATTGAGTAAGAAAATGAATAATAATATCTCATCATTCTTATGGGTGGCTTGCTAGCAGCAGTGTTATGTAACATTTCAGCTAGCCTATTAGTGAACATTTTTTTGGAAGAACGTACAGTAATTGTCTTCCACCACTCCTAGCTACAGCTGTAAACAGCCAAACTTAGGTTGAAAAGAAGCCTTTACAACACCGCAGGCGCTGGTTGGAGATCATAAGTGTAGTATCAACCACCATGGCTTTAAAAACCAGAATTCAAAATTGAGAGTCATAACCATAAGTGCTCTCCAAAGACACATGCATACAGATCCTAATTTATTCCTCTCCTCATTCTCTTGTGCTCGAAAAGAAGCGTCCTTCATTTTGCATTGATGTCACATTTACTAGTACATCCAGATCCGCAGTGTGCGGATGATCACAAGTTGCTGCCTGCATGCCTTTGCATAAGCATGAACCACAGAGGATCCATAGATTGTGCATGTGCCTGGCCCTCAAGCACTCCATGAACCTCCATGAGATGGGTTATTGATTTATATCCAAAGAACGAGGAAGAGGTTTAGCTGCTGCTTAGCTCTAGGGTGAGAAGACTCTCACATTTTGGTTTAACAAAGATCTTTCCATTCTAAACTCAATTGGGTTTAAATATGCAATATGTTATTCTCTGTATCATTTTCACTTCTTAATCATTTCATGTATTTCACTCTTCTGTTTCCATCTTTTTGTGGTTTTGTCATGCTTGGAAATAAAGAGTCCAATTACACACCTAAAATGAATAAATAAATATATATGTTATATATAAATCAGTTTTTTTCTCTCATTCAGCTCGCTCCAGAGAACACTCTCCTATCGTTCAACAGAGCTCTGCAGAGAAATGTTAGCGGGTTGGAGGCGGATGTGACCATCAGGTATTCATGCATTTATTCTGTCTGGTTCTCCTCCTCTTGGTACAGTTCAATCAATACATTATACAGAGCCGTTTGTGTGTGTGTGTGTGTCTCTCTAAAGGCACAAGGACACAGTGTGTGTTTCAAAGTGTGAATCCTTGTGTGGCCGTGTGAGTCTGCTGTAATGAGAGGTTGGCATGACGTCTCTTTGCCCAGTGAGCGCATAGTAATTGAACACTGGAATAGACAGGAAGACTTTATAAAGAAGCCCCCGTAAGCTATAATCTACTCTGCCTGCTTAACACGCATCTTTAGATAATGGAGCAGAAATTGTCCATCTGTTGGGTTGTAATTTATCTTGGTTAAAGACCGTCATCACTCAGGCTTTTTAGATTGAGATATCATCTCTTGTCTGTTTAGACTGTTGCTTTCTCCTTATTTTTGTGTATACAAATATAAGCAATACCCTGTGGACAGCATCTCTGGCACAATTTTGAGTGCCAAAAAAAAAAAAATTATATATATTTTTTTTGTAGTAATAGTTTTTTTATATGTATTTTCTTTATTATATATATATATATATATATATATATATATATATATATATATATATATATATATATATATTTCTTATATATATATATATATATTATTTTTTTTTCATTTTTTTTTTTAATTATTTTATTTTTTCTTTGCTTAACTATATATATTTTTTTCTTTTATATTTATTTTCTTGCTATATATATATATTTTTTTTTTTTTATATATTTAAATTTTGAACAATACTTTGAATATATAATAGAAAATTATTTATTTTTCTTTAACAATAATTATAGTATTTTTTTCTTTCTTATATTTATTTTCTTGCTATATGTATTTTTAAATATTTACATTTTGAACAATACTGATATGATAAAAATTATTTATTTTTCTTTAACAATAATTATAGTATTTTTTTCTTTCTTATTTATTTTCTTGCTCTATGTATATATTTTAAATATTTACATTTTGAGAAATACTTATAACAATATATATAATAAATGTTTACATTTGGAACATATTTATAATGATATATAATATAAAAATGCTAAATATATTTTTTCTTTAACAATAATTATAGTAATTGTTTCTCTTTTAGATTTATTTTCTTGCTATATATGTCTTTAAAATATGTACATTTTGAACAATACTTATAATAATAATAATAATATATATATATATATATATATATATATATATATATAAAATAAAATCAAGTTTTTGATCAGCCCTCATTTAAAAAGCCAAAAAGGTTTTGTAATTATTCCTTAGACAAGTCCCTAGTCAAAAATAAAATTGCATTGTTTAAACAATAAAATTTAAATTTGGCAGCTGTTTTCTCCTGATCATACATCTTGACCATGTTGCCAAAGAATATTCACCCTTTTTTTTTAGACGGTTTTTAGACAGTTGAGTCAGTTAAAAGCTTTGTAATGCTGCTTTGGAGCAATATACATTATGAGAAACATTATACAAATATTTGAAATTAGAAAATTAAGTCTTGTGGGCCATCACTGCTTTGCGATTGGTTATTTCAGGCCACGCGTTATAATGGTTGGCAACATTTGGTTTCAAATGAAATGGGTTATTGTGGCTTTAGAGGTTAAATATCTTGGCTGGTAACCTAAAGGTTCAATCCCTAGACTGGGTGTTTCACATTTACTACCATTCAGATTGTGGGTTGTTAAAAGCATCTGCTAAATAAATAATAATGAGTTGCAATAACACTACTTTTATCGCACAGCAGTCCCACTATCCAATAAGTGCATTTAGATGTTTTTCTGCCAATCACATTGTAAGTCCGCTCCTCTCTTTCATTCTCTGTCTCTTATCATTGAATATTATCCAGCAGTGCTGGCAGGTTGAGCCCTAATGGAAGCATTTTCTCAGTTGCAATCTAAGTGCTGTCTAATCACATATACTGCTGTGTAACACTGGCTTTGGCTGTAGTCTAGATGGTGTGCCATTCCTCATGAGAGACCGGACGTTGAGAAGAACCACGAATGTGAGGAGAGTGTTCCCAGACAGACAGTACGATGATGCTTCACTCTTCAACTGGACTGATCTGAGCTCGCTAAACGCTGGCCAGTGGTTTCTAAAGGTATGGGCTACAGCTGAATAGTATGTAATGGTGTTAGCAATAAACACTGAAGCGTGTTTTTAAATTTAAAAGTATAGTTCACCCAAAAATGAAAATTCTGTCATTAATTAATCATGTTGTTCCAAACCTGTAAGTAACAAAAACAGTGTATTTAATTAAATGTAAAGGTTGTGTAAAACTAAATTTGCTCCACCCTTTGCTCCAGTTATAAGTGGCCTTCAATGCTAATGCAATATTCCCCTTTTAGATCTAACACAGCACAGTTGAAAGTTTAAAGGTGTAATCCTTTACATTAGAACTGTAAAAGTCAGCATATAACTGGACTAACTAATTTTACTGAACGCAGGATGATCCCTTCTGGACTGTGCAGTACATGTCGACGTCCGAGCGCTGGTCAGTGGGGAACCAGTCAGTGTGCAGCTTGGAGCAGATGCTAAAACTAGCAGCTAAGTCCAAGAGCTCGGCTGTATTCACTCTCCGCAGACCGCCGCCCGGTCACCCCCACTACCACGACTGGGTCAACCTCACCCTGGACACTGTTCTGAGGTCAGGAATAGCACAACGGCAGGTTAGTCTTGAGGAAGTGATGCTCATGTTTGATGTGCTACGGTTAATCTTATTGTCCTTGGATAGGGGTTGAAATAGATGTGTTTAGGGATATGATTCAGGATACAAATCTGTACTTGTTTTATGTGGTTGTGTAGTAGCGCCCCCTAGCTGTGACTAATATTAATTGCATTATAGTTATAATGTTAAAGGAGAAATCAATTTCCAAAACAAAGATTCACATATAATGTACTCACCCCCATGTCTTTCATGTCTTTCTTTCTTCAGTCGTAAAGAAATTGTTTTTTGAGGAAAACATTTCAGCATTTTTCTCCATATAACGGACTGATATGGTGCCCCGATTTTGAACTTCCAAAATGCAGTTTAAATGCGGCTTCAAACGATCCCAAATGCGCTTGTAAACTATCCCAGCTGAGGAAGAAGGGTCTTATCTAGCAAAACGATTGGTTATTTTCATTTAAAAAAAAATACAATTTAAATACTTTTTAATCTCAAACACTCATCTTGTCTTGCTCTCCCTGAACTCTGTGTATTCTGACTCAAGACAGTTAGGCTACGTCGAAAAACTCAGATCGTATTTTCTCCTTCAACTTCAAAAATCATTTCAAAATCATCCTACATCACTGCAGAAGTACCGAGACAGTCTTTGCAAAGTGAACATGCAAAGAAGATCAAACACCCTTAACAAAAAAGGTAAGACAGCTATATAGGACGATTTTGAAGTTAAGGGAGAACATGAGATGGGAGTTTTTTGACATGCCCTAACTGTCAAGAATCAGAAAAAAACAGTCCAAGCATAGTAAGACAAGACGAGCGTTTGGCATTAAAAAGTATATAAATTGTATTATTTTTATGAAAATAACCGATCGTTACGCTAGATAAGACCCTTCTTCCTTGGCTGGGATCGTTTACAACCGCATTTGGGATTGTTTGAAGCTGCATTTAAACTGCATTTTGGAAGTTCAAAATCGGGCACCATAGCAGTATTATATGGAGAAAAACGCTGAAATGTTTTCCTCAAAAAACATTTTTCCTTTACGACTGAAGAGAGAAAGACATGAACATCTTGGATGACAAGGCGAGTGAGTACATTATATGTGAATCTTTGTTTTGAAAGTGGACTTCTCCATTAAAGGGATAGTTCACTCAAAAATGAGTGAAATTCTGTCATTAATTACTCACCCTCATGTCATTCCAAACCCGTAAGACCTTTGTTCATCTTTGGAACACAAATTAAAATATTTTGGATGAAATCCAAGAGCTTTTTGACCCTGCATAGACAGCACATTCATGTTCAAGGCTCAGAAACGTAGCAAGGACATTGTTAAAATAGTCCATGTGACATCAGTGGTTCAACCTTAATTTTACGAAGCTACAAGAATACTTTTTGTGTGCAAAAAATGAACAAAAATGGCAATGCGTCGTGGTACTTTTGTGAACACACATCTATTTTACCGATGTCCTTACTATCTTTCTGGGCTTTGAACATGTCAGTTGCGTTGCTGTCTATGCAGGGCCCGTAAGCTCTTGGATTTCATCAAAAATATTTTAATTTGTGTCCCAAAGATGAACAAAGGTCTTACAGGTTTGGAACAACAGCAAGGTGAGTAATTAATGGCAGAATTTTCATTTTTTTGATGAAATATCCCTTAAAACCTATAAATCCTACTGTATATCCTATTTGATATACCAATTTTTAAGGCCTCTTAATGATCAATATGATCTGCTGAAAAACCTGTTGTACTGTGCTGTTCCTATTAAGTAAATGTAAGATGTTTAAAAAAAGTTGAAAAATAAATAAATAAATAAATAAATAAAAAACTACTAATAGTGTTAGTAGTGTTTCAACATGAACACTTACTGGGCTGAAACAACTTGTCTTTAATTGATTATCTATATATCATTTTTCTAGTAAACTCATTTATTATGTGGAATTTGAGTATCAAATATGATACATCAGGCTTGTGTATGTGTGTATATATATATATATATATATATATATATATATATATATATATATATATATATATATTATATATATATATATATATACCAGTCAAAATATTGAAATATTTTTATGTCAGTATGATTTTTTTGGGGAATTTAATAATTCTATAAATTAATATTTTTAATTAGCCAGGATGCTTTATATTGATCAAAAGTAATAAGGACTTTCTATGAACTTTCTATTCATCAAATGAACCTGAAAAAAATCTACTTAGCTGTTTAATCATAATAATAATAATAATAATAATAATAATAATAATAATAATAAATGCCTTTTGAGCAGCAAATCTGAATATTAGAATGATTTCTGAAGGATTATGTGACTGGAGTAATGATGCTAAAAATTCTGCTTTTAAAATCACAGAAATAAATTATATTTTAAAATATATTAAAATAGAAAACAGTTATTTTAAATAGTAAAATTATTTCAGAATTTTACTGTTTTTAATGTTGGATCAAATGAATGCAAGCTTGGTGAGCAGAAGAGACTTCTTTAAAAACATTAAACATTTTACAGTTCGAAACCTTTTGACTGGTAGTGTCTGCGTGTGTATATGCAAGTATATATGTATAATGTATATATACAGTATACTTCAACATACATTTAAATTCCTGTGTGTGTGTGTGTGTAGGTGATGTGGACGGTGGACAGTAACAGGGAGATGGTGAGGAACGTGGCTCCAGGTTTACAGCAGACATCTGTGAAGAAGCTGCCTCTCGACACACTCCATCATAACGGCATCAGCAGGGTTCTGCTGCGCTACAACCAGGCCTCTGTGCAGGACGTCCGGTAGGATGCTGGCCTATTTACAGACACCTGGTCTCACTTACAACATCTACATTACACCATAAAGGACAGTTCTGGAGCAAAAGCTGCAGTGTCTTGCAGCACTGGTGTAATGAAATGAAAATGCAAAAACCTTTAATTGTTTAGCCAAAAAAGTGCTGTCAAGTGTGCAAAAGCTATTCATATATCTCTGTGTTTATGTTAATAGGCTGTATAATGAGAACAACATTAGCCTGACTTTGTATTCGGTGAACGAGCCGTGGCTGTATTCCCTGCTGTGGTGCAGTGGGGTGCCGTCCGTCTCCTCCGAGGCCCCGCAGGTGCTGAGGAAGGTGCACTATCCGCTCTGGCTCATGGTACGAACCCTCATCTGTTGGTAGATTATTTATTAGGCAAAGGCACAAAGCCATCCCGCTTTTCCAAGATATATAATTGGTCAGCATCTGCTGCGCTGGCCTTTATTCAAAATGAGAAGCAATACTGCCTTTATTATTTTTTTTTTTTTTCTAGAATATAACAAATTTTGTTAAGGGGCAAATACATGATTTAGATAGTTAATGGCATTTGTATAATATATATATATATATTGATAATATTATGCTGGTTAATGTAATATTAATGAGCATGTTTTATATTTTAGAATTAATGGTAAAAAAAAAAAGAGCAAGCAATGGCTGTAATAGCTGTTCTCTTGTGCCATCTAGTGGTGTGAGTGTCTCAGCATTTGTGTCTTTTTCTAGAGTCCAGATGAGTACTGCTTGATATGGATCTCTACTGATCTCATCTCCTTTGCTGTAGTTCTGGGAATATTTATATTCCAGAAGTAAGTGTCCACTTGTTTGACATGGTATGCTGCAGATTATTACCTAAAATCTATTCCGTGTTATTTTTAGATTATTTATATTCTATTGTAGTATTTAATAATATTTTGAATTTTTTTGAGTTTTCTTTTTATTTAGTTTTATTTTATTTTATTTTAGTTTTAGTTATTTTAATTTTAGTAATTATGCTATGTATTTTTGTCATTTTTATTGGTTTTATTTTATATATATGTTTCAGTGTTTTTAGTTCTTTAAGTTATTTAACTTTTTTTTATTATTTAAGTTAGTTGCCAGGAAACATACATACATATATATATATATATATATATATATATATATTTAGCTTTATTTTTATTTCAGTTTGAGCTATATTGATTTTACTTCAACTTTTTTTTTTTTTATTTAAGTTAGTTGCCAAGACATTTATCATTTTGGTTTATGCCTTTTTTCTGATTTTATTTTATTTTAATGAAATTCAGTTAATGAAAATATATATTTTTTTAATTTTAGATAACTATAAAACTTTCAAAGTCCTTCAAAATCTCATATACATTATGAGCAATAAATAATTAGTAATATTGGTTCAAGCTTATTATCTAATATTATTTATTTTATTCTATTCCAGTTAATAAAAATAATTGTTAAAAGTTTGATTTAATTTTAGCTAAAATTATAATGTTTATAGAAAGTTAGAGTATCCTATATGCATATATTTAGTTTTTGCTATTAAATAAATGTTTTATTCTAATATTTTAATTATTTCAATTATTTTATGTTCTCTGTGAAAATCTTTTTAAAAACTGCTTAAATTCACCCGCAATGCAGTTTTGGTCTGAAAGCAAATATGACTTTGAATGTTGTAGTAATAGCTAAAGTTTGTTTAAAGTCAATCCTAAAACATCTAGATTGCAAATTCTAGTAAACAAAAATGTAATAACTATGCCTGGATTGTTTCACACAATCAGATAGTGTGTTTTAGTATCATCAGATGTAATCAAATACAGCTTCCTATTGGAAATTCACATTGTTTGACCTTTACAAACAAATATTAATGCATCACAAAACACGATTACCTCCAGAGAGAGAAAAGGAAGCAAGGATAAGAAGAAAATGTGTTTGCATTGATAATGTTTCGCATTATAATGTTTAACGTTGGAGATCAACATAACTGGTAAATGTGTGAACTGAAAACTCAATGTGATGTGGGGCTCTGGATCCTCTACGTTTGCTGCGCTTGCCATAGTGACATTTGCATCTGCTTTTCTGAACTGACCTCTTGATTCTCTCCCTTTCTTTTACTCTTGTACCCTTTTCTTCCACCTCTCCTCCTCTTCTTCTTGCTCTCTGCCTGATGTGCATGCTCCTCTTCTCTGCTGCATTCTGGCATCTCTCAGCTATCACATGATCAGGTAATTGGGTCAGCGCTGTTGGCCCATGCTGCCAGTGTATATCTCCCTTTCTTGCCCCTCTTTCTCTGTATAACCCCGTTTCAATCTATCTGCCTGTATCTTTCGTTCCACCAGTATTTTGTCAATGCTATTACTAACTCTTCCTACTAAACCACAGCCCACATGATTACACTTTAATATCACTGCTTATCACATAATTAATACTTAACTGAGGTATATTGTGTGAACTGAGTTGGATTAATCTTCACATAAAGTCATTCTACTCTCATCCACTAGGGGGTGACAATCACATGACTGACAGTTACAGATTTAGTTGTTGCAAAATTTTTACTGTGCTTTTTTCCATGTCAATAATTAACATTTTACTGTCACTTCTGATCAATTTAATGAATCCAAGTGTTTGTTTTCTTTTTTCACTGACCCCAAAATTTTGAAAGGTAGCGTAAATACCCTAGACTGTATATCTCAGAGACTACCACTTACATGAGATAATAAATCACTGTGATTATTCAGTATGATAAAAATTGATTTTAGAGTCAGTCGTATCAATGCAAACTCTAAATGTGGTCACTAAGGTCATTCTGTGTATGTGTGCGTTTGTGTGTGCGCGCATGATCACAGGTGGAGAATGAGCGGGATGCGTAGCTACAACCCAGAGCAGATCATGCTGAGCGCAGCCGTCAGGAGATCCAGCAGAGATGTCAACATCATGAAGGAGAAGCTCATCTTCTCTGGTAAGAGCCACCTAACCACATCCTTTTGACGTTTCTCATATTGTGTGTATGAGAGTGTGCTATATGTAAGCTTATTACACAGCGCTATGAAATGCTTTGTTGGTTATTGATTTGATTGGTCAATCAAATAATCACTAAACTACATATTTCACTATTGTACTGGTGCTATGTGTCCATGTCTCGTATGTTACTCTACAATGCCGCTCATTTCACCAATAAGTTAGAAAAGCTCATTAGCGCCATCTTTTGACTTAAAACTGAAGGACTTCAGTAATCATTTTAAAAGATTAGTTCAACCAGAAATGAAAATTTGCTGAAACTGTACTCACCCTCAGATCATTCAAGATGTACATGGGTTTCTACATCGGAACAGATTTAGAGAAATGTAGACTACCAGTCAAAAGTTTTTGAACAGTACGATTTTTAATGTTTTTAAAGAAGTCTCTTCTGCTCACCATGCATTTCTTTGATTCAAAGTACAGCAAAAACAGTACAATTTTGAAATATTTTTACTATTTTAGTAAAAATATTTTTAGCATCATTACTCCAGTCACATGATCCTTCAGAAATCATTCTAATATTCTGATTAGCTGCTCAAAAAAAAAAAAAAAAAATTATTATTATTATGTTGACAACAGCTGAGTAGAATTTTTTTCAGGTTTTCTTGATTAATAGAAAGTTCAAAAGAACAGAATTTATCTCAAATAGAAATCTTTTGTAATATTATAAATGTTATAAATTATAAAATCATCACTGTTGATTAATTTAAAGCATTCTTGCTAAATAAAAGCATTAATTTCTATAATTAAAAATTTTAGAAAAAAAATACAGACTTCAAGCTTTTAAGTGGTACAGTGTATAATGTTACAAACGTTTTTATTTCTGATAAATGCTGATCTTTGGATATTTCTTTTCATCAAAGAATGCTGAAAAAAATGTACTCAACTGTTTTAAATATGGATAATAATAAAAAAAAATGTTTCTTGAACAGCAAATCAGCATATTAGAATGATTTCTGAAGGATCATGTGACGCTGAAGACTGAAGTAATGATGCTGAAAAATCTGATCACAGAAATAAATTACATTTTAAAATGTATTCAAATAGAAAGCAGTTATTTTAAATAGTAAAAATATATCACAATATTACTGCTTTTGCTGTATTTTGTGTCAAATAAATGCAGGCTTGGTGAGTAGAAGATAATTCTTTCAAAAAACATTACAAAACTTTTGACCGGTAGTGTAGCATTACATCACTTCCTCTGCAGTGAATGGGTGCCGTCAGAATGAGTCACACTCAGAAACAATTCCAGTCCATCAAGTAATGTCTTGCGAAATGAAGATGTAAAAAAAAAAAAAGAAAAAAGAAAAATCATTCAATATATTTGTTTACAACTGTTTAAATGGTGTTTGATCTGTGCACATTTCTCACCTGATTCAGATGAGATGGCTTTTTCACTGGAGGAAGCAATATTATGGATAGACACCTTTGATGGATTTGTTTCGTAAAAACACACAGCTTTTAACTTCACAAGACATTAATTGACAGACTGTAGTCGTGTGGATTATTGTGATGTTTTTAATCAACTGTTTGGACTCTCATTCTGATGGCACCCATTCACTGCAGAGGATCCGTTTGGTGATATATTTCTTTGACAAGTTGTGTAATAAGTGGGAAAAGTACAGCCAATGTCCAGTTGACTGTACATGTGTTGCATGCAATGTGTTTTTGGATTAGTATTGTGTGTGCATGTATCCCATCAGTGTTTGCATGCCTCTGTGTGTGTGTGTTTTTGCCCTGTTTCTAAGGTCAGCCACAGTAGCTGTCCACCTCCTGGGTTTGAGTCTGTCTTACCGCATCCCTCCATTTCATTCCATCTGATTCCCTCCCCTCTACCTCCTGTTTCTCACTGTCCGAGAACCATCCCATCTTTTCCTGCATCCATTCATCCATCAATCCATACTCCGCTGACATCCCAAAGCTTGAATGATAGCTCATGCAGTGCTGTAGCATCAATGGCCAGGGTAACTGTGGCCTGCGTATGGTGAGTATGACAGTGATGATAACTAACCTGATCTTTCAGATATGTGGCAAAGAAGGCCTACACTTTGCTTTTTCACTAGTGGCTCTGTTCCAAGTATGCCAAGTACATACATAGGCAGCTACCACATAAGAAAGTATATTAAAGGGATAGTTCACCCAATAATAAAAATTTTGTCATTAATTACCTTTGTTCATCTTCACAACACAAGTTAACATATTTTTGATTAAATCCGAGAGCTTTCTGACCCTGCATGGACAGACCCAGAAAGGTTGTAAGGACATCAATAAAATAGTCCATGTGACATCAGTCCATGTGACCTTAATTTTATGAAGAATATTATCAAGAATATTTTTTGCATGCAAATAAAACAAAAATAACAACTTTATCAACAACCTTTCTTGGCCTTGAATGTGTCAGTTGTGTTGCTCTCTGATGTTATCAACAATATCTTAATTTGTGCTACGAAGATGAACAAAGGTCTTACAGGTTTGGAAGGACATGAGGAGTTATTAATGACAGAAATTTTATTTTAATTTTATTTTATTTACACTAATAAAGTCGAAATTTTCTGAGAATAAAGTCGAAATATTTCGAGAATAAAGTTAAAAAGGTTTCGAGCATGAAGTTGAAGTGTTCTAAGAATAAAGTCGAAGTGTTTCGAGAATAAAGTTGAAATATTTCAAAAATAAAGTTCGAATTCTCAAAATATTACGAGAATAAAGTCGAAATATTACGACAATAAAGTCAAAGTGTTTCGAGCATGAAGTCGAAATGTTTCGAGAATAAAGTTTGAATTTTCGAAATATTACGAGAATAAAGTCAAAGTGTTTTGAGAATAAAGTCAAAGTGTTTCGAGAATGAAGTTGAAATATTTCAAAAATAAAGTTCGAATTCTCAAAATATTACGAGAATAAAGTCGAAATATTACGACAATAAAGTCAAAGTGTTTTGAGCATGAAGTCGAAATGTTTCGAGAATGAAGTCGAAATGATGTGAATAAAGTCAAAATATTTCGAGAATAAAGTTTGAATTTTCTAAATATTACGAGAATAAAGTCTAAGTGTTTCGAGAATAAAGTCGAAATATTACGAGAATAAAGTTCAAATTCTCAAAATATTACGAGAATAAAGTCAAAATATAACGACAGTAAATTCAAAGTGTTTCGAGCATGAAGTCGAAATGTTTCGAGAATAAAGTTGAAAAATGTAAAAAATAAAGTTCAAATTCTCAAAATGTTACGAGAATAAAGTCAAAATATTACGAGAATAAAGTCAAAGTGTTTCGAGAATGAAGTTGAAATGTTTTGAGAATGAAGTCGAAATGATGTGAATAAAGACAAAATGTTTTGGGAATAAAGTTTGAATTTTCTAAATATTACGAGAATAAAGTCAAAGTGTTTTGAGAATAAAGTAAAAGTGTTTCGAGAATAAAGTCGAAGTGTTTCAAAAATAAAGTTCGAATTCTCAAAATATTACAAGAATAAAGTCCAAATATTATGAGAATAAAGTCTAAGTGTTTCGAGAATAAAGTCGAAATATTACGACAATAAATTCAAAGTGTTTCGAGCATGAAGTCGAAATGTTTCGAGAATAAAGTTGAAATATTTAAAAAATAAAGTTCAAATTCTCAAAATGTTACGAGAATAAAGTCAAAATATTACGACAATAAATTCAAAGTGTTTCGAGCATGAAGTCGAAATGTTTAGAGAATAATGTTGAAATATTTCAAAAATAAAGTTTGAATTCTCAAAATATTATGAGAATAAAGTCGAAATATTACGAGAATAAAGTGATAGTGTTTCGAGAATGAAGTAGAAGAGTTTTGAGAATAGAGCCGAAATTATGTGAATAAAGTCAAAATGTTTCGAGAATAAAGTTTGAATTCTCTAAATATTACGAGAATAAAGCCAAAGTGTTTCGAGAATGAAGCCAAAATTATGTGAATAAAGTCGAAGTGTTTTGAGAATTAAGTCAAAATATTACAAAAATAAAGTTGAAATGTTTCGAGAATAAAGTCAAAATATTTTGAGAATAAAATCGAGTCGATTCTTAAAATATTTTGGTAATAATCCCACATATATTCAAATAAATTCAGGTGGCCTGGCAACTTCTCCCCAATCGGGCCATTTGCATTCACCATTCTCAAAACATATCGACTTTATTCTCGAAACATTTCGACTTATTCTCAATTTCGACTTTCTCTAAATATTTCAATGTTATTCTCGAAATTTCAACTTTATTCTCAAAACATTTAGACTTTTTTTCTCTAAACATTTTGACTTTATTCTCAAAACATTTCAACTTTAATCTCATAATATTCAGACAATCTTGGTTAATTTTTTTTTTTTTTTTTTTTAACGTGGCACTAAAACACCATCGTAGATTCACACCTGTGACGCCTAATAAAATGCTGTCGAGGTAGGCAGCTCACTAGGATTTGGAACAGAGCCGGTGTATCTCAAGTATGATTGAAGATCCTTGGTTTGCAAATTTTCGTAGTGAAGGTCTTGTAAACGTTGTGGGCGTCAAACATAATTTGTATTGCCTTCTTTCATCTTGTTTCACAGAGGTGAGCAACGGAGTCACCAGTGATGAACCCTATACGGAAAACGGATTTAACTACTACACCAATTAAACGTTGCTTATTGACTCAAGGGACGAAAAATCACATCACATCCTGATCAAGCTCGTGGTGTCTCCTCTGAACTACTGACTCAACTCTTAGCCTACTGTTAATGGACCCGTGTACAGAAAATTTAGCTTTTTTTTCCACTATTAAGTTGCTTGTTTTCAATTCTGGATGGTAAGGAGAAGTAGGAAGTGCGGTTCTTCTGTCGACTATTACCAAATCTGTGGCCTCTTCCCCTACGTAACGCTTGAGGATCCTGGAATGCCCGTTACTTGCTTCGTATTGAAAGCATGCCTGTGATGATGTAGTGGATTTTATCTGTCGGTTTTTGGGGATTTTATTTTTTCTAATCTTCCATAGCCAGCCAATGTGGGGTGAAACATTATGGCATTTTTTTTTTTTTTTTCCTCATTTCTAGATCTCGATTTGGTGATATTCACAGTCTAATGATGCCTTTTGTTCAAAAAGGTTGTGCATTTCCAAGAGCAAAACAGGTGTTTACAGAGTGCCTGCCTTTAGCCTTCAAGTGGTATTTACTGTATTTGATATACCACCTATTTAGCATGTGGTTCAGTTGTCATTTTGGAAGGAAATCACCCAGCCTTATCGTCTTGGTCGGTATGATGCCAGATGGAAAATTTAGGCGTATGTTCAGCATACATATCTGTGGTTTAATTTAAGAACAACAAAAGCAATTCCATAAGTTAGGTTGAAATCAAAAAGCAAAATTTAAAGATCCATTAAAAAGAGGGTCTGTTCAGAATTAGCTGTTGAACACTGTTTATAAAGGAAGCTGGCTTGGAGTTTCAATGCAGTGCAATATTACTTGACGCTGTCCTATAATAAAAAAGTGTGTTTGAATATTGTTCAGTGATTATTAATTTCTTATTTTTTAAACTCTTGCATTGTCATTTTAGTCTCAACCCTTTTGTTTAGGCTTTTCATGTATTAAATATTTTGTACAGGGCTTTCCATTGCCTGACCCTTAATATTGTAAATGTGAGATGTGACATTGTTTACAGTAGCTTGTGCTGTCACACAGAGGACGAGGCTGAACGATTGTGCTGTTTGATGTTTTTATTTTGTATTGATGTGTTTCAGAGGTCGATCAATAAAAAACTGCAGTTTTAACGTTTGTTTTCTTTGCGCAGCAGCAAAAGTTAACTTTAATGAAACACACAAACCAGGTACTGTGCATAATGCAACAAATGAAATGATACAGGACTGTACAAAAATAGAACTGTAAGAATATTTTCAACAGTTACAGGAAAGATTTCACACTGATAAATGTATAACTGTTTTCCCTTCTGAGTTGTGCAATGTTCTGAACTCCTCTTCTATATGTAAAGTGCATTAAACCAAGTTCACACTTTGCATAATGTATTTTCACATCTAATATTGAACTTTTAGCATTATGTAAACAAAACAGGCCAACACAAAAAGCAATTTTTTGGTCCTTGTGGTTAATTATACTTTGCTTGTTTAATATGCAGTAAATGTGAAACTAAACACGAAATATATATATCTATATTTAAATAAACATTTATATATCTTTTAATTCACATTCTTATAAAAGCTTCAGTTTAAAGATTTAATGATCTTAATACCACATTGGTCATGCTGGTACGTTTTAAATTATTTATATTTAACAGCTGGCAGGTGGTATTACAGTTTACAAATACTTACAGCGTTAGTTCAGCCAAAAATGAAAATTATGTCATTATTTACTCACCCTCATGTTGTTCCAAACCCATAAGACCCTCGTTCATTTTCGGAACACAAATTTAGATACTTACGATGAAATACGACATAGACAGCTGTGTAATTACCACAGGGCCTGGAATGTAGTAAGGACATCGTTAAAATAGTCCATGTCAGTCGTTCAACCTGAATGTTATGACGCTACGAAAATACTGTTGCGCAAAGAAAACAAAAAAATAAAAACGACTTTATTCAGCGTCAGTCGACGCGCGTTCACGAGAGTCCCACGACGCGTTCTGACGTGGAACCCGGATGCGCTAAACGCGCGAAAGAGAAGAAATGTTAAATAAAGTCGTTATTTTTGTTTTCTTTGCATACAAAAAAGTATTCTTATAGCTTCATAAAATTACGGTTGAACCACACATGTCATATGGACCATTTTAACGACGTCCTTGCTACCTTTCTGGGCCTGGGAACTCGTGATTTCATCAAAAATATCTTCATTTGTGTCCAAAGATGAACGAAGGTCTTGCGGGTTTGAAACGACATGAGGGTGAGTAATTAATAACCGAAATTTTATTTTTGTGTGAACTAAGGTTAACCTTTTAACTATATTAGGAAAAAACAAAAACAAACTCACAATAAAGACAGTAAGTCTTTAAAAAAGAATGTAAAAATCAGACTATGTTTAGTCTATAGTACACAATTAACTGTGGCAAAGATTGTGGCAAGCAAAACTCCAGTAAGACAGAAACAGCTGGCTGAAATCACAACTAGCCTTGGCAAAATAAATAAATAATAAATAGCTGAGACTGGAATGATTATTCAGTTATATACAAACAGTTGCTTCCCTGAATACAACATCATTAAACCTGCCAAAACCAGTTGTCAGAGACTTATTGCACAGTTAGTACCAGTTAGGCACACAGATGGCAATAAACTAACCGATATGGTCCCAAGCAGACACTTGCTCAGGATAAAAGCTATTTATATAGCAGAAAACTAAATAAATACTCTCCATCTTTTCTGAAGATAAATGTATAAACTGTAATTTGGGCCAACAAGTCCAGACGTTAAGCACAAATGCTCCAGTAACCATTGTGTTTGGCCTGCTAACAGGAATTCATTGCAAAGCTAATGCGTTTAAGTAAGCAAAACTAAAAAGACACATCGTTTAACCGGTTTTTTGGTTTGTTGGCACACAGCAGTCATGTGACAAATGCCCAAGTAGCAGTTTCTTAACCAGTCTTCTCAGCCAATCAGCTGAAATTAGTCTTGCGAAGGTGCCTGTTCGGAATTTCAATTGCGCTGACTTGGAGAGGCCAAGAGCCGCCCATGATGCCTGCTTGAATGGCTACCCCGGTCACCACGGCCAGGTCAGGGTCTACTGAGGTGTTTGGTTCCTTCCCAAAGTACTGACTAATGAGCTGTCTGATGCGAGGGATTCTCGTAGAACCTCCGACCAGGACGATTTCATCGACTTCCCCTTTTTCTAGATGGCCCTCTACGAGGACAGTCTCAATGGGTGCCAGAATCTTCTGGAAGAGATCCGCATTCAGCTCCTCAAAGAGCTGCCGCGTCAACTTCTCCTCAAACAGGATTTTTTCCTCTTGCGCTCCATTCGCTCCCGTCGTCTGCAGGTGTAGAGGAACTCTGAGGTGAATGTGAGGCTCCTGAGTGAGGTTGATCTTGGCAGCCTCCACAGCCTGTCGGAGAAGGTGGATGTCTTCCTTTAGAGTAGGAGGCACGCCGTACTGCTGCCGCACTCGCTCGATGGTGTACTGCAGCAAACGCTGGGTAAAGTCCTGCCCTCCTAACTTGTTATTACCTGTGGAGATGGAAGATCATGTGTAAATCTCGTGATGAAACAGGATGAGGGTTGCGCACCTGATGTGACACCATTTCCATGTGTGTTAGGTAAATGTCAGTGAGGTTTCTGTGATAATAGAAAACCTTGTACCCATTGAGGTCAAACCACAGAGCCTGGGGGGAAAACACGGTATGTGTATTAAAATACAAAAGGTCATAACCAGCGTCCCTACATTCACTATACAATGAATTTCAATTATTTGCTATGAATTTTCTAATCATTTGTGATGACTGTGTTTAAGGATTTGAAAAAAACAAAGCTTAAAAACTAATTTCCAGTCAAAAGCAGTAGAACTGAACTGGAAACTTACATAACTACAGAAAAATATACTGATAAACGTTTTCTATCCACCTCATTTTTCCCGTAAGAGCGGGCGCAGCATTTGTAAATGTTGTAAATGGTTTTAGCTTCCGGTCTCATCCTCTTACAGCTATTTTTAGCTGTACAAAACAGGTAGTTTTGCTGCTTGATATTGCAAATTGGTGTATCTTACAATATTATTCTAATGTATTATCTTAAAGGTTTGTAATGCAAACAGTTCTACTGTTCACTGCACTTTGTTATTCTTCTCATTTCCCTATAACAGCTAATGAACTGGAAGTCTCACCCATTGGCTTAGTTTTAATTATGTAAGGTGTGTGTGTGGGGGGGGGGGGTCACTCCCCTCAATGTATTTAGACTTGAAGAAATTACGTAATTCGACAGATACTGCAAAATCTATACAGCGTGTGAAAATTAGACAGATGAACATGCACATTGCCAGCAGAGACAATGGGAGAGTTGGTACTTTTACACCTAAAGAAGCAGAAAATATCTGAAGCCACAAGACAGACAGACCGAGAAAGACAAAAAACAAGTGCAAACATCGTAGCTGAGACGATTTGACGACAGAGAAAATGCTGAGTCTCTACTCTTTTTTTTGTTTGACAGGAGGACTGGTAAGGGAATTCATTATTGTGAAAAGCAAAACGCTTTATAAAAGTATAAACCTAAATTAGGCATTTAAACCATTTCAAGGAAATGGGTGAGTCAAAACGATAATGGATCATGCATTTCATATATTATTAGTCAGAACAAAAACGGCAGAGGAGCTGCACGAAAATGTAAATTCACTGTTTACCAGGAGGTGGCGCTTATGGAAAAGCAGACATAGCACTGCACTTATTCTAATGAACAATTTTTTTTGCCCTCATAGTTCATTAAAGGTTTGTACTGTAAATAGACTCAACTGCATTTCTCATGTTTGTGATTTTAGAATAACTGAAGGAAACAAACTATTCATGGTTATTTGTTGAATATTTTAAACAATCAAAATCAAATTGCTTTAATGAAGACATCTTATGAAAAAACAAAAGCTGTAAACAAAAGCCTGCAACGTTCGCCTGCCTCAGGGGGTATTCTGATTGGTTTATTGTTTTGGAAATGACATTGATGAGCAGTGCTACATGTAAAGGTTTAAATTCTTTTAACTTGACGCGGCACCTTAAACTCGCTACTTGCGTGCAAAATGCTGCAAAAGACGCATGCGCAACAGTTGTACACGTCCGTATAGCGCAGACTACACAAAGGGTAGTATGTTTTTAATGGGAAAGTATTAACAGGCCTACTGTTACAACTAAATATCCGACATTGGAAAATTACATCAGTCAGAGGTTCTGAATTTCGGTTTCGATTAATCATCCCGCCCAACGTATGAGTATTCATAATGAATTAGCAAGAGCGTTATCAGTGCAAAAATCATTAAGACTGCAACACTGAAATTAGACTTGAACTGATTAAGCTAATATTATAAACGCTTCAGATTTCGTAAACGGACATAGCTGAATTCTATATTAATGTTGTTAATTAAAATATACTTCTTGGCAAACATATACAACTATACTTTGCTTTATGTTACACCCATTATTTCTTCCTCCTCTTTGCTTTAAAATATACAAACTTGTAATAATGGAGAAGACAAAGAGCAGGGTGCATCTTAAATATGTAAATAACAGCAGCCCTGCCCATTAATAGGCACACAAATATTCCTACCATATATTTAAAAAAAATCTCTGCTAGTTGATACATTTATAATGTTATATCACCCAGCTTACCTGCCATTGCTCTGGTAAGGAACATGCCACCCTGCTTATTGAGAAGCGACACATCTAGTGTTCCTCCTCCCAGATCCACCACCAGCACATTAAACACTTCTGCTTTATGCAGCCCATAAGCCATCGCCGCTGCCGTAGGCTCGTTGATCACCCGCAGGATGTCCAGCCCTGATTAAGATGACATGCACAGTTATTGATCAGTTAACATTGATCAGTAGATCAGTAGATTTTAACAAGAACATTATCATTTCTATGGAAGCCAGTTTCCACCACGAATAAAAAATAAAAAGGTAATTGCAGAAAAAGTCTGAATTCAGATTTTTTTTTTTGATAGCAATTTTGAGTTTACATCTCACACCTTGACTTTTTTCCTTGGAATTCTGAGTTTTTTCAGAATAGCAAGTAAAATAGACTGAATAGTGAGAAAAGAGTCACAATTAACCTTTTTTATTTTAAGCTAGCTTCCACAGATTCCAATAGCAAGACATAATTGACTGACTAAAGGTTAGCATTAGCAAAAAAAAAAAAAGGTTAATTATAAATAGCATAGAGATGTAAGAAGAACAGCTCACACAGAAATTACTTTCAAACCAAGCGGCTTTCTGTTGGTTACTGCAGCGAATTTGTGTGACATATTTCCTGTTTGCGATTAATGTACACCTTAAGAAGTGAGTAGTAAACTGACCAGCTAGGTTAGCAGCCCTTATAGTGTAGTTTCTTTGCCTCTCATCAAACTCTGCTGGCACTGATATGACGGCTTTCTCGATAGGTACTCCCAGTTGCTTCTCTGCCATCTTTTTCATTTTCAGCAGGAGACGGGATCCGATGAATTCAGGTGTAACTGTGAAGGTGCTATTTGTAGAGACTAAAAATTCTGCACTCCCGTTGTTGTATATCACCTAAAATAGTAGAGAAAGCATTAGAGATACTGCAAGCTGTGCAAGAGCAATGAAAGAGCGTAAAATATGAAATGTGTACCTTAAATGGGTACCGTGCGCTCTCTTTTTCTAAAGTCTCTTGGTCGAAAATCTTCCCTATAAATCTCTTAGCATCATAGATTGTGTTTTGAGGATTTATGTCTGATAATTCCTGACCCTCATGTCCAGAAAACACACCGGTGGGGGTGAATGACACTATGCTGGGAATGGTTTTGCGACCTTTGTCGTCTTCAATAACCTCAATCTCGCCTGTGCCAGGCTGAAATACTCCCACAGAGCAGAACGTGGTCCCAAGATCCAACCCAATCACCCTGGGCTTCGGAGGGGGCAGGTACTGTTGTCCCAAATATCCTGCCAGGAACAATGCCAGGATGACAGAACCTGTAGGGACACACAAAAATATATATGACTAAGAAAACAATGTTTCTGTTGTTATACACCAATGGTTACCATAATGTATATGTTGTTAATATGTTTTACAAAAGATACAATGGTATATTATTTATTGGTGAAATCTAGACCATATTCCTGGTGCGCTGATGCCCAAACATGCCGTCTAGATAGGTAGCTAAACTAGGATTTGAGACACAGCCGCTGTAACATCTGTAGTATGAAGAACAGACGCCAGCTGTCTATAAAAGGCGTATATAGTCAGCTGATGTTTAAGGCCGACTGTTTTGTGTCAAGCTGGACAATATAAGTATTTGTCTGTCTGATATACTGGTAGTTGTCCACGTACAGTCAATTATTTGGGACTTTCATGCCAGATGCGTCAGTTCCATTTCTAGCTAACGGCTACATGAATGGTTATTCTGTTATATTTGACATATATCTTTCCGAGAACAACAGTTTAATTTACACTCACCTATTATGGACATTTCTCCAGCCATGTCTCCAACCCAATATTTTATGGATATCCGTATAAGAGATGTTCATTCAGTATCTGCGCCGACTGAGCGAACATACACGTCGACCTAATACAGACTGTTAGGCTTATGGGGGTTGTAGTTCTTTTCATCAGTCGCATGGTTACAAGCGTGCTGTTGTTAACTACATCTCCCAGAATGCACTGTAAATCGCAAGCGGAATTCTACACAACTTCCTGTCATCTTTTTAGTTTCGAAACCGGAGACTTCAAAGAAATTCAGCGTTATAACTGGGAGGAGGAGCGCTAGATATAGAAGCCTGTTTCTGCCACAAAATAATAATAATAATAATAATAATAATAATAAACAAGGTAATTACATAAAAGGCAGAATTGGGAGATATAAACTCAGAATTCTCACTGTTTTCTTTTTCTTTTTTCCCCTTATTTATATAGATTTTAAAATTTTAACAGATTGTGTACGGCTCTAGAGTATTAAACAGGAAAATAATGCGTTGATAATTAGATCAACGCATTATAATTAGAAGTTAGAGTTCTTGCATTTTATATCGGGTAATCCGATCTTTTCTCT
The DNA here is from genome assembly GCA_036247105.1 of Cirrhinus mrigala. Lineage (NCBI taxonomy): Eukaryota > Metazoa > Chordata > Actinopteri > Cypriniformes > Cyprinidae > Cirrhinus > Cirrhinus mrigala. The sequence continues at coordinate 22,953,476 of CM070021.1, forward strand.
TTCCCTTTGAATTATACATTTTCTCAAAATAGCAAAGGGAGGTAGGGGGGCACAATGTGCCATTTTTATGTTTTAGTGGATATTTTATTATATTTTATTTATTTATTATATTTTAGATTTTTGTTATTTTATTTTAGTGGATAGCCAGAAAAGTATGCATGGTACAAACTAATAAAAATGATAATAATAATAATAATAATAATAATAACAATTTTCAGTTAAAGTTAGAGTTCTTGCGGTTTAAATCTTGTAATCTTACTTTTTCCCTCTGAATGATAATTTTTCTCAGAACACAAGGGATGAAAAAGCCACAATTTACCATTTTTATTTTTCAGTGGATATTTTATTATATTATATTTATTTTATTATATTTTGTTATATTTTACATTTATTATTTTATTTTAGTGGATAGCCAGAAAAGTATGCATGGTACAAACTAATAAAAATGATAATAATAATAATAATCTTCAGTTAAGGTTAAAGTTCTTGCAGTTTATGTCCCGTGATCTGGGGAGGAAAAGCCACAATTTACCACAATAGCCAGAACAGTATGCATGGTGCAAACTAATAAAAATGATGATAATAATAATAATAATAATAATAATAGTGGTAGTAGTAGTACTAATAAATTTAAAATCCAGTATCAAAATTAAGTTGTAATTTAAAAATACTTATTGGCAAACCTGCATTTATTAATTATGTAGTAATATTAATTATTAACCCTTGTATGGTGTTCGGGTCTGTGGGACCCGTTTTCACTTTTTGTCAAAAGAAAAATGATACGATAAATTATTTTTTCAAGCTCATACTCATTGGCCTTGGCTTATTTTCTGTGAAGAACATATATCAGAACAAATTATCAGTGACCACTCACTGTACACCCTCCTACACACTTATGTTACATACAGGATATTCAGGTCCACTGGACCTGGGGCTAATAAAAGAGTGGAAATTTTAGGACCATTGTAACTTCACTCTGTCCCCCTATTATCTGGGCCTGCTATTAGAATGTGTATGTGTGTTTATGTGTGTGTATGTGTGAGTATGTGTGAGAGAGAGAGTCTGAGAGAGTGTGAGTGTAAGTGTGAGTTGTGTGCTTCTGCCCCTGCCATTCCCGCGCAAGGTTGTAGTGCTTTAATTCATAAATGTGTTCTAACGAAGGAAAAGGGCAAATATCAGCCATACATTCTGTTTATATTGCTTGTAATTGGGATGAAGTAAACATCTGTTGAGTATTCTAACGTAATTTTTTTAATTGTGTTGAATTAAAAACCCAAAAATGCAGTGGGTCCACCAGACCCACAAACACTGGCTGAGTAACAAAAATATGAACACCATACAAGGGTTAATCAAGTCAAATATTTTTCCACTCTATCATATGCATCTGTTTGAAGTTCTTTCTTTCTTTCTTTCTTTCTTTCTTTTTTTCTTTTTCCCCCAAGCAGAGAAGTCGAATGAATAAATGTGGTCACAAACATATATATTTCCTGCCACAAGACCTTAGTAAAACTGATAATAATATGCATGAAAACTGTTTTCTATAAACTAAAAACATAGATGTCTTGTTTTTAAAGAACTTTTTCATTTTCCAAAAATAAACACATTTTTAGGTGGAATCGATATTCTATCAGTAAGTATTAGTCATTACCAATATATATTAGCATGCTGATCAGAGAGGGGAGTTAAATATTAATTTAGGCAAAAGATGGAAACTGGAAAGTGCTTTGAAACGAAACCTCCTTATCACACATTGCACGTGACTAGTCACCTGGAAACTCATCTCACCAAACACCCACCAAAACCAACTAGTTATTTTGAGAAACAAATGGAAAATTAATAGTATGAATTTTAACAGCAGTAGCAATGTAGAAAAGAGCTGCAGAATAAATAATTTATTTTTAATAATATTATGTACAATTCAGTCATGATAGAGCTGTAAAAATTCCTCACGTACAAGTATACGTTCAACTAACATATACATAAACAGAAGTAGGTTACATCAACACAAAGCTGAACAAAGAATGTGTAAATACAAAACACAGTACATCTAAATGAAAGAAAAACACACATTGTGACAAATTAAAACATGAACAGAGTTCTGTCTGTTTGTAGCTTCAGCATTAAATGATATCAGAAGAGAGATGTCAGATAAGTCTCAGCTGTCAGGACACTCTGCAGGAATAAAACAACCCGAGTCTCTGGGACAGTCATTATCTTTGTCTTCCTCCTCATTGCCCTTCATCTCTCCCTCTTCATCTTCTGTAAACCAAAGCAAAGAAAGGTTAAATCTCTCGCATAAACTCGTTAATTTCATCTCTGCCGAGCAAATCAGGTTTGAGTTTACGCAAAAACCCAAATGAAATTAATGTTAATTAAATGACAGTATGTCTTCCTGGTTATTATCCCACACTCATATCAGCAAGAGCAGCCCAGCCATGTGCCACCTGCTCACACAGTGAGCCCACATCCAAACGCCAATTAATCCTGACCCGTATTTACAGGAAAGGGTCGTTTCTGACTGCACAGAGCGTTGTGGATTAAATTAAAGCAGATGAGGTTGTGACTTTCAGTTGCAGTCTGACTCTAGTATTTCAAAAGGGCAGAATTTCGTCAAAACACCAAAATAGATGATGCAAAGATTGCGTTATCTGTGTCCTTCCTGAGGCTTGCTGACATAATGTTTCCTGAGATGGACACAGAGAAAACCAAAATATGGTTTTGCGCACAGCTGTTAGTCAAATGGCCTGTATTGATACTTACTGCTTGTGACATAGAGGCAGTCTGAAGCAGCAAGCAACCTGCGTCTGTGTTCAGGATCGGTCACGTTCAGCTCAATCAAATGCCTCTCTTTCAGGTGTTTGAGATCATCTACTGTCTGGTAGCCATTGAGGAGTAATGAAGATGCATATTCCTGTGACAAAACAGATTTCAAACATTAAAATGTGCAATACAGATGCAAACTATCCAGTCAAAGACAAATTTATGGACATTTTTAACTGGAAATTTTGTGAAATTATCTTGAATCTTTAAATTATCTGAACCACATATGTCCAATAGTGTGGATGTCAGCAAGTGTTTTCAATTCATTCTTTAGAGAGCTGAGTGTTTATTTATTTATGTACTTTTTTGTGGGATTGAAATGTAGTAACATGGTGAAAGTGTCAAAATATTCAGAAAAGCTCAAATATGCACTAACAGTCAAATATACAGCAAAAGCATTAATTTTGCTAAATGTTTTTTTCTATTTAAAGTAACTGCTTTCTATTTGAATATTTTAAAATGTATTTTATTCCTGTGATCAAAACTAAATTTTCAGCATCATTACTGCAGTCTTCAATGTTACACTTGGGGGGTAATAAATTAATTTGGGGGATATAAATTAATATAAACTAATACTTTTAATTAGCAAGGATGCTGTAAATTGATCTAAAGTGATGATGAAGACATTAAAAATGTTACAAAAGATTTCTATTTCAGATAAATGCTGTTCTTCTGAACTTTCTATTCATCAAACAAACCTGAAAAAATTCTACTCAGCTGTTTTCAACATAATAATAATGATAACAATAAATGTTTTTGAGCAGCAAATTAGAATATTAGAATGATTTCTGAAGGATCATGTGACTGGAGTAATGATGCTGAAAATTCAGCTTTGAAATCACAGGAATAAATTACATTTTAAAATATATTAAAATAGAAAACAGTTATTATTGTTAAATAGTAAAAATATTTCAAAATTTTACTGTTTTGCTGTACTTTGGATCAAATAAATGCAGGCTTGGTAAGCAGAAGAGACTTCTTTAAAAAACATCAAAAATCTTACTGTCCAAAAACTTTTTACTGGTATTGTATGTGAATGACAAAAAAGGCAGTATCATTTATACACTATTATAGCATTTTTTTTAATTGGCTTTTATTTTATATTCATTTTATATTTGTTGTAAGTATGTTTTTTTTTTTTATATTAAACATTAATTATAAAGCTATTATTATTTATATTATTTTATTAATGTATTTATATATTATTATGTATTACTATTATATATTTTATATTGTTATATTTATATTACTTTAGTACTTTAAATTAAAATTATTTATTTTAGTTAGTTTACAAAGCAACATTTAAAAAAGAAATGTTCTAAGTTTTTCATCTAATATTTATATTTTATTTTATTTCTCCTTTTTTTCAGTTTGTAATACTTTTTATTTAAATTAATAATTAATACACTGGTGGCAGCCAATCAGTGTGAAGTAAAGATAGTGATGTAAAAATCCGCAGACAGTTTTCTGGTGGATTTTGCAGCATTAAAAGGATAGTTTTCCCACCAAAAAAATTCTGTTATTAATTACTCACCCTCATGTCGTTCAAAAACCCGTAAGAACTTCGTTCATCTTCAGGACACAAATTAAGATATTTTTGATGAAATCTGAAAGCTTTCGGACCCTGTATAGACAGCAACGTGACTGACATGTTCAAGCCCCAGAAAGGTAGTAAGGACATTGATAAAATAGTCCATGTGACATCAGTCGTTCAACTTTACTTTTATGAAGCTACGAGAACACTTTTTGTGCACAAAAAAACTAAAATAATGGCTTGCAGAGTCAGAAAGCTCTTGGATTTCATCAAAAATATCTTAATTTGTGTTCCGAAGACGAACGAAGGTTTTACGGGATGACATGAGGGTGAGTAATTAATGACAGAATTTTACAACCCCATTAAACAGGCAGGCATGAAGCATAAATAATGTTTCTATGTGTGTTCATACCTCTAAATTAAGTCTTCCTAATAACTCCAGGAGTGTATTTGGTCGTGGCTTCTTGCATACTTTGACAGGTCTGATTGTTGGAGCCTCCTCCTCTTCCTTTTCTTTCTCAGGCAGAACATCCACATAAATAAACTTGAAATTTCCCACTTTATTATTAAGCATGCCAGTCCATATACCCATAGGTGGTTTACTTATGATGTTGATGATGTCTCCCACCTGAAAAAGATCACCAACAACATTAACTTACTGTTGGCAGTTAATGTTTCTCCTTTAAGTGTAAAAATCTCAATTTTTATTTCACCTTTAGTTTGAGGGAGTCTGTGTCATATGGGCTGGGGACAAAGTCTGTATGTACTTTAGCTCGCCCGCAGAACTGCCCCGTGTAGGGCACATCCTCTTCCAGTTTCAGGCTGTCTCTGTTACTGGATACATCTGAATTGCTAGCCACACCACCTGAGCCAGTAAATATAAACAAAAAGAGTATGATTACAATGTCAAATCACTTTCTGATTCAGTCGCTTGTGTGTAGATACTTACTGGATGAGCTCTGTCCACTGTAGAGGCTTTCTAGCGAGTTGCTGGTGTGGTCTGAGCTCTTCTGTGCTGGAGACCTATTCTCTGTTTCACCCTCAGTGTCATCACCCTGCACCAATCAAAATGTCAGTCTGGATATTCATACAAACTATTTTACAGATGAACCGATAGGGAGAACTGGGGTTTGTTGGTTTTGTCGGTCATAATATCTGGGTCATAAGTTACACTCTCAGAAAAATGGTACAAAACAGTAGCAAAATACAGCTAATGCAAAACTGTATTTTCATCAGCCATTACTTCAGTCTTCAGAGTCACATGATCCTTCAGAAATCATTCTAATATGCTGATTTATTATCATTGTTGGAAACAGTTGTGCTGCTTAATATTTTTTTGGAACCTTTTTTTTTTAGGATTATTTGATGAATAAAAAGTTAAGAAGAACAGCATTAATTCAAAATAGAAATCTTTTCTAACAATACAAGTCTTTACTATCACTTTTTATCAATTTAACACATCCTTGCTGAATAAAAGTATTCATTCCTTTCAAACAGAAAATAAAAGAAAAAATGTACTGACCCCAAACTTTGAACTTTGAACGGTATAGTGTATATTGTTACAAAAGATTTTATTTTAAATAAATGCTGTTCTTTTTAATGTTTTATTTATTAAAGAATCCTAAAAAGTCACAGGTTCCAAAAAAAAAATAAAAAATTAATCAGTTTCCAACACTAATAATGAAGCAGAATATTAGAGTAAACTAAAGTAATGATTCTGAACAATCAGCTTTGCATCACAGGAACACTATTTTAACACTAACACTATTTTAAATGACATATTACAATATATTACTATATTATAATATTAATTATTTCACAATATTACTGGCTTTTCTGTATTTTTAATCACATAAATGCAGCCTTGATGAGCAGAAAAGACTTCTTTAAAAAAAAACATTAAAAATCATACTGATCCCAAACTTTTGAACGTAATAATAATGATAATAAAACATTTCAGGATATTAACTACCAACAGAGGGAATAATACACCCCCCTATTATATATATATATATATATATATATATATATATATATATATATATATATATATATATATATTTAATTAAATGTGCCAACCAACCCCCAGTCTCCTCTGTACAATCTGATGAACTGCTAATATTTTGAGTAATAAAGAACCGAGTTGCCTAATCATTGTCAGTAATCAAATAAGGAACTTGCATTGTGACTCACTATGTCCTCAGAGACGGATTTGACGTGTTTCTTGGCCATCCGTTTACGCATAGTCATCGAAATGGCCTTCATCTTTTTTCCCAAACTTCCCGGTTTCTCACAGTTTTCTGCTGTTGATTCAACCTCTGCCTGTTTTATACACACAAAAAATATAATATGTTTTTAAATCCTTTTACATATAAAAAAAATCTCCATCCAGTGGTCACTTTAACAGTTGGAATTAATATAGGCTGCTGGTTTTTCATTTACACAGTGAAAAATATTTTATGAGGAAACATAATATCATAATAGGGCATAAGATTTCAGATTAATAAGTGTCTTATTCATGCAAATTCTTCTTACCTCAGGTGCTCCATTTTCCTCAAGTCTGGAAGGGGAGTGTTGATTTCTGAATGTGTCAAACCTTCCAAAACTGGTGGATCGCTGTGTCAGGTAAATAAAATTGACACCACATTTATAACTGATATAACATAAAAGCACATGCTACATGTACATTACTTAGCATAAGACAAAAACTGTCAGTACACCGTCCTTGTCATCAAGTTAGAGCATAGAGCACTCCATTACATTAAACAGCACTTGATGTGTCATCGTTTTAGCGCTTTCAATTTGATAAAAACACTGAATGATTTATAATCTGCTCAAAAACCCGTTAGCTCTTCCACAGGAAAATACAAATAATTATCTGAATTTAAAATCCATGTAATCTCAATCAAACAGCAAACTGTGGTATCATTAGAGCCACTCTAGTGATTCTGACCTTGACAAAGCTGTTCATACTTGTTTAGTAATGCTGTGTGGTGTCAAGCTGTTTTCTTTTTGTTCTAAGAAATGTCCATTTTCAAACTGCAGATCTGGAAGCACTACTTGAATACTACTACCTGATTGAATATCACCTTCAAATTATTACCTGAAATATTAAGATCCATTAATAAAACTTACCTTAGGTTTGAGACTTTTTGGTTTGTCAGAAGCATTTGAAGCAGCCCTTTGAAGCATCGCTTTGACGTGTGTGTTAAGTTTTTCCTTAAAATGAAAGTCTAACCTGAAACTAGCGGTTTTTACCTCTCAGCTCCACAAGTGTTAAAATGCAATGCCTCAGCAGAACAACCGATTACAAGAGCTTCCTTAAATCACACAGGATGTGAGCCAATGCGCGCTCTGTCTATTATCAAGACATCAGTTCTACAGTGGAAAAACATTAAAATGCTTGAGTCTGCATTCTGTGGTTCACCACTTCACAGTCACTTCGAGTAACACAAATTCAGTAAGTAGGACTCTGTGGCACACAGAAAAAAAAAAAAAAAGAATTTCCACAGAGGTGCTTTTTACATAATCCAACCCTCCTTGCATCATATTGGTTTCTTGAAGGCCCTCAGTAGATGCAAGAATATGTGCTTCCAGTATGTTTTTCATATAACTTTTATGATTAATGTCACATAATTTCACTTACTATAAAACTATAAACATACTGAAGTAAAAGCTTATTAAACAATATTCCTTTTGTCCTTTGCCCAAATTGCAAAGTCTGGACTTTGAATAGGGGAAGTAGCTCCACTGCACGCAAGGAAGTGGACCCTTGATTTTGAAACACTTCCTGTCTACTTTCACAACTTTCAGTTAGGAATTTTTTTGCAAAACTGCACAACGTCAAGTTTTTCTGTATCTGTCTTATGTATTTTGCTATGCAAAAGCATGTTAGTCACAGGCTCTTTATATGTGAAGAATTTAAAATCCTACCTTTCAATATGTAGAAAACTATAAGTATAAGAAGTATAAGAAACTATAAGTTTCACCAGCAACACGGGACTATTGTTTGAGCAGCCAATAGAAGATGGGGAGAGTGTTCTGGAAACCTGTTGGAGAATAATCATTATTTCTGCAATTACATTTTGCATTGCTAGTGGTACAAAAATGAAACACTTCTCATTTAATTGAAAAAAAAAAAAAACTGCTTTAAAATACGGATTGCTATACGAGGCATGGACTGACCAATAGTGTTCAAGAAAACCGTACAGACAATAACAGCCTAATCCAGCTGTGTGCAGTCGGCCATAGCGAAATCCAAATCCAGGATTACAGCATTATAACCTATTTCTTCAAGCACTACAAGCCTTTGAAAACAAACAGCCCTTCCTAACCTTTTCTGAGCACATCTGAGAGTGATATAGTGCTGCCAGAAAGGTGATACATATGAGAAACCAGGAAACAGGAAAAGATGATCAATTTACAACGTATCTATATACCTTCAGAAAACACTAGAGGTCATCACCCTGAAGTGTGTGAAAATATCACTGGTTGTGAGCATGACAGGACAATCTTTGAGAGTAATATTACGCATTCAGTACTTGGCAGGAGGTCAACAGCTTGAATTTTTATCACATTAATTAAAAAGCTTTGATTGTTTGCGTATTTATTTATATAACAATTTCATTTATACAAGTGCTTTGCACAGAAAAATGTGAAATCATGTTGTTGCTTGATCACCAAATAAGCATATTAGAATGATTTCTGAAGAATCATGTGACACTGAAGACTGGAGTAATGATGCTGAAAATTCAGCTTTGCCACCACAGAAATTAATATGATTTTGAAATATATTAAAATAGAAAACAGTTGTTATAAATTGTAATAATGTTTCAAAAGATTACTGTTTTTACTGTATCAAATAAATAAATTGTGAGCCAAAGAGACTTCTTCAAAAAACATTTAAAAAAAAAACTCACCAAACCCATCATCATTTAATTTTGAATGATAGTATATTTAAAAATGACTTACATTGGAGGCACAGAAATCCACACTGGTGCTGGAACGCACCACTCCTTTGGGAAGAGAGTCTCTCTTTGAGTTTTGAATGTTGATTTTATCTGCTCGACCTGGGGTTGTGGATGTAGTGCAGTCACAGATGTGCACTCGATATTCATTGCAGGGAGGTAGACAGGTGTTGTTGGCTGGTACCCAGTTTAAGGCTGTTTCTGTGGGATTACTCCAGCGATGTCTGGCAGGTGCTGTCTCCGTGACACTTGACCCCCCAGCAGTGCCACATATCATTCCTTTGGCATCTTTGATGTGAGCTTTGGAAGACACATAAAAATATCAATATCTGTCAATAACACTACATGGAGCTTTTGATATAAAAAATACAAAACAAATAACTGCTATTGCATCAAGTTTAATAGGTTTATCTACCTGTTGTTTCTTGTGTTGGAGTTCCTCTTTTACTGCTTTTCCTCTCTACTTTTTTCACCCGTGTCCCTCTTAGCTGTGTCATCTCTGCAGTCGCTGTGTCAGGCTGTCAACAAACATCATAATTAAAGGGATAGTTCACTCAAAAATGAAAATGACTCACCCTATGTCATTCCAAACCCGTTAAACCTTCATTCAACTTTGGAACACAAAGATATTTTTGATGAAATCTGAGTGCTTTCTGACCTTGCATAGACAGCAACGGTACTGCCAAGTATAAGGCCCAAAAAGGTGGTAAGGACATGTTAAAATCGGTGTTTCCCTTGCCTAATGGCAGCCCTCGCCCCCCTTGAAGGACAAGTAAACTTTATTTTCTATATAGCGGCAGATCACAACAGACGTCATTTAAGGTTACCTTTCCTATAGAACAGGTCTGTACCTTGTTCTTTTATTAAACAAACCAAATAGCCTTATGTTATATATTTTATTTACACAATGGCATGTCATTTCTGTCTCCAACGTTAAGTGGTCACGCGTCTACAATTTCTCCTCTGTTAAAATGTGGAAGGGATCGCGGAGTCCATTCATAAAAACGGATTTAGTCTACAGCACGGGATGCCACAGAATTCGTAAATTTTTGGATGAATAAATCAAATCACATTTTTCATTGTCATATTATTTTCAGCCTCTGCGTCTCATTATATGATGACATATACGCATGAACTTAATCTCCAAAACTTCTGTGAGAGTCACTTCGTGTAAATTTTACCATTTCATTTGAGAAAATTAGCATCATATCATACTGTATACACACAAAAACTAACCGGCAACCTGTCAAAATAAAAGTACGGTTTAACATGTAACAGAAATGTATTAGTCTTGTATTACTTTTGTACAGTATAATGTAGGTGTTTAAATATTCCTATTTCTGGCAAATTTGTATTCAAAAACAATTGAATACAGAAATTATAATAATAACAGGAAAAAAACTCTGTTTGTTTGGCAACAAATAAAAGTGTTTAATTTTAATTTCATTAAAAATAAATATTTTGTTTAATGTTTGTTTAATGCCTGTATTTGATTATCAGAAAAATTAAAACACACAGGAATTTCTGAAAAAAAAAAAGATTGTATATGTATATTGTTTAAAATGTTGAAATTGAGATTTTTCGACTTATTTTTTCACTGAAATAAATGTTTTTGTTATTACACAGAGTAATGTACCAAAAAAAAAAAAGTACCGTACTGTACCGTACCGCTGGTTTTGGGTGAACTATCCCTTTAAATGAATTAAATAATTGTTATAAACAATTACATATAATTATAACTTAAAAGTTTAAATTTAATATAAGAACATAATTATAAAAATATATATATCTTATTAATTTATGATAAAAATGATTGTATTTTTTTATATTTTATTCTGCAACCTCATTATTCTGACAATATTGATAACTCTCAACATAACAGTGAGTCCATTGAGGAGCATTACACTGGTGAACGCAAAACAGATTTAGCAGTCTCGACTGACTCTAATGCCATGTGGGCAAAGGGATTACATGGGCAGAACGTGCCCCTCACCCAACCATCTGTACAGACACAATCAACCACGATACCCTGTAAGGGGACAACTGTTGTTTCGGCCCCTGTGAAATAAATGACAATCAGCTACAATCCAGCTGGCACAAAGCACCTGAGAGGACAGGGCTTGAACTTACCATGCCATTCTGTCTGCTGCTTAGCTGATCTTGGTTTGGATTACACCCCTCATAATAGACAATCTACCAATGAAAGAACGAATATTAAAATATAATAAATAAATATGCCATTTTAACATTTTCTAGGTTCTAATTGTTTAAATATACCAACATAACTAAGCCAGACACAAATGTCGTAAAGTTTCTAACCTGGACGGGAATCTCTTGCTGTATGTTTCTTGAAATGGTCTTTCTGTCTGCCATTGTCTGGCTTTCAGCTCTTTTTATAGCTCTCACCATATCTGAAATTTGAGTAAATTTAATCAATTGGCAATTAGCAACTGAGTCACTATATAAAATGTTTGCTTTTTTATTTTAGGTATTTATTTTATTAGCCCAAGACGTCAATGCATAAAATAAGACATGGTAGAAACTCTGGTAAATCTAAACCAAAGTGGAGCTCAAAATAGTACATTCCGTATGAGAAAAGTTATGCGGTTTGCACCTCGTTTCCTGTTTTGCTTCTTCATGAATTTTAATGAGGGGAAATACCATGTGACAGGTGATTTTGCTCTGCTTAGTCAAGGAAATGTGGTTCATCCATACAGACAGGTTCAACAACATTGTTACCTTAAAATGAATCTGCACCGCCATTTGAAATTCAGATTACAGTAAGCTTATAATCTTTTCATTATCTATTAAAAACAGTGATTAAAATATTTGAACAATGTCTTATCAAAAAGCACTGATAAACTACATTTAACATTAGTTAGATTGTTATGTTAGGAAAGCTTAAAACGTCCTCCTCATTATAAACAAAGCATTTATTTAATCAAGCTACAATGGCTTGTTTGGATCTGAAGTGCGAGATGACATCACTCGGGCGCAGTCGTTTGCATAAACAGTGCCTCCAGAGCAAGACATCGACGAATTGTCATTTCTCACCATAGGCCCTGCCCACTGGTGTTTTGTAAAAGATGAAGCGGTACTACATCTGACTGCAGCTGTATCACAAACTGTACGTAAATGGTTTCATAATGCTTTGCCTGGAAATTACGGTTTTAATTTGATTATGTTGTCCAAACATTCACATGCAATAGCGAGGGGGCATCGATACTGTTTCCTATGGAATGATTTTAGCCAATCATAACAGTGACGGATTACTGACCAGTCCTAAAGGATCCATCCCTTAAAGGAGAAGTTCACTTATAGAATAAAAATTTACAGATAATTTACTCACCCCGTTGTCATCCAAGATGTTCATGTCTTTCTTTCATCAGTCGTAAAAAAATATTTTTTTGAGGAAAACTTTTCAGGATTTCTTTCCATATAATGGACTTTTATGGTGTTCGTGAGTTTGAACTTCCACAATGCAATTAAAATGCAGATTCAAAGATGAGCATTTTCAGGTTAAAAAGTATATTAAATAACCAATCATGTCGCTAGATAAGACCCTTCTTCCTCAGCTGGGATTGTTTAGAGCCCTTTGAAGCTGTATTTAAACTGCATTTTGGAAGTTAAAACTTGCGGGCACCATTGAAGTCCACTATGTGGAGAGAAATCCTGAAATGTTTTCCCCAAAAAGCAAATTTTTTTACGACTGAAGAAAGAAATACATAAACATCTTGGATGATAAGCGGGTGAGTAAATTATCTGTAAATTTTGGTTCTGGAAGTGAACTAATCCTTTAAAACAGGTTGTTGAAAATAATCATTTTTCCACATATTTATTTATTTATTTTGTGCGAAAAACGCTATTAGCAGTATAAGTAAACCTCAAGGAACATATTAAGATAATAAAAAAAATCCATGTCATGACCCCTTTAAAAATTTCAGTCTTGTCTGCCTCATTGGCCAATCAAATCAAAGTAGGCGGGGTTTACGTTCAAAGAAGCAGAGCGCAAATTCCAGCGTGAAACGTCCGTTTAACGTTAAAGAGATCGAGGTAGTTTTAAAGAAATCCTTTAAAATTACTCAACTGTTTTACGTTAGAAATGTTACATGATGCAAACTACCTTTTTTCCTCAAATATGGACACTTTGAGGGAGAGAGAGAGAGGGAGGATGAACGTTACAAGTGTGAGTTACCCGCATCTGTCCGTCTCCCTACAAACAATGAAGCTTTGAGTTTAGTTACTTCAAAAACACCTCGTTGCTGAGAAATATAATGTAGCGATTCAGTATCGAAGCTATTATATTATAATAAAAGTGGCGGGGTAGTTGTCTTTGAAAGTCCTCCATAGTTGTAAGAGGCTGAAGTCCAGTGCCCTATTTACAATTAAGACCCTGCTGTTTCTTAATTAATCCCACAGGACAAGCAAGTGCTTTAAGTGAGTTGACGACTGCGCAACACTCTCCATTCACTGGCAATGGGATTTGACGCAATCAGTATCTTACAGGGCGTCTGATTGGCCGATAGTAAGTGGATGTTGCTTAGCTGTGTGTGTTTTGTAAATGAAATCTAGTCGGGCTTAACCTACAAATCCTCAGACTGGTTTTACCTTCATTCTGATTGTTCCTCAGGAGGACTAAATCTTCCTGCTTTTTGGCAATAGGCCAGACAGAATTAGTGCAGACGGTATTATCTGTAGGAGGGAAATCAAAACCATTAGGGGTTTGTTCATTTAAGGTCCACTAATGTTGCATGCTTTTACTTTTTCACTCTGTGAAATCTCACTTAAAATGTAGAAAATCTGGTTTGTCCTTCCATTCGTGTTTATAATGATCTGATAAACACGGTATGAACCTTTCTGTTTCATTATGCATTTACTGATTGACTGTAAGTCAGGCTAGTTTCTTTATGAGCATTAAAGCATAACATAAGGGTGTATGATTGCAGCTTAATCATGTGATGCAGAAGGAAGAAGTTTAGGAAAATGTATAAAATATCTCATACCTAAAGCTTCATTTTCAGAAACAGATTTTGGTAGTGAACTGGAAAAAGATGCAAGGAAACATTTGAAGAAAGTTCAAATATTCACAGAGAGTACATTTTGTATTATCCGTCACTGTGAAAGCCTTAAGGGCTCTTTCATTTTTGGTTTGACCGGTAGTTCAACATTCTTCTCTTTGTTACTAAAAACAAAGACTGAACTCACCTTTGTTTCTTTTTTCTAGTGTTGTCTGAGTTGATTTGTGAAATTTCCTGTAAGCAAATACAGCATGAGGCAGTTTTATAATTTTAACATGTGAAGTCATACAGCAATGTAGATATTTATTTGAAATATTAATGTGAAATTCTATGCATGCCTAGCATGTTATTGTCTCCTCAAGAAATCACAAGCCTATCATTTGAGGTTTCTCTCTCATAGACAGGCCTCAAATAGACCTTAATATATTTCCATATGGTTACAGCACAGTCTATTAGCAGCAGCTTTCATTTAATGGAAGCTCATCATGTTATAGCGTGCGTCCAGATGGCCGATACATTTCCCATGACAGTGTAGTATATGCGTTCAACATTCCACCATTCATTTCTATAGTTACCATAGAGATAGAACGCCCTGCGCTCCTCCATTTGGTGGTGTCATCTGAGAGAACAGCTGGGCTGCAGGACCTGCTAGGGATGGTGTACACCTGAGCCTCACAGGACTCCTGCACGGCCTCGTACAGGCTGTCCATAGAGCCCTCCTACAAAACAACAGCATGTCGGTCACAACCCACGCTGCTAATAAGCTCAAAATGTAAAGTAAAATGTACTTAAGACACACTAAAAATCTCAATTTATTACTAGGGCCTTCAACCCCTTTTTGAACAGAGAGATGGATCTTGTTTCAAACAGGGTTATTATAGTTAACTAAAAGTAAAATAGATTTTGGATTTTAAGCCTGGCCTAGATTATATATATATATATATATATATATATTAATACATGTATACAGGAGATAGACATGTATATAGTATTATATTAATTCGCTATATGCATATATTTACATTCTTTATGACGTTCACATTAAAATTATCATTGTTGGTATACAGAGTAACATGCAAGAGCATTTTAATTTTACTTTATTTTAGCTTAAATGTATATGGTTATGGTTAATGGTTAAAATAATGTATATTCATAATGTATTTTTCTCTAAAGCAATTTTTTTCTTTTTTAACAAATTATTTTGAGATCAAAGATTTAATGCAGTACAACCACCAATCCAGCAGGGGTCAGAGACCCCCTGATTTATTAGACAGTGTTTATAGTGCATTTGAGCACAAATCCATTTGTGCAAAAGATGACACAAATAACCAGAAGCATTAGGTTGTTTACAGAAGATCAGACCAGCGTGATTTCAGTGAAGCAAGCCCACCGTTAATCCTAAATTGTACAAAACAACACAACATCTGGCAGAGATACTTACATTAAATTTACACATTTGACTAATATGTTTTGTTTTTATAAAAATAATAATTATTGAATAAAAATCTTGTGAAGGTTAAATAAATAAAATAGATCTTAAATGTAAGGGCTACAAATGTGAGCCGCCATAAACTTCTTAACTAAAAGTAAGCAAAACAAAAGGCCCTCATGAGCAGCTAAAGCACGGTTCCTCATCATCATGCACTGTCACATGTTGCCTTCACATCCTCCAGCAAGCCACGTTTCATCCACATGCTGTCAATCTACAAACCACAGAGCAGAAAAGGTAAATCACATCTTACCAGAGAGAAGCAGAAGAGATTCATTCTGGAAAGTATGGTTTCTTTCCAGTGCCCACAGCACAGGATGAACAATGGGACGAGTCAGAGGCAGACAGAGAGCAGAGTGCTTAGTGTTCCAAGCTGCCTACTGCTCCACAGATTAATACTGAATGACATCCTTCCTCTAATCCAATAGATGTGGAGGACCATTACCACTCCAGGCAGCCCCTCAATCAACTGCTGAGCTTGTTAATGCTGATGTTGTTTACTTACCAGCAAACTGGGTTGAGAGCTTTTGTTTGCACTATGACTACAACAACCGTTTGTGTAATTTACTGTAAACACCAGTCAGTGTTTTATTTTTTTAATATAATTTAAAGGGATAGTTCACCCAAAAAATTAAAAATCTGTCATTAATTACTCATCCTCATGTTGTTCCATGACCTTTGTTCATCTTCAGAACACAAATTAAGAAATTTGTAATGAAATCTGAGAGCTTTCTGACCCTGCATAGACAGCAATGAAACTGACATGTTCAAGGCCCAGAAATGTAGTAAGGACATCATTAAAATGCCATGTCCATGTGACATCAGTGGTTCAACCGTAATTTTATGATTCTGACTTGTTTTTTTTTTCGCAATTCTGACTTCCTCGCAAATCTGACTTTTTTTTTTATATATCTCACAATTCACTTTTTTTCTCACAATTCTGACTTTTTATCTTGCAAACGACTTTTTATTTATTTTTTTTCTTGCAAATGGGAGTTTATATTTTACAATTCTGGCTTTTTTCTCACAATTCTTTTTGTCTCACAAATCTGATACTTTTTCTGCAAATGGGAGTTTATCTCGCATTTCTTTTTTCTAGCAATTCTGACTTTTTGTCTTGCAATTCTGGCTTTTTTCTCGCAATTCTGACTTTTTGTATTGCAATTCTCACTTTTTTTTCCGCAATTCTGACTTTTTGTCTCGCAAAACATTTTTTTTTCCCTCAAATGGGAGTTTATATCTTGCATTTCATTTTTTCTAGCAATTCTGACTTTTTGCCTGGTAATTCTGGCTTTTTTCCCTCACAAATAGGAGTTTATATCTCGCAATTCTTTTTTTCTAGCAATTTTGACTTTTTTTCTTGCAATTCAGACTGTTTGCCTTGCAAATCTGACTTTCTTGCAAATGTGAGTTTTTATCTCACAGTTCAGGCTTTTTTTCTCACAATTCTGACTTTTTTCTCGCAAATCGGACATTTTTTTTTCTCAAAAATGTGTTTATATCTCACAATTCTGACTTTTTGCTTTGCAATTGATTTTTTTCTTGCCAATATGAGTTTATCTCAGAATTCAGACCTTTTTTCTCGTTTCTTACAGTTCTGACTGCAACTGCAAGTTAAGTCAGAATTGTGAGATATAAACTCACAATTCTGAGAAAAAAGTAAATTCAGACTTAATTTCTCACAACTGTGACTTTATTTCTCAGAATTGCTTGTTTATGTCTTGCAATTCTGACTTTATAACTCATAACTGCGAGTTTATATCTTACAATTTAGAAAAGAAGTCATGATTTTTATCGTGCAATTATGAGAAAAAAATTAGTGTTGCAAGATGTTAACTCGCAATTACCTTTTTATTTTTTATTCAGTGGCAGAAACAGGCTTTCATAATATTTATTATATAATTTTTTTTATATATGTAGAACACTTGCAGTCTCTACACAAGCAACTTTGAGCTCATTTTATGCTGGTGACATAGAAATATACTTAAATATGGCTGTGCGAAATATTTTATTAAGCAAGCACCATGTTCAGGCTCCATCCACAGGGAAAGGGAAATGAAGGTGACATTAAAGCACAGCCCTTAGGAGAATTTATCATTCAACTACCTTCAAAAAGCTTGACTGCACTGTAAAACACATTAGGTAACCTAAAAATATGCTTCATGTGGAACCAAGTGAACTAACTTTAGCTCAAAAATTTTATTTAATATAACTGAATCAGCCTCGCTACATAAGGTTACACCATCGAACGAATTGTAAAGCTCAGGTCACACAGCTATTTCCCCTTAAGTGCTGTTTCACTTTCTACATTCTATAACTCAAGGAGTGTGGAATGACATTTGTAATAAGAACTTTATTCACTTGTGCAAAGCTTTTCTCAGCTAGAGGAAATCTGCCCAGCTGAGGATGCACTGTCTTGGCATATGACACTACCTGCTAGCACAGTGAGTGTTTTTTCTAGCCAAAGTGCATGTGATGTCTTGTCAACAGTCCTTAAGTCGCTTATATCTGGAATTGTCTTGAAATAGGCCCAGAGGATTATGGTGCACAACGCAGCATTTCAGACCTCAGGACAGAAGGTGAATCTGGTTCAAGAATGTCTAAGCTGGTGCAGAAAGTGGGTCAATATGAAACCAAGGTGCTCATGGTTTCTCTCTAACTGTGCACGCAGATGCACGTGAAGGTCATCAGACATTTGATTTGCTTCAGTGATAATCTGCTTGTTTCGATTTTTGGAAGTTTGCCCAATTATGCAATCTGTTCGTTTCCTTTATGTTGCAGTGAAAAGGGCAGTTGGAGGTGATGTCTGGTCTGGCAGCAGCACAACTAATGCACTCAAATAATTAATGTGCTCTCGTAAATTTAAATGCATATTTTAAGGCAATTCACATAGCAGATTCTATTTTAAAGTCAACAAGGAATCAAAATGAAGCCTATTTAATTTCTTAATGGACGTTCCTGCTCTTATTGTGTATAATCCATTGTGCAATTCTTTGGTGGTGTTATTCCAAATTAAAAAAATTATATATACAGTAGTCAAAATTTGAAGTAGATCAAAACCTTTCATCAAAGTTGTCCTAAAATCAAAGATCTAAGACTTTTTCTATGTACACAAAAGGCCTATTTCTCTCAAATATTGTTCACAAATCTGTCTAAATCTGTGTTAGTGAGCACTTCTCCTTTGCCAAGATAATCCATCCACCTCAGAGGTGTGGCATATCAAGATGCTGATTAGACAGCATGATTATTGCACAGGTGTGCCTTAGGCTGGCCACAATGAAAGGCCAAAATGTGGCTAAAATGTGCGTTTTTATCACAATACCACAGATGTCGCAAGTTTTGAGGGAGAGTGCAGTTGGCATGCTGACTGCAGGAATGTCCACCACAGCTGTTGCCTGTGAATTGAATGTTCATTTCTCTATCATAAGCCGTCTCCAAAGGCGTTTCAGAGAATTTGGCAGTACATCCAACCAGCCTCACAACCGCAGACCACGTGTAACCACACCAGCCCAGGACCTCCACATCCAGCATCTTCACCTCCAAGATCGTCTGAGATCAGCCACCCGGACAGCTGCTGCAACAATCGGTTTGCATAACCAAAGAATTTCTGCACAAACTGTCAGAAACCGTCTCAGGGAAGCTCATCTGCATGCTCGTCATCCTCATCGGGGTCTCGACTTAAGTCGGGGTAACCGACTTGAGTGGGCAAAATGCTCACATTCAATGCTGTCTGGCACTTTGGAGAGGTGGATGAATCTCGGTTTTCACTGTACAGGGCAGGTGGCAGACAGCGTGTATGGCGTCGTGTGGGTGAGCGGTTTGCTGATGTCAACGTTGTGGATCGAGTGGCCCATGGTGGCGGTGGGGTTATGGTATGGGCAGGCGTATGTTATGGACAACAAATACAGGTGCATTTTATTGATGGCGTTTTGAATGCACAGAGATACCGTGACGAGATCCTGAGGCCCATTGTTGTGCCATTCATCCACGACCATCACCTCATGTAGCAGCATGATAATGCGCGGCCCCATGTTGCAAGGATCTGTACTCAATTCCTGGAAGCTGAAAACATCCCAGTTCTGGGATGGCCACCCATTAGGATGCATGGATGCATTTGGGATGCTTTGGATCGGCGTATATGACAGCGTGTTCCAGTTCCAGCCAATATCCAGCAACTTCGCACAGCCATTGAAGAGGAGTGGACCAACATTCCACAGGCCACAATCAACAACCTGATCAACTCTATGCGAAGGAGATGCGTTGCACTGGTTTTTGAACAGATTTGTGAACAATATTTGAGAGAAATAGGCCTTTTGTGTACATAGAAAAAGTCTTAGATCTTTGAGTTCAGCTCATGAAAAATGGGGGCAAAAACTAAAGTCATGCGTTTACAGTTTTGGTCAGTTTATATATAGGTATCATTTTAACAGTTGTTAAAATGTTTTTTTTTTTGGTGGGTAACACGCACTTTTGACTGTCTAATCAGCTTGCAATAGATAAAATTAAGCCCCACCCAACGTTTTTTCCTAATTTAGTGTTGAATTACACTCAAATTGCGGAACTAAAATAGCTTGCAAACCGGAATTCACTTTGACCGTGGCCAATCCAAGATGACAAGGCCTTTTTCTACAACCTCAGCTCAGTTAAAGTTTAATCCATCACTGTTATGTATTCTGTTCCCCCTCTTTTCTTCCTCTTTCTTGACAAATCTTGGAAATCTCACTCTGCCTTAATCAGCGAAAGAGCTCAGATTCTCAGAAGCGACAGCTCATTCACTCGCTCGTTTCTTAGAACTTGTAAATTGACAAAAATGCCGTGTCAATTCAACACACCAGGCCTCCGGCTCTTAATCTTTTGCTGTCCATTAGAGAACATGACAAGATAAATTGCTGTCCCGGTCGCTGTGTGAAAGAAGGTGCGCAGGTTCCCAGCTGGCTATTTTTAAAGGAAGAAAATCCTCAATCTCTTTAATAACAAACCCTGCAGTCATGGAAATGGAAATAAAGATGGGGGATTAATTCACGTCTGACCCATATTTCCTTGTTTGAATTTAGATTATTAGAAGCAGCCCAAATTGTTTGCGTACGGGGAAGGTATTTTTAATATAGCATGTATATAGAAGACTGCAATGTTAATTTCAAAAATGATAATTAGAGTTAGTATTATGCATATAATAATGAGCACAAGTTATCTGTGCAAAATATACAGAGCATCTCATCGACTCTAATGGAGTTAAGCTTGTTTGGAAACAAGCAAGTGATCATTTTTTAAATCATCTATAATCAACATTTGATATGCATTTTTTGCATTTCGTGAGAGGTATTAATGCCTGGACTGCATGTTTAGCTTCCATTCGTCTCATCTGTTAAAAGCAGCGGTTAATCCGGACACATATGGCATCATAACATCTCTCTCGAATGACCTACATTCTTCTGATACTGAACACACACACACATAGCATTTTACTGAGTATACTTTATTTAATTCATAAATCAAATCATACAGAGCTGGGAGAGAAACCACGCTTATTAGACATTCTTTTAAGCAGTGCTATGTAAAGCAAATCATGTTGAGTCAGATGGAAAAAGTCATTAGAAAAATTATACAGGTAGAGTAACCCAATTTTTGATAATGCCTGACTCAAGGACAGTCAGTTGATCAGCAGGACTGGTGACATTGAGAGATCAGTCACATAGATCAGAAGTACAGCAGTAGACGTTCACTCCAGGAACACAGAACTCCTCACATGTCCGGCTGAACACAGTGGCTATGGTTTAGAGCATAACAAGAAAACAGCTCAATATCTTTAAACTAGAACACAGACAACTAATGAAGAAATCGCATTTTCCTTTTTTAATCACCAAAATATGAAGCGGTTACAAAGGTTATTGTCATTAACAAAAACTAAAATCAAAACCATAAAATTTTAATTACTTAAAATAAAATAAACATTAACTAAAAAGAAATAGAATATGTGACCCTGGACCACAAAACCAGTCATAAGGGTCAATATTTTTAAAAATTGAGATTTATACATCATCTGGAAGCTCAATAAATACGCTTTCCATTGATAGGACAATACTTGGCTGAGATACAACAAAAAAATCAGAATATTGAGAAAATCAGCTTTAAAGTTGTCCAAATGAAGTTCTTAACAATGCACATTACTAACCAAAAATTAAGTTTTTATATATTTACAGGAAATTTACAAAATTCTTTATGAAACACGATCTTTACTTAACATCCTAATGATTTTTGGAATAAAAGAAAAATTGATAATTTTGACCCTTAAAATGTATTTTTGGCTATTGCTACAAATATACCCGTGTTACTTTAAGATAGGTAGTTGTCAGTTTCTCATTTTTGTTTAGTTTAAGTTGAAGTGCTAAAATAACTACAAATTAGTTAAAAACTAAAACGTAATAAAAAAAAAACAAAAAAAAAAACAAATATATATATATATATATATATATATATATATATACACATTAAAATTTAATGAAAATTACACAAACAAGTATTAAAATAAAATCAGTGTTTATCATGTTGATCAATGTTGAAACTTAAATCACAATGAACGTTAATGACTATTGAAAATTGAGTAAATAAATTATTTTAATATTTATTGCTTACCTGTTGAAACTGTTTTGCAGAAATTACTTGAGGCTGGGCATTCGGTTGGGGTCTTGCAGTTCCCATCCACACAGGTGTAGCATGTCAGCGAGTGCACTGACGGGAGATTACATATTAGACAAATAGATTAAGTATTTGCACTTCATCAGAGCATTTTGGAAAACTTTTTTTTTTTTTTTTTTTTTTTTTTTGCCGCTATTTTACTTTATTATGTATAGAGCAGACAGGAAGCAAAGAGTGAGAGAGACAGGGGGCAGGATCAGGAAAGGTACTCGACCCGAGATTCAGACTCGGTATGCCTGTAGCACACCGGTACTATATATCTGCGTGCTCCCCACAAGGCTATCAGCACCGACCATTTTGAACTACTTTTAACTACATTCCAAAGCATAACATTTGACAATTTACTCCACTACAGTTCACTTAAAAACATTATTTCCTCATTGTTTTGAAAAGATGAAATAATGGCACGCTCTGAGACTTGATAGCAATGTCCATTTCCTAAACAAGTAATTTATTTGAATCTATTCTTTTCAATTAATCTGTTTAAGCATTTTACGAATTGCACTGCAATGATTAATTTGTGAATTTGTATGGTTCAATAAGCTCTAACCCTTATCCTATCTGTGTCTGAGACCTTTTTATTTAAGATATAGATAGATAGATAGATCGATCGAAAAGTTTTCGTCTTACCTGAGGCACTGCAGAGAAGCACCACAATAAGAGCACACACTAGCGTCTTCATGATGGAAGCTGGTTTGGTCATGCAGAGGAACGTGTTTCTTTATATACCTCGGTTACACCTTTTACTGAAAATACATTCTTCCTAAAGCATAACAGTAATGCTGCATAACAGGTTTCATGTAACCAGATATAGATGTGAGCTTAGTTCCTGGACAAGGAAGTAAAATTATTTTTCGGTAATTGTCTGCTTAGATTTTTGTCTGACCTTAGCTTGTGAATTGTTTTAGCCAAGATGCAAGATCTGAGAATTTCTGTCAAACCTGTAACTCCACAATTTTTTTTTTTTTTTAATCTTACAGTTTTTTCTTAATCTTTCCACTTATTTACGCATAATTTCTGATTTCTCTACTTCTGATAATTTGGCTATTTAAAAATGAGATGACTGTCAATGCATTACATCCTCATCAAGGAATCATTTAAGGACCCATTTCCCAAATATGACCCTGGACCACAAAACCAAGTCTTAAGTAGCATGGGTTAATTTGTAGCAATAGCCAAAAATACACTGTATGGGTCAAAATGATTGATTTTATGCCAAAAATCATTAGGATATTAAGTAAAGATCATGTTCCATCCTACTGTAAATATATCAAAACCTAATTTTTGATTAGTAACATGCATCGCTAAGAAATTCATTTGGACAACTTTAAATATGATTTTCTCAATATTTGGATTTTTTTGCACCCTCAGATTCCAGATTTTCAAATAGTTGTATTTCAGCCAAATATTCTATCCTAATAGATCATACATCAATGGAAAGCTTATTTATTCAGCTTTCATATGATGTATAAACCTCAGTTTCAGAAAATTGACCCTTATGACTGGTTTTGTGGTTGAGGGTCACAAATATCACAATGATTGTACTTCTATTACTTCTATACTTCTAATAATTGAAACCATAAACCACAAAATTCTCCGAGATGGGCATCTAAAGTGCAGAGCTCTTAAATTTATATTCCTCTTGCATTACTAAACCTGTCAGGTACCGTAGAAAACATCCAATTAATCTGCACACCAACAATCCCTTGGTGTTCCACTGGGATCTGTACTTGGACCACTTCTCATTCTGTACTAAATCACTCAGTTATTTCATAACCTCTCATGGCCTCTTACCTCTTATTAAAAATGCAAATCTCATCTCAAAGTTGAAATTACAGGCCAGCTGGCAAAATGATCTTTAATAGCATGCACCTCAGGGCCACGAAGCCAAGTGAATTCAATGCTTATTAGAGCTGGGGCATGGACAGGCCTTATGGGTAATCTGTCTAAAGATTAGTATTTTATTGTTTTTAGGCTCTGGCATTTCCATAGAAGTTTGAAACTAGTTATTGCTTTGAGAAGAGATATTAGGAGACTTGAGGCAATTGCCAGTGTTCAGCCCTAAGGTTAAATTGCCAGAATATGATGGATATTTTTCTAATGAGAATCCAATATATCAGACAACAAGTTTATCACAGCTTTACCTGACATAATCCCTAATGTGGATAAGATAACAAATTAACAGTTTTGTTAGAACAGGTACAAATGGTTATTAATCATTTTGATATCACTGCACACGAGGCATCTGAGAAAACAGAAAATATATCTAAAGAAATTGACATTTTTTGGTAAATGCTATATAACATGTAGATCTAAACACATGAGGGTTTAACTAACACAGACAGCAGGGGGCAACAAAGATTTAAAAGTAATTAGATGCAAGCATTCAGCAAATAGCCGTCATTAAGAAAAATATTAGTGTGTGTGTATAGTGTACCATGTTATTTACAGCTTAGTTAAATGTATTATTGCATATATGCAGTAAATGCATGACTAGAATCCGAAACAGATTTTATGCAGTGCACTTAAGACATGTTTTAATAAATTAAGAATGTTGTTTGAAACTTTTTCAGTTTCCTATCCAAACTTAGCATATTATACGAAAATAATTAATAATGCTTAAGATAATTAGGGCTTTGGAAGAGGAACATTAGCATTCCTCAACCTAAACATCCATCCATCCTTCTCCCTCTCTTTTAGTCATCCATCTATTTATTCATAAATCACTCAACCATAGCCTACATATATTGATCCATTAATTCATTTTTTAATAAAAGCAATTTATTGGAAAGCTTACAGTTCTTTAGTATACCACTCAGCAAAATGAAACCTTGGGCTTCTAATGTAATTTTTCGATGCATTAAATGAATTACTAAAAGTTCAATTTAGTAAGCAATTGATTCCTGTGTAAATAATCACTTCAATAAAATATTTTTGGATTCATTTACCCTCTAAGGATATAGGTGACAGTGCTCATGACTTGTGATTTAGGGTTGCCAACTCATGAGCTTTGGAGCTCTCAGAACTTCAGAATAGCACATTTTACAAACTTCTTTGCAACACATTGGCTCTAAGAACAGGCAGTATGTTCTAACAGCTGAGCTGAAGCAAATAAAGTTGAGTGTTTTATGGTTTTGAACTAAGCGTTGACCATGTGACCTTCTGAAGGTGAACTTGCTACTCTGCAGTGACATTATAAATGACTCATAAATCCTTCACCTATGCCAATGACGTCCAGAGGAAACATTCAGAACAGAACAGTCTGTCTTGCAACGACTTGTAAAACAAACACAGTATGAAATTTTAATCTGACTAATTTAAATTTAAGGCAAATAGATTGCAGTTTATTATAATACATAAGAATAGTAATAATAGGCTACATAATAACACTTAATAAATACTTAAAGGGTTAGTTCACCCAAAAATGAAAATTAGCATCCTAGGTGTATATGACTTCCTTCTTTCGAATGAATGCAGTCGGAGTCATATTAAAAATTATCCTGGCATTTCCAAGCTCAGTCACGGCAATGGGCAGGTGTTTCTTTTCATCAGTCCAAAACAAGTCTAATAAAGTGCATCTATCCATAATAAAAATTGCCTCACATGGCTCCGGGAGGTGAATTAAGGCCTCCTGTAGCAAATCGATGCATTTTTGTAAGAAAAATATCCATATCTAAAATGTAATAATCACTTTAATCTAGCTTGCGGTAACAGTTGTACACGGAAGCAGCTCCAGGGGGATGACGTAATATGTCAGTGTTGTGCATGCACTGGTGAGTCTCGTGAAAACCAACGTTTGCTTACAGGAGCAAAGGAAGCAAAGTTTCCCTACTTCAGCAAAATAAAAATAGTCTCCTCTCAATTTGGTTGAAATCCTCCAACATTTTTCTTTAAAATTCCTCGTTTTGAACTTCCAGTTAGTGACCAGTGCTTTGTTTACCTCTCTCCACAGCGCGTTTGCGTTCGTCACGTCTGAGCGATTTATGGACCCTTTTCACATTTCTGTAAGTCCTCATAGTTGAGTAAACTTCTATCCACCTTATTTTTCAAAGCAGAAGTAAGCTGTTTTCTATGGAAGCCTGTTTCCGCCACTGAATAAAAAAATAAAATGGGTAATTGCGACTTTTTATCTCACAATTTTGACTTTTTAAACTCGCAATTGCGGCTTTTTTTCTCAAAATTCTTTTTTTCTTGCAATTGCGAGTTTATATCACGCAATTCTGACTTTATAACTAGCAATTGCGACTTTTTATCTCATAATTCTGACTTTTTTTTTCGCAATTGTGAGTTTATATCATGCAATTCTGACCTTATAACTCACAATTGCAACTTTTTATCTCATAATTCTGATTTTTTTCTCACAATTGCAAGTTTATATCACGCATTTCTGACCTTAACTCACAATTGTAGCTTTCTATTTCACAATTCTGACTTTTTCCTCACAATTGCAAGTTTATATCAAGCATTTCTGACTTTATAAATCACAATTGCAGCTTTTTATCTCATTCTGACTTTTTTTCTCGCAATTGCGAGTTCATATCACAAATTCTGACTTTATATCTCACAATTGTGACTTTTTATCTCACAATTCTGAGGAAAAAAGACAAAATAACCTTTTCATATTTTATTCAGTGGCGGAAACGGGCTCCCATAGTTTTCTGTGAATGTATGAGACTTACGGTTCATTAGCCGCTGTAGGGAAATAACAAGAAGAATAAAAAGTGCTGTAAACAGTAGAACGGTTGCACTACAAACCAGTGAGTTCATAAGTAAGATAATGCAAAAGAAAAATGAGGTAGGACACACCAGTTTGCAATATCAAGCATTTTATACAGCTAAAAACAAATGGAAGCAGATGAGACCGGAAGCCAGACACATTAAATTTACAAACGGCCGCGCCCGTTCTTATGGGATAAATAAGGTGGATAGCGGTGAATGGAAACGGCAACAAATATATTTCTTGAGATCTGTCCCAACAACAAACAAATAGCAGCGTTTCTATGACTTTACAAGAGAGGAATAGCCTAATATTGAGAGATTAAATACGTTAGTCAAAAGAATGAAAGATGGCAAAATTGTCGTAAATCCCTCAGCCGTTGTATTAGAAACACTCACACAGCAGCGCTAACTGGTTTTATGTAAATCAAAGCCAAGGTAAGAAAACACTAAACAGTCATTAATGTACATAAAAATAGTTAAAAATGAAATACAACAAGCTTTTCTAGATGTACGATGTTAACTGTGGAGTGGAAACGCGTCCTCACAGTCTATATAAAAAGCTCCATACTTAAAAGTACTTCATGGAAACGGACGTAAATTAGAAAGCACTACAGACTGCAGTACCGTTCACAGCCAGCAGATGCTGCCCTTGAGCCAATCAGTTTCGTGAGTGCTTCACTTTGTTTGCATTTCACGGCTGAATGAGTAAAATCTTTTCAGAATGCAGTTGACCAAAATAATCTACAATTCTCATTTGAACAACCCAACACATCACTTTGCCAGTACATCTCTGAAATAAATGACACCATTTGCAAACTAAAACAGTCTGACAGGGCAAGCAGTCTGCTCTCGCCACTTAAAAAAAGTCATTCCCTCTTCCAAAGCGCAATGACTGGACTGGATAGCAAAAAGCTTCAGATTTCCCATCTCCCTCGGTAAATTGCAGAAACAGAGTGTCCTCCATTAGGCGCCATAAATCTGAGTTGATGTGACAAAGGGTAATGAAGCAGCTTTCTAATCGGCCTGCCCACGGCCCCTCATGTCACACTGCAGACGAGCTCAGGCCAAATGCAGGAATGGATGTGGTTAACAGGTTACCGACCAAAGCTAAACACACAGACATTTATTTAGAGGCAGAAACTGGCAGCATGTTTGTCAATAATGCTATATGTGAGGGACGGCTTGGCTAAATGCGGTTGAAAGTTGGTAGCATTTCCAGAAATCAATAATACAGCACCAGACAAGTTTAATGAAAGAAGACGGTAACGATCCTGTTTATCCTCAAGCTAAACCAGAACCTCTCTGAAAAAGAACAACGAGTGCATTTCGAAAGGCTGTTTTATTGTATAAGTGGCTCTGTTTCATAAGAACAGGAACTTCCTATAAACTTCAAGCCGTAGGAGTCGTGCTTTGGCCTCGCAGGACGGTGTGTGGAACACACTGCAGTAGGATGACATTAAACTCTGGGCTCGTCCCATACAGTACATGTGTTCCTCTTGTCCTTGTCTCTGAATTGGAACAGAGCTTACTACAGCGAGACCTGGCTGGCGCTTTATCACATAAACCTTCGGTATACCTAATCAAATAACCAGCCGGGCGTGAAACCATATTCCACTCTGTTCACGTAGCCTTGCGATGAGTGCCTTGCAGAATCAAACAAGACACAGGATTAAGTGATGGAGTCGGAGTCTTCCATAGGGCCTTGTGCTACAGAGATTAGGAGAGAGGTATTACTGTGATTGTGGGAGGTACAATACATAAAAAATGGGGAAATGCGTGCAAAGTAGCTCTTCAAGACCCATCAGGTGCTCATCTGTTGAAATGTTGCCTTGTGGTATGGTTTTGAAAAAATAGCAATGATTAGAGTTTTTATTTACATCAAATTTCAAACCTGATTGATTTTATATATATATGGGGTACAAAAGATAATAAATATAATGTAAAAAAGTAATATATGTATTATTATGGTTATATTACTTTTTTCTTTAAAATGTGAGATTTATTTTTATAAATATAATATAATATTTAATATATGTTTAATATATAATATAAATATTTCTTTTATATATAATATAAAGAATATAAATTCTTTAATATTAAATAAATATAATTTAAGAAATTAAATATAAAGTGCTATTATATAATCTACAATAATAATAATAATAATAATAATAATACCTACAATAATAATAGCATAAATATAATTAAAATTCATTATTATGTAAATAATTGAATATATATAATACATAATTATAATAATGTAATCAGTTTTTATATTTTATAAATGTATAATAATAATAATAACAACAACAATAAAAATAATAGTAGTAGTAAAATGTTTACAGAACACTTATTCCTTATAAAATTTAGAAACAATAATATATTTTAATAAAAACAATATATAATAACAGTAAATAAATAAATAAATAATGGTAATAATAATACCTACAATAATAATACAATTTACATAATAGTAAAATCTAGAAACAATTATTTATAGCAAAATAAAAAAAACTATAATTTAATTATGTAAATAATTAAGTATAATTTAATTATTATATAAATAATTAAATATAATTTAATTATTATATAAATGATTTAATACATATAGTAAATAATTATAATAATGTAATCTGTTTTAATCAAATGTAATAAATGTAATGTATAATAATAGTAATAATCGTAAAATGTTTACACTTCTTCCTTATAAAATCTAGAAACAATCATATATATATATATATATATATATATATATATATATATATATATATATATATATATATATATATATATAATTGAATAAATAATATTCATTGTTATTAATATTATTAATATTAATAATAATAGTAATAATTGTAAAATGTCTACAGAACACTTCTTTCTTATAAAATGTAGAAACGATCATATATTTTTAAAATAATAAAATGTAATAAATATTATATAATAATAATAATAATAATATTATTATTATTATTAATATTGTATTGTTTGTAATGTATACATTTTTTAAATAATTTATTATGAATCTTTGTTTATAGATTTTAAAAGGAAAAATAGTTCTGTATCTATATCTATTATTATTTAACTTATTTTATTATTTAATTTAAATGTATGATGAAATATTTATAATGAAAATAACAAATGTAATTTATGAAATTAAAGTAATTAAATGTAAAGAGTTATTATATAATCTACAACAACAACAATATCTAGAAACAACAATTCATAGCAATAAATAATAAATAATTAAATTAATTATGATATAAATAATTTAATACATATAATTTATAATAATGCAATCCATTTCCGCACAATTTAATAAATGCAATACGTAATATTATTAATAATAGTAAAACATTTACAGAACACTTTTATAAAATCTACAATCATTTATTTCAATAAATAATATAAATTCTTCTTCTTCTTCTTCTTCTTCTTCTTCTTCTTCTTCTTATTATTATTAATAATTTATATAATAAATAATATTATATTAATATATAAATATTATTATATCGTATTATATCATTTATAACATTACATAAATCTTTTAATATTTTATTACAGATCTTTGTTTCTAGATTTTAAAAGGAAAAATGGTTCTGTAAATGCTACTATTATTATTAATTATTAATGATTATTATTATTATTATTCAGTCAGATGTTGGTCTTGAAAGTTAAATCCGCTGCAAAAATAACAGGACAAACCAAATACTTGCCAACGCAAAAAAAGTGCATTTTCACTTGTGGTCTCAGACTTTTGAATATTTATAATAGTTCTCTTTTTCTGATATTCGCTGTACTTTTTTTGGGAGATATTTGACACTTGCAGTTCTGAATAGCGGCTAATGACTCACTATATCCACATCCCTTTCTTTGTCTCTCTGAACTCCTATCTTTGCACTCGGCTGAGAGACTGCGAGGGGTCGTGACCTCCGTGGCCTTTTGTTCCCTCAGTGAGTTGGGTTACAGACAGTGCCTCATCAGCCATGCTGTAGATGACCTTCTGTACTCCTGTCCCTCAGAGCTATGCGGGGCCATTGGCCTCTCTGCCTCAGTGTTAAAGCTGCCTTTTATAGAGCAGCCTGGCCCAGCAGCATGCTGGGAGACAAACAGAGACAAATGGGCTCTGATTTTTTTCTTCAGAATAGTTAAATCAACAAGTGCAACAGAAAAAAAAGAATGGTCTCTGATATCTCAGGCTGTCTTAAAAAACTTAGCTAACTTTAAGATGATGGCAGTGTTGCTAAAGTTTAAGTATGATACAGTGTCCTCTGTAAGAGGCTCTTAAAGACCTCTCGAAGTCCCAGGAAGTATTTAAAGCTTAGACGTGATGCTGTAAAAATAATTCAAAGAGCAGGAAGAGGAGTTATTAAACCGAAAGGAAAGTTGCACAAGACGGGAGGGGTGTTCAGAACAGCGGGGGTCTTTGATGAGCGTATCCGGACAGGGCCGGATGAGAGCTGAGTAATGTGGGGGAGTTTTATCCAGGTGCACACATTGTGCTCATGAGTCTAGCACTCCTTTCTGCCTTCATCCGTCTTTCTTTCTTTCTCTTTCACTCACTCACTCTCGTTCTCCCCCCCTTTTCCCTTCTCTGTCTATTCAGCCCAAGCGCCGGGAGTCAGATAGATGGTCCAGCTGCATCCTCTTGGTCACTATGTGCCAGTTTATTTAAGGTCTTCTTGGAACACAGACCTCCCTGTGAATGTCTTAATATATAGGCTGTGTGTTCGTGTTTGTTCTCGGGAGAGCAAGTCACGGTCCCTAAATACATCTCAGGGTCGGTTAGATTTAGAACGCTGAGTAAATACTACACCAATTTTTTTTTATGAGTGTTTGCATGAAAGGGAGTGTAGTCATGGCTTTCTCATTATGTTTCAGGCCAAGGAGGTCCATAACACCTGGAGAAAGCTATCCGTTAGCATTCGCATTCATCTAAATGGCGGTTTCTCCGAATGGAGCAAGAACAAGAGCGCACACAAACCTCACTAGTGACTATCCTGAGATGTGATGTGAAAGGCAACAATGTAAGGCTTAATAAAATAATAGTAAGAATTTATTTTTACTGCCATTCAGAGATTTGGGTCAGTAAATTTCTTAATGTTTTTGAAAAAGATCTCTTATGTTTACCATGGCTACATTTATTTGATCAAAAATACAGTAAAAACTGTGATATTGTGAAATATTATTACACTTTAAAATAACTGTTTTCTATTTAAATATATTTTAAAGTGTAATGTATTCCTGTGATGGCAAAGCTGAATTTTCAGCAGCCATTACTCCAGTCTTCAGTGTCACATGATCAGAAATTATTCTAATATGCTGATTTGACAATCAAGAAAAATTAATTATTATTGTCAATGTGAAAAATGGTTGTGCTGCTCAATGTTTTTGTGGTATTTTTTTTAAACAGGTGCTTCTGGCTTGGCATTCTGATTAGATGCATCGAAATATATTGAAACATACACACACGCACACACACACACACACACACACATATATATATATATATATATATATATATATATATATATGTATGTGTATATATATATATATATATATATATGGAAGCACTGAAAAAAAATAATGTAATTGCAACTTTTTATCTCACAATTGCCTTTTTTCTCAGAATTACGTGAAACAAACTTGCAATTATGACTTATTTTTCTCAGAACTGTAAGATATAAACTCATTAATGCAAGTTATAATGTCAGAATTGCAAGATTTAGACTCGCAATTGCAAGAAAAATTAAGAGTTGCAAGATAACCTCACAATTCTGAGAAATAAAGAGTCAGAATTGCAAACTTTTTTTTTCTCTGAATTGAGATTTAAACTTGCAGTTGCATGGAAAAAAGTCAGAATTCCAAAATTTTAACTCAAACTTCAGAGAAAAGTTCAGAATTGTGAGATATAAACTCACAATTCAGACTTTTTTCTCAGAATTGCAAGATTTAAACTCGCAATTGCGTAAAAAAAGGTTAGAATTCTGAAATTTAAACTCGCAATTTCGAGGAAAAGTCAGAGTTGCAAGATAAAATCACAATTCTGAGAAACAAAGAGTCATATAACGAGATATAAACTTTTTTTTAAAGAATTGTGATTTAAACTCCTAATAGCATGAAAAAAAGTCAGAATTCCAAAATTTAAACTCACAATTGCAAGAAAAAATTTTTCTCAGAATTGCAAAATTTAAAATCGCAAAAGTCAAAATTATAAACTGAGATATAAACTCACAATTCTGACTTTTTTTCAAATATTTAAACTCGCAATTGCAAGAAAAAAGTCAGAATTACAAAATTTAAACTCAAAACTGTGAGAAAAAGTTAGACTTGAAAAGTCTGAATTTTTTTCTCAGAATTGCAAGATTTAAAATCACAATCGCAATCACAAGAAATAAATTCAGAGTTGCGAGATAAAAATGTGCAATTCTGAGAAAAAGTCAAAATTGCGAGATATAAACTTACAAGTTTAAATTTCAGAATTCTGAGTTTTGTTGCACCTGCAAGAAATGGGATTCTGAGATTAAAAAAAGTCAGAACTGCAAGTTTATATTTCGCAATACTGACTTAATTTCTCAGAATTGCGAGTGTTTATCTTACAATTCTGAGAAAAAAAGTCAAAATTGTGAGATGCACTTTAGCAATTGTGTTTTTTTTTTTTTGTTTTTTTTTTTATTCAATGGCAGAAATAGGCTTCCATTTTTAAATGGAAAAACTAGCCTAATCTTGCTTTAGCTACATATGTAATAGAATTTACCCCAAACTGTCTCACAGAAACACATTTATACACAGTTGCACACACATGTTTTGATTCATAACTATAAATGGATTAAAACTGCTCTCTGATGCCCAGTCTGGTCACTTCTGTCTTGGATTAGGCTTGTCAAATGCACAGAGGTAGTCAGGTTTGTCATTTTTCATTTAAAACAGTCAGTCACACTACTTCTAATTAGATTCCTCATGCAATTTTGCCTCCAAAGCAGTACAGCCTTGATATTTTTTTTTTTTTTTTTTTGGTCCCTCACCAGTTTTCAGCTGCATTGGGCCGTCCACAAGCCATCAATATTGATCACCTCGCTATATGAAAAAACCCTAAAATCCCCTCCATCCTTATGTAAATGACTTGCACTGTTGATTAATTAATTTTAGATGTTGACATCAGCAGCATTAACATTAGAAAAATGAAAGACGTTGAATTTATTCAAGTGAATTAATTATTCATTTCATTCATGTATGCATATTTATATATTCATTCATGTATTAATTTATGCAGATTTTTGGAAGCTGTAAATTCCCCTAGTCCTTCAATAGACTGTCCTGCCTAGGAGGAGGTGATTCACAACTTTTATTGCACCAATACTGCCTACTCATCTGCGCTATCCCTGAGCAGCCGGCGCTCTCCTGCGTCATACACCAGTGTCCTCACTGGGACCTTTAACTTCTGCTGACCCCTGAGGGGTGGAGCTCTTCATTTCCTGCCCTGCTGGTGACTCGCACCCATCAATGAAGGTGTTTATCAGTCCGACCTTTCATGACCTCTCCTGTTTCCTGCTGATGACTGGATGACCCTTGTGGGTGACCTCTTGTTGATTTTTATCTGCTTTTAACACACATCTAGTTTATGTCTCAATACATCTTGTCAGATACGTCATGCCTGTTCAGATTCAGTCTTGAGCAAGTGGATTTTTAATGGCACCTCATATAGATAAAATTAAAGGTAGTTATTAGTTATTCGGGGCACTTTTTGCCATATATATATATATATATATATATATATATATGTGTATATATATATATATATATATATATATATATATATATGTGTGTATATGTCTATGTATGTATCTATGTGTGTGTATATATATGTGCAAAAACATTATTTTGTGGAAAACAGTGATCAAAATTAGAGACCATTTCATTATTTCAATGCTCATAGCTTCAAGGAACTGCTTTACCTGTTTTGCAGTGTAAAAGAGAGCTTTGTCTTGCGTGAAAATTGCAGGCTGATTGGGAGATGCTTGCAGGGAAGGAACTGCATGTTGCTGAAGGAGGTTCTAAAAACTTTTGCATTCATAAGAGGCCCAACTCCTACTGCAGAAAACATCCCTCAAACCATGACACTTCCTCCTCCACCTTTCACTGACTTCTTTACGCACTTGGGTTTCAGTCTTCCTTAGTTTGATGCAAAACAAAATGTTTCCCATCAGACCCAAATAAGGTAAATTTGATATCATCACTAAAGTAAACTTTGGACCAGTTCTCGTCTGTCTACACAACATCCTCACCAAAGGTGAGCTTAGCCTTTTGATTCTTTCTGCTGATGAGAGGTTTGATCACTGCAGAGTGCACTTTCTGTCCGACTTCTCTCAATGCTAAGGCAGATCCTTACCCTGTTCAGCACTGAACTGGCAAGCAATTCCAGCTGCAGTGCTGTACCCATTCCCCATTGAGAGTCCCTGCATTATCCTATCTTCTCATGCATTTGTCTTACGTGGACGACCAGCCTATTTGGGGGACATGAATGAATTTGTGTCATTGTAAAGCTGCAGTATTCAAGAAATCACAGATTTGGAACGACCAGCTTCTCTTGAAGTCACTGAAAGTGTCCTCCCTTTTGGCCTTCATCTAGACAACCTCCTGTCGCAGGGTATCAGTCATCTTAGAGTGGCCTGCCATCTTGCAGTCTCAGTGAAAATTAGAAAAATGCTACCAGTTGAATAGGGTTTGTCATATAATTAACGAAATTAGTACCAGGTTCCAGATTAACACCAATAACTTGGAGGTATCTGTAAGTGTCCTCTAATTTTTAATTTCTCTTAACTCACGTCTCGTTTTCTTCCCCAACTTCAAAATTATCCTACATCACTGCAGAAGTACCGACCCAGTGTTTACAAAGTGAACATGCAAAGAAGATCAAACGCCCTTTCCAAAAAAAATGGTAAAACAGCGATGCAGGACGATTTTGACGTTGAAGAAGAAAACAAGACGGGAGTTTTTTTAACATACCCTAACTGTATTGATCCAGATTACACAGACTACGCATGCACATCGCAGAGATGAGACAAGACATTTGAGGTTAAAAAGTATGTACATTTGTTTCGAAAATGACCGATTGTTTCACTAGGATAAGACCCTTATTCCTCGGCTGTGATTGTTTATACACTGTTTAAAAAAAAATATGGTAGCAAAGATTTACGGTTTCCACTTAAATTTACAGGTAAATACCGTAATTTCATTAACTGATATAATGTTAATGTACCAACCTAATGAAGTACTAAAATCTGTTTTGTACCTTTGTAATGTACTGATAATCACCAAAAACAGGCGGTGATGAGAAGGTCACATGATGAACCAAAACTCTTCATAAACAGCTTGTAAATATTAACATATATAGAAGGTGCACAGTAACATTTACACAAACACTAAACACCATCATGGTAACACACATGAAACTGAAATAATGCAATAAACATTAATTCAACAACATTAGATGTAACATACAACACTAATGTACAAAACTAAGAAGAAAAAGTTATTTAAAAAAAAAAAAAAAATGTAACAAGGAATTCTGGGAATGTCAGTTTAGGGTTATTCACTGTAAATTTTACAGTCTTTTACCATTAACCATTTAACGGGGTGTTACTGTAGCATTTTTACAGGTTTTACCGTTAAATTCACGGTCATTTTTATACAGTGTACCGCTTTGAAGCTGCATTTAAACTGCATTTTTGGAAGTTAAAACTTGGGGGCACCATTGAAGTCCACTATGGAGAAAATTCCTGAAATGTTTTCCTCAAGGCATGAACATCTTGGATGACAAGGCAGTGAGTAAATTATCTGTAAATTTTTGTTCTGGAAGTGGACTTCTCCTTTAAGTTTTTATACTGTGCTTCAGAATACAATTTACGAAATATTCTTAAAAAACTGCTTTTCTGCTACTTTTAGGATGCCTTCAAATAGGACTAAGCAGTGACCTTGAAATTCAGGAAATTGTAGGTTGTTCTCTCATTTTGATCTCCACTGTGTGTGTGTATGTGTATATCCATGTATATTTTACATGGATTCTGGCCTAAATGAGACTAAACTGCCAAAAAATAGATGCACAATGATGACCCTGCCTCAAGCAACTCATAAATGTGTCATCATGACAGAGTATAATAATGTTTGTGTAATGCATGTACATTTTAATTGCAAATAGATTTCCTTTTACTTGTAACAAATACATAGGAATTCTAAGTAAGAATAAGATAAATGTGTGGATTATTTGTATGTGACAGATATTAGTCCCATTATGGGTGTTTCATAGAACTAGAAATTCCTCTTTAAAGATTTTTTTGGCTTCCATCACATATAATTGTTTCATTTCATCTCACCATATGGGATTGTAATCGTTGCTTTCCAGGCAGCAGAAACAATAAGCTTTTTGATTAAGGATCCAATATGACCAATTACCACACTGTAACTAGCCATGTTGGCAGAATGTGGATGACAGAAGATCTTTAATGGCTTGTACATTGCATAACAGCACGGATGAACAAAATATGTTATCACCATATTAAAATACAGGATGCACATATTTATCACCACAAAAATGAGTTTAAAAGCGTGGATCACTTGGCAGACAGCGTTGTCTTGCTAGAAAATTACAAATGTAACTTACAGGGTGACCCTTTAAAGTGTCGTTTATAATGTTTTCCACTGTTTGGAAAGCGCTGTTAAAAAAAAAAAAAAAAACGTAATAAAAAAAGTGCAAAATATATTATTTTACCTGTAGTGATTGTGACTTTGCAGTGTATGTAAAAATAGCATGTACTGGGATTTTTCTTTAAAATATAATCAATATTATAGAGACATTGCAAGTCATATTGTAATATAATTTATATTATATATATAAATATTTTAATGGGAAAATGTAAAAGTAAGCATAAGCGTGAGTTTGCCAAAACACTTGTTAAATCATTTTACGCGCCGCTTAGTTTTGCTATTCTCTTACGCACCTTGTGAAAAATGAAAAAGTAAGAATAGCTTTTTAATCCATGACCGCAACAAAAAGTGAAAACATCTGCAACTCTTTACGATAACTGCCTGGTTCAGTCTACCCACCCTTGCGTTTTTCTTTTTTTTTAAGTTACCTCAAAAGCAAGGCCAAAAGCACGGACTAGAGATGCAGGAAGAGGCATAGGAGGGGCAGAGCCTTCATTGTCTCCTTGAGGACCTTGGTACACTTCATCATACATTCCTTTTCATCTCCGCGTCCTCCGCTTCCAACGGTTTTCCGCATCGCCGCCGCTGGAACACACGCTACGTGATCAGGGTGCACCTGCCGGCTGTGGGAATTGACCCGCTATCCTCGGTTTAGATGTCAATAGTGGGCAATTTTTTCCCTCTTCCTCAAGGTCATTGTGACCTGGAGTGAATCCATAAGAGACTAGCCTAATTACTGAGCAACAACAGGCAGAGCTGCAATAACCTAATTATTCTTGGCATATATTAGATAAAGGGGCCTATTGCTTGGCTTTCCTGCAAGGGGCCTGTTGAAAAGGAATTTGATTTCCCCAAATACTTCTCCACCAGATCGTTCCTTGTGTTAATTGGGCATTTTAAAGCAATGAAGGATACCTCATTCTTGTAAACTGAGGAGCTCTTAGAAGTAAAGGCACAATAAACCCAAAAATTTTAAAAAAAATCTGTTATAATTTACTGACCCTTAGGCTGACTTTTCTTCCACTGAAAGACAAATGCAAATTTTTGGTAAAGAAATTTCTGCCTGTTTATTTTTCACATAATGACATATGAGCAATATCACACACGTAGCAGTGCGATATGGTTGTATATCAGCTCGGCTGTGCCAATATACAGTCATATCACACTGCTACGAGTGTGATATTGTGTTAATACAACACTTTGAAAACCCAATTTTGTATGGAACTACTTCTGCTGCTGACTCAAATCTCAACTTGACAGTTTAACAGCTGAGCCCAAGCCTTGTTACTAATTCGAAAACATCACATTAGAACCAGTAACGAAGGAACATCAAGTTGCTTCACTGAAAGCTTATTGTATTACTGTATTAAAAGTTCACTGTATTATGAGAGAGATGGACTGAGTGGGTGTGATTACCTGCATCTGATACAGCATTTTTAAATAGATGCTATTTTTATTAACAAATTGCATATTTGAAGTCTAAACAAGTATATTCTCGCCTAAAAATTCTTTACAGATTACTACATTCTGTGACACAAAAACAGTATTATTTATAAAATTATACTGGATTTGAGTGTCCACTCGCTGTGAGAAATGCCGCAAACGAACAGTGAAACGGTTGTAGTTCTGATATCACTAGAATATTGCACTCCTCTCAGCCAATCAGATTCGAGGATCAGAAAGAACTGTTGTGTATATATACAGTTGAAGTCAAAAGTATACATACACCTTGCAGAATCTGGAAAATGTTAATTATTTTAACTAAATAAGAGGGGTCATACAAAAGGCATGTTATTTTTTATTTAGTACTGACCTGAAAAAGATATTTCACATAAAAGACGTTTACATATAGTCCACAAGAGAAAATAATAGTTGAATGTATAAAAATTACCCCGTTCAAAAGTTTACATGCACTTGATTCTTAATACTGTGTTATCTGAATGATCCACAGTGTTTTTTTTTCTTTTTCTTTTTTTTTTTTGGGGTATAGTGATACTTGTTTATGAGTCCCTTTGTTTGTCGTGAACATTTGGTGTCGGGGGGTGAAAACTCCAAATTTTGGAATTTGAAGACCAGGGTAAGTTTAACTTATTTTGTCTTCTGGGAAACATGTACATTTCTTCTGTAGCTTCCGAAGGACAGTACTAAATGAAAAAAAATGTGATATTTAGGCAAAAAAAAAAAACCCAACAACCCCATCTTCATTCTGTTCAAAAGTTTTCACCCCCTCCAGCTCTTAATGCATTGTTTTTCCTTTAGAAGCATCAGTAGTTGCATATGAGTCCCTCAGTTGTCCTCAGTGTAAAAAGATGGATCTCAAAATCATACAGGGATTGTTGAAAAGGATTCAAATGCATAAAAATGCTAAAAAAAAAAAACCTGAAGGATTTTGCTGAAGCACAGCAGGCAGTTTAATTGTTCTGGACAAACAAGGTACTCATCAAACTATCGAAGAAAAAAAAAAAACAACAGCTGTGGATCATTCAGCTAACAACACAGTATTAAGAATCAAGTGTATATAAACTTTTGAATGGGGTCATTTTTATAAATTCAACTATGATTTTCTCGTGTGGACTATATGTAAACGTCTTTTATGTGAAATATCTTCTTCAGGTCAGTACAGAATAAAAAACAACATGCATTTTGTAGGATCCCTCTTATTTTTCTAAAATAATTGACATTTTGTAGATTCTGCAAGATGTATGTAAACTTTTGACTTCAGCTATATATGGACAT
This sequence comes from Cirrhinus mrigala, assembly GCA_036247105.1. Lineage (NCBI taxonomy): Eukaryota > Metazoa > Chordata > Actinopteri > Cypriniformes > Cyprinidae > Cirrhinus > Cirrhinus mrigala. The sequence continues at coordinate 22,994,159 of CM070021.1, forward strand.
CTACTTGTGTGATGTTAGCTTGTAAGATTCTGAGGTCACTGTGCAAGACATCAATTTTCGGAGCTCTCAAAAGATACATGTTTTCCGCCCCAATTTGTTTAACCCCCACCAAAAGTTGACTTTTAGCTTTGGTAGATGTTGCAACGATAAAGCCAGTGTTGAGTGGATCTATGTAGTTTTATTTATGGATCTGTTTCTCGTCAGTCAGTCCTACCCCCTGAATAAGACACGTGCAGTGGACAGCAAACTAATGGAAGTTTCCCTGCAGGCCATACCAGTGTGATCCTCATTGACCATGTCATGATGAATTAGCTTCAGCTATAGGCAGCTGGCTTTCTTATAATACACCTACAGGTCAGCAGCCAGAGTTCCTCGATTTGTTATAGCCACAGTAAAGAGTAAGGTCTTAGGATGCATGTCCTTTTAGTGACTCACTATCTATAAACAGACAATTAAGCTGGAACTTAGAGGACACGGTAGCTTATATTGGGATGTGCGCTGTCAGAAATAGAATCAGAGATATCACATGGGATTGTTTGTTCTCTGATTTAGATGATTAAAATGGCTGCCATTGTGTTTACGGCCATACTATCCACCTATTAAATTAGCAGTACATTTGGACAGTACATCTTGGTAAACACCTCACTCAAGAGTATAGTGGAGATGCATGACCTTTCACTTAGTGGGTTACTTGGATCCAAACTTATAACCTTTAGCCATTAGTGGTTCTCAATTAGTTTTGCTTACGAACCAGATTTTACATGACACCCAATATCATGAGGCTAACTGAAAGAAAACAAGCTGATGAAATCCTCCCAAAATACAAAACTTATCCTTTTTTTTTTATTTTTTACAAGTTTTGTACCCTTTGTGAGTCAGTAAGTTTGCGTCTGTGATACCAGTAACTAATTTTTAGTTTAACGTGATTAGTTGCATTTTATTAATTGTATTTATCTTTATTTTTTCCCCCTACTGTCAGACCTACAACTCTTATTTTGAGTCTCAGCTCACCAGTTGAGAACTATATAAGTAACTGCATACCTGTGTCCTGTTCTTGTCTGTGTCAAACTGCTGTCAGAGTATGAACTGACAGAGGCTGAATTATTCTACCAGAGAGGAATGCCGCAATGTTTCTACGGAAGCGCTGGTGCAGCAAGACTTCATATTCAGTAGATCAATGTGGCGTCCAATAACATGTTGTGTTGCCTTCTGAATGCGTCTTGTGTCTGCATGGCTATGTGTGTGTGTGTGTGTGTGTGTGTGCATGCATATTGTGCATACTGGTGTGAGGGAGTGCGGTGTTGAACAGCAAAGGCTGATCGTGGTGTTTGAGCTTGTAGCCGCTGATGCATGAAATGGAACTCAGACAAGCAGTCTGCTTAAGCCTGTCCCCATGTCCTCCTCCAGATACCTACATCACTCCATTGATTTTGCAGCAAGCAATGGAAGTGGGGGTAGAGGTAAAGCTGGCCTTGAGTTTGTAAGTCCTGTAATTCAGACACAGACATGTTTACAGCCCAGAAAACGCTACACAAATTCTCTAATTAAGAGCTTAATAAAGGAGCCAAGCAGGTTACGAAGGATCAGCTATGATAAATTAGACAACTTTTAAAAAAATTCTATCTATTTATTAAACACACACAGTTATTTAAAGCAAATAGAAATTTCTTTAGAAATATTCAGTATATTTCACAGTTTATTTGTAAATGTGGGTAATTTGTAGTATGTATATGTGTATTTTATATATATATATATATATGGAGAGTTCAGATGCAAAACCAGCTAAAAGCCATCTCAGTCAAAAATGAGATAATGATACTGAGTGAATGCTCCTGATACATATGTCAATCAAATACTTTTACTTCAAACTCGCTAAATTCCAGCCTCAGACCAATCAGAAGTACCAGTACTTACATAGAAATCTAAACGTAGCCAGAAAGAAATGCTAATTTTAAAGAAATACGTCAGATGGATTTAGAGGCTTTTGCATCTGAGCTCTTCATATATAAATATATATATCAGAGGTCGTGAAAGACCAAAAGATCGATTGTGATTTCAGAATTGATATTGGTTCATTAAAAGGAGAATCTATTAAAATCGAGAAATCAATTTTTGTTTTGTTTTGTTTTGTTTACCCAGCCCTAGCATATTTTGTTGTTTTTAAACACTGCGCTGTAGGTTCATGATTAAAAATGAAAATGTGAAAAAAAAAATAAAAGCAATCAAATGTGTTATTCTAATTAAAATATGAAAATTAAAATGACGGGTAATAATAGATTATGACAGAATTTTAACAACCCTGCGCAACCTCTGATATGTATATATATATATATATATATATATATATATATATATATTATATATATATATATATACTGTGTATATATAGTACTAGAAGTATAGAAACTAATTTGACATTTTTTCACCTTTTTAAAGTAATTTTCAAAGTAATTTGAAAGCATAAACAATTTTCTTATTATATGTACATATATCACATTCTTTTACTGTGTGTGTGTGTGTGTGTGTGTGTGTATATATATATATATATATATATATATATATATATATATATATATATATATACACCAGAGGTTGCGCTAGACTTTAACATTGTCCGTCATTTTGACAGACAGGGTCGTAAAAATTCCGCCATAATCTATTATTACCCGTCATTATAATTTTCATATTTTAATTAGAATAAAACATTTAATTGCTTTTATTTTTGTTCACATTTTTATTTTTAATTATGAACCTACAGGACAACAGTGCAGTGTTTAAAAACAACAAAATACACTAGGGCTGGGTAAACAAACAAACAAACAAAAACAGATTTCTTGATTTTAATAGATTCTCATTTTAATGAATCAAAATTGATTCTTTAAATCACAATCGATCTTTTGGTCTATGCTGTTTTCAGCTGATGAGTAAACAGTGCATAGCGTCTTCCTTCCAATAGTTACTTTTGATATAAAATAAACTCTGTCCATTTCATTAGGAAATTCAAGCAATAAATACCGTTTTGGTGATAGATCGTTGTAGCTTCTGTGTACTCGCCTGTGCGTAATCAAACACATAGGAAAACATTTGTGACAGTTCCGTTTTTGTTCTGGATCCAGCGCTCTGCTGCTACATTGGAGCGCACTTGCCACCAACTGGACAGGGGTGGGAATTACAGCTACAATCTTAAAATAGATCATCCTCAGAGCAATCCGTCAAAACGGCCTTCAGATTTTTCCATCACTGATAAAAAAATTCTGTCAATGACAGAATTTTCGGTTAACGCGATCTCTGATATACACTATATATATGCAATATATATGTAGCGTATATATTTTACGATGTAAAAGAACTGTAAAATATACAATATGATGTAAAATATATGTACAATATCATTGAAAGTGAAATATATATGTTTATATATGCTATATATTCAAATTTTTTCAAAGTAATTTGAAAGTATATATTAACAATTTTCACTTTCAAATATAGTGTACATATATGTACATATATGAAATTATTTTACAGTGTGTGTGTGTGTGTGTGTATTTATATATATATGTATATATATATATATATATATATATACACTAGAAGAATTTTATATATGTACAATATAATTGAAAGTGAAAGCAAAATATATTTTTTCTTTGTAATATATATAAATATAACATTTTTATATATTATATATATTTGTTAACATTTTTAAAGTAATTGTCACAGAAATTTAAAAAGTATATTAAGAATTTTCCCTTTCAATTATAGTGTACATGTATGTAAAATTATTTTGCTGTGTGTGTGTGCAAATATATAAATAATATACAGTGATTATGCAATATAAATATTAAAATAGATACTGCACTAATTTTTACATCTTTGGTTGATTTGATTGCTTCTATATAAAGTAAAACCATCATTAAATAAATGCAGATTTCTTTCTGCGGTGCAGTAAACCCAGGACATGCCAAATTAAAGGTTGTTAATTAAGAAACTAGGTCAACACTAGTTTAGCATAATATAATAATGTTGTTAATGTTATTAATCAAAGTTAATGTGCAACGTTTCCAAGAGAATCTGGTATTTTCATACTAGGGGGTCTAAGGGTTGGCACAGAGTCTTGAAGGAGCTCCCTGGGACAAAAAAACGTTGACAACTACTATATTAAACCATAATCCTCATAATTCTTTTATACTTCTCATACTTCATCTCTGTCACTCTATCTGCAACTAAAAACAGACTTGTTTATGCGTATGGATGTGTTGTGTAATTGCATGCTACCCAAAATAACAGTAAAACAACTCTGTGCAACCAAAATAGGTGCAAAAGGCTAAAGCCCTTGGGATTCTGGGATCTGTCTTCTGACCTCCAAAAGCGAAGTAGCAAGTTAATGAACACCCATTACAACAAATCACACATGAGCTTGGAATGCTAATCGGCTCTTAATTGCAAACCCACTACCAATGGAAAATGCACACCTCTGCAAATGGCAGATGCTTGATCCTGATCAATAGCAGGCATGCGACTATCAATTGCAAAATCAATACTGTTGTATTTGGTTCTCCAATCTTCTGTCTTGTTGGAAATAAGGGCTCTAACAGAGTGGCCAAGGATAACGAGCTTGACCACTGAGACCTTTGTCTTTATCTGTCAATGGGTCAATCCTCAAGTCTCCAGTGACCTGAGGCCGGTGCGGTTCTTCACCACATCGTCATTTAGACCTATTGTGTATTGTTGTTTTTTCATTGCTTATAGGGTTAGTAAACCTAAAAACGCACATTTACTCACCCTCTTGTGGTTCCAAACATGTATGCATTTCTTTCTATCGTGGAACAATAGAACTGTCAACTGTCTTTTGTCCATAAAGTCAATTAATGACAAGAGGGTGAGTAAATGATGACAGAATTGTCATTTTTTGCTGAACTGTCCCTTTAAGATGTCTTATGACTTCAACGCAAGCGTCATAAATACCTGAAGGCCTACGGTGTCTTATTATTTTGCAGAACACCGAAAAGGCTAGATATTTACTGCTCTGTGTTAATAAGGAATATTTAATGAGACAACACAGGTCGTAAACCAAGCAAATGTTCATTTCTGAGTGCTGTCAAACACCAGAAGTGCTCCCTCTTTCCCCATATTTCACATAAGCCTATCTATTAAACGACTTTCAATGCACCAATTTGTCTTTGGCAGATGAATGTCCTTGTTGGCACAAGATTGCCTCAGTCCCTGTTTTAGCCAGTAAATGCCATCTGTGATTGACAGAGAGATACGAGCCAAGAGAACATGCCTGGGCAAATGGTGTCCACTAAATGCTAAAGCAACATGGATTATGGTTTGATTCGCTGAAGGATGATGTTTACTGAGGATTTCACATCAATTCTCTGACACTACTAATGTTCAACTAATGTTTTAAACCTCTAGAGGAGGGAATGGACTTTTCATCTGAACTTTGAGCTTTAATGCTACGTGAGAACTTTGAAAGCACCACAGTTCAGGTCACACTTTTTGCTGGGATTCATAGTTCAGAATGATGCAATGGTTTGACATTAGACCCCGTTAAATCTTTTAATGAGGGCAAACAGGTTAGAGCGTAAATATCTAATGCTTTGGTGCTTTTTTTAAACAGCCAGTAGCTTTAGAAAGAATGACAAGCAACAAGATTTGATACTTGCAAATAGTTTTTCTATTTTTTTTTTTCTAATCTCTTCTTTTTTCACTTGACAAAAAAATATTTAAAAAAATAAATAAATGAAGAGTTTAGATGCAAAATCAGCTAAATCCATCTGACATCTTTCTTTAAAAAATGCATTTTTATCAGGCTCAGATGTATAGGTTTCTATGTAAGTACCAGTACTTCTGGTTGGGCTGAGGCTGGTATTTTAGCAAGTTTGAAGTAAAAGTATTTGATGGACGTATAATATGTGACGAGAGCATTCACTCAGTATCATTATCTCATTTTTGACCGAGATGGCTTTTAGCTGGTTTTGCATCTGACCTCTTCAAATGATTTTACTGAATTGAGACAGTGTTATTGTAGTATAATTGAAATATCATTATAGTTTTTATTAATATTTTTATTTTTCTATTCTGCTTTATCAACTTAATTTGAATCTTTTAGTATTTTTAGCATTTTTTAGTATGTTAGTTTTATTAGTATGCCTATTGTATATAGTTTTATAATTTTTATTTAAGTTTTACTTTTAGTTGATGTTAAGTGATGGTAGCTAAAATTAGTATTTAAAGGGACAGTTCACCCAAAAATGAAAATTACCCCATGATTTACTCACCCTCAAGCCATTCTAGGTGTATATGACTTTTTTTCTATTAGGCGAATGCAATATGAGTTATATTAAAAATGTCCTGGCTCTTCCAAGCTTTATAATGGCAGTGAATGGGTGTTGAGATTTTGAAGTCTAATAAAGCGCATCCATCCATGATAAAAAGTACTCCACACAATTCTGGGGGATTAATAAAGGCCTTCTGAAGCAGAACGATGTGTTTGTGTAAGAAAAATATCCATATTTTAAAGCTTTACAAACCGTAATCTCTTGCTTCCGCTAACTGATGTACTTGCATTCATGAGAGAGTGGCTTTTCAGCAGAAGACATATAACGTAAGCTTCGGTGAGAATATGCTAGTCTTGCGAGAACCAAGTTTTGTTTACAGCAAACGAAAACCAGTCGCTTCTTGGCTTACGCTACCAGTCAAAAGTTTTTGAACAGTAAGATTTTTAATGTTTTTCAAGGAAGTCTCTTCTGCTCACCAAGCCTGCATTTATTTGATCCAAAGTACAGCAAAAACAGTAACATTTTGAAATATATCTTCTTTTATTTAAAACTTTTTTCTATATGAATATATTATAAAATGTAACTTGTTCCTGTGATTTCAAAGCTGAATTTTTACTCCAGTCACATGATCCTTCAGAAATCATTCTAATATTCTGATGATATTATTATGTTGAAAACAGCCGAGTAGAATTTTTTTAGGTTTCTTTGATGAATAGAAAGTTCAGAAGGACAGTATTTATCTGAAATAGAAATCTTTTGTAACATTTTAAATGTCTTTATCATCACTTTTGATCAATTTAAAACATCCTTTCTAAATAAAAATATTAATTTCTATAATTTATTTATAAAAATGATCATATCTCCAAGCTTTTGAATGGTGTAGTGTATAATGTTACAAAAACTTTTTATTTAAGATAAATGCTGATCTTTGAATCTTTCTATTTATCAAATAGATCCTGAAAAATATTAAATACTGATAACAATAGTAATAAAAAATGTTTCTTGAACAGAAAAACTAGCATGTTAGAATGATTTCTGAAGGATCATGTGACACTGAAGACTGGAGTAATGATGCTGAAAATTTAGCTTTGATCACAGGAATAAATTACATTTTAAAATATATTCAAATAGAAAGCAGTTATATTAAATAAACATTTTTTAATGTTTTTGCTGTTCTTCGGATCAAATAAATGCAGGCTTGGTGAGCAGAAAATACTTCTTTAAAAAACATAAAAAAATCTTACTGCTCAAAAACTTTTGACTGGTAGTGTGTATCAAAATCCTCTGACATTTTTCTTTACAAATCCTTGTTTTGTACTTCTAATTCATGACCGGTATTTTGTTTTGCTCTCTCCTCTGCACTACCAGAGCTTACGATACAATATTTTTCTCACACAAACACATTTATTCACTTCAGAAGGCCTTTATTAACCTCCCAGAGCCGTGTGGAGTACTTTTTATGATGGGTAGATGCACTTTATTGGACTTTAAAATCTCAACACCCATTCACTGCCATTATAAAGCTTGGAAGAGCCAGGACATTTTTTTATATAACTCCACCAGTATTCATCTGAAAGAAGAAAGTCACAGATACCTAGGATGGCTTGAGGGTGAGTAAATCATGAGGTAATTTTAATTTTAATGAACTAGCCCTTTAAGTAATGATTTTTTTTTTTTATTACTTATAATAAACCTGCATCAAGAGAGTATATTATTTGACAAAAACACCTGTGAGTACAATATGGGCCATCAATATTGTTGATCTGAAGATAAAACTCCAATATTTTGTAAATATTAGTGTAAAAACAACCTCAAAGCTGACTGACTAACAAGGCCTGTTCATGTAGTTTATCTGATAAACCATAGTCAAAGTTGTGGATTCAATTCAAAACCAAAACGCAGAAGTCGTTGACTAAAGGTGGCTGCTAAATGCATAAACTTAAAACTCACAAACCGCAATTTTGATATCATGGAGCCTTGACTTCCTTTCCTACTAGCTTACATGTGTAGCAGGTGTACGAATACATAAATACTCTAAAAACGCTGGCGACTTGTGAAAAGAATTAAAAAAGTGAGCCAGCTTTCACAAGGCTTCTTTCACCTTGAGCGCAAAGTTATTTTCAGAGAATAATAACGAAGGGCGTCGTAGATAAGGAGCTCGGCGGACAAGGACAAGTGAAAATCATGCCGTGCAAATGCGGCGCAATTGCGGAGGCTCTTTTGAGAGATCACCGGTGGTTTAAATTGCAAAGATGAGCGTCAAAATGGATGAGGCGTCTTCAGGCTCTCTGGCGCTCGCCTTTGCGATTTGCAGTAATTACTCATTGAATGGGGGACATCAAGAAGCTGCTGACGCCGTCTCGTTTTTCAGCAATAACAGAGCGCTTTCCACATCGCTCTGCGTCACAATCATTCAGTCACCTGGAAATGCATGTCCCTCACCGCACAACAAGGCACGCTAGCAAAGTTTTCACGTGCTTCTGCTGTGTATTGATCATTGCGGAGGAGAAACGGAACATAATACGACATGACCTCTGTTGACATTATAATGTTGCATTATTTGGTAATAGTGAGGAAAGTGATGACAGCTTAAAAAAGGGCGCTGCATGAGTATAATAGCTGACCCGTGTACATTTTGCATAGACAAAGATAAGGAGATAGAAACCCCCGCGAGGGCCGAGGGAGACAAAGAGAGCGAGCGAGAGAAGTGTGGGAGTGGAGCAGGAGAAAAGAGAGCGAGAGGGAGAGAGTGTGGTCTGATAATGGAGGGCAGGGGAAGGTTGCTGACCTGCAGATCATTCTAGGGGTTGTGTTACAGAGGCAGGACAAGGTCAGCCTCCTTAGTTTACCACTGTGGTTTCATCATCTGTGTTTTATTTAGTATCACAAACAAATTTGGAGATACCCTTAAATAGACATTACCGAGCATCCGACCCAAATGGCATCATTTCTTTTTCTCTGTGATGAAAGGCAAATCTGTGGGGATGTGGGCAAATATCTGAGTGCAAAAACATAGCTAAATTATAAATATATATAAATATATAATATATATAATTATATAAATTATATAAGTTGACATTTTTATTTATTGTACATAAAGATACGATTTTTAGATAGTATTTTTTATAGCCCTGTGGTTTTTTTTTTGGTTTTTTTTTTTATCGTCATGAAATGAAATGCAATCAAGTTCAAATCAAATAAAATCTTACATTTTTAGGTAATATAGCAGTATTTATTAGACATGATTTATCCATGCACATCAGTACTTTTTGATTTAAATGATTTATTATTGTTTAATAATTAAATTATTTTAATTCAATTATTTTTTATATTTTAAATCATTATTTTTGTATAAAAAAAATTCAATTCCTGATCGAGTTACGTTTTATTTATTTTTTTATTTATTTACATTTATAATACAGAAGACAAGGCAGTCTCAAAAACGTCTCAAAAACGTATAGTTTTTTTATTCTTTAAATTCAAAATCATTTTGTTTAAAAAAATGCATACGTCCGAGTTACATTTTATTTATTTTATTACTTATATATATATATATATATATATATACACACACACACACACCACAGCCAAAAGACAAGACAATCTCTAATGAATTTATTTATTTATTTATTTTTTATATTTTAAATAACTATTTTTGTTAAAAAAACATTAAATTCCTGATCGAGTTACTTTTTATTTATTACTAATATTAATTATATATATATATATATAATTAATATATATATATATATATATATATACATATATTTTTAAAATCTATAATATACATCACAATACAGAACACAATTTATTTATATTTTTTTTAAGTATTTAAATTTTACATCATTTTGTTAAAAAAATGCAAATCAAGTCCAATCCTACATTTATCAATATAAAGTATATATATACAGAAGACAAGACAATCTCAAATGTAAAATTTAATTTTTTTTTTCTTTCTGTTTGTTATATGATGGTCACGTTAAAACGGTCATGGATCAAGGATAAAGGAGCAAGACAATTTATTACAAACACAATAAATCATTTAAAAAATTAAGGTTTAGGGGAAAGAAAACCACAGAATTATCTGTTCTATATTGTTGTAGTCAAAATAAATAAACTCTCTAGTCAGAGTGTGAAAAATGTGCTGCGAGGGAGTTTATTTTCTAAAAGCCCACAGGCCCGTAAGCTGAAGAAACACCAGTTTCTAATTTCATCATTGTTGTTTTCAGGATTTCTAATCCAATCTTATAGTTTCATAATTGGAATCGGTTGGACTCAAGATATCTCCTTCCATTATTTCCAGCTCATAAAGCAACTTTATGAAGCTTGTCTCTTCCACTCAAGACCTTTTTTGTTCACACACATACACTGGCACGATTTCCCAGGTGCCCACGAGCACTCAAGTCACAAACCCCCTATTCCCCACAAAACAAAATCTTCTTACGCTGAATCATCAGCAGCATTGCCCTTAACACTGAGAATCCCAGACAGCCCTGTGTTCTTTTGTAAGCCGTGTCAGTATCACAGTGACTTGCTAGCAGTGGGCAGGGGGTCATTGGCTGTTAACCTTTGGACCTGTAATAGAGAGTAATGGGATTTTAGTTATGAATGGTGGGGCCTGTCCCGTATGCCAGGGCACGGGAGCGCTCTGTGCCCCAGACTGCTTCCCGCTGTTCTGGTAATGAGTAATCAGGGCAACAGCATGTCAATAGCTTGCCGTGAACTGGACTGACCCTGCTTGCGTTTTTTTCCCCCTGGTAGCTCAGCAGCAAGAGCTGGTAAGCGGCTTGACCACCCACTCCCATCCCCCAAACATGGCCCACTCTGGTGTTCTGTGTATATATTTGTCTTAAAAACATGATGCAAGGCACTGAAAACACAGCAAGATTTGATACAACAACCTAAGATGTCTGATGGATATCCAACGACACACAAGAATTAGCGCAAATTTGTCAAAATGCATCATTCAAGTGCACCCATAATTTCCAGCGATTGTTTTTCTTGTGTAATGCATTAATGTATGTTTAAAAAGTTTAAATGAAAATTCAAGTTTTTTTTTTATTTCAATTACAATTAAATCATTTTTGTAATTGATTGATTTTATTACATTTCTCTAAGAAAAAAAAAGTAAGAAAAACAAATATATCCACAAAATGTTACATGTGTACATTATTTTCATTTAAATTACAATTCAATTATTCTAAATTATTGATTTGATTCAATGTCTAGGATTGGAAAACAAATATAACAAATACAACATATTTTATATGTTTATATGTTTCTTTTCTTATGATTATTAATATTAATATTAATGATCATATGAATAATTCATTAATGTATAACAATTTATATTATATATATATATATATATATATATATATATATATATACACACACACACACACACACACACACACACACACACACACACACACATATATATGTAGTGATTATCCATAAATGAATAATTATTAATATAATCATTAATAATTTTCTTTCTTTTTTCTTTTTTTTTTTTTTTTATTTTAGTCCCAAAATATATAGTTTTTTAATTTATCTTTTCTGGATCATTTTTTATTTTTATTTTTTCTAGCAATATTAAAGCAATATATAAATAAATTATTTTCCATTTAAATTACCATTCAGTTCAAAATTATTGAGTTGATTCAACGTCTAAAATTGGAAAACAAATATAACAAATACAACATGTTTTAATGTGTGTATATATATTAGATATATATAGATTATTCATAAATTAATAAATTATTCATATAGTCATTAATTGCAAATTTCAAGTTTTTATTTAAATTACATTTAAATTATTGAAATTACAATTGAAATAATTTTCGTAATTTTTTATTTTAGTCCCAAAAAAATATATATCTAGATTATTTTTTTTATCTATCATTTCTTATTTTTCTTTTTTTCTTACATCATATTTAAGTAAATAATTTTTCATTTAAATTGTTCAATATATTATTCTAAATGATTGATTTGATTTAATGTCTAAAATTGGAAAACAAATACAACAAATATAAGATATAATCTGTATATATATTACAAATCTTATTTAAAAAATTATAAATATATATAATATATTTATAATTTTTTTATTATATAATATCACAGCTTTGTGTACTAAAATGAAATGGCAAAAGGAAACTCTGATCTCCGATCTGTGGTGAAGGACAGAGGGTAAAGTCCTAGAAAACAGTGTGAGAAAGCAAAAAACAACATTGCTGGGTAAATTCCACCAAGGTGCCCTCCCCGTCCTCTCTGTTAGTCCTCTCCCTCCTTTGATTTTTTGGCTCACTGAAAGAGAAAATGATGTAGGAGAAGACTGCATTGGCCACAGCTGGATAATTCTTCTCTTTGCCCTAATTAAAGATCCTTTCTGTAATTATGCTGGTTGCTTCAGAGTGGGAAGGGCCTGGGCAGGATCCAGTTTATTAACCAGGGACTCTGGCAATCTAAGAGGGATCATAAAAATCAGAACGACGAAACTTCTAATGCACATAATCGAGAAGTCGCTTTGATCTGTTAGGAAGTTTGACATAAAAAACATTCTGTTCATAGAACATGCTTTGCATTTTAAACATAATGAACGTTACATTACTCGAGTAGGCATTAGTCAAACTAGCGTAAGATTACAATGACTTCACAATCTACAAAAGAGCTCTAAGCGAGTCTGACAGACGAATAAAACCAGCCCGGCTTCAAAAAGGGTTATATTTCATTGAACCCTCCGACGCTGGGGACCAACTTGAAGTCTTTCCTCTAAGAATAGATAGCCTTACTCAAAAGCACAATGCATTGACTCAGAATAGTCTTTGCGATTACAGGCCAGGGCCCTGGTAAATGAGTTCAAGCCCAGGCCCTTGAGACAATGCACGTAACGGCCTTGTGCTCCACTTCCAGACAGTCCTTGATGATTTCCCTGTTTTTTTTTTTCTTCTCTTTTTTTTTGAAGAGACCTTCTCTTGCTATCTGATATTCTAATGAGGGAAAGGCATAGCAAAGTGCTCCACCCCAACCACCCGTGGAACGAGCCAGGAGGATTACTCCAAGAGCGCAAAGTAGGTCAACAAGATGTGAAAACAAAGCATGCGAGGAGAATGAATGGCACGCCACAAAAGAGCGAGCAGGTCTGACACATCGCCGCAGCGCTTTGGCGGGGCTCCACTCCCCCTCAGCACACATCCACCACGACACATGTGGATCAGCGCCTGACCTGCTTCTCAGCTCCCCATCTGCGTGAGCGTCTCGTAGACGGACAATTCTGACATGTTTTTGAAAGAATATAGGACATGCCAGAAAAAGAAACTCATTAAAAAATAATAACAAAAAGATGAGCCAACTGTGGTAGTAATCTTTGGGACGCAAAGTCTACGTCATTTGCAATTTGTGTTGTTGACTAGTAAGATGACTGATTTTCACTTGCCTTTTAGGTTTTTAGGGCATATATTAAATCAGAGCTGTCAACTTAATGTGTTAATTATATTAATACAATTTAATAGGCAATCAATATAATCATGGTTCACCTTCTGAACTCTTGAAATACCTGTTTTTGTTTTGTTGATTCACATTAATTTCTGTTGTCTTTTTTATCAGTATCAGACACTAAAGTAAAGATCATATTAATGCTGGGCGATATACCCCTTCAAACAGTAAACTGGTTTGAATTACTTAAATGGGATAAGTTTTCAAAATAATGGTATACCTGTGAGTACATAGACAGCGTCCTGAATTCGGAGGAGATCGATGTTAACTGCATACACTTCTGAGTAATGGTTGGAGAGCTTTTAGAACTATTAATAACACATAACTAATTCTTTAAATGGGCAAATAAATAAACTGTAAACGGCCTTTAACAGAAGCCAGAGATGCTGAAGATGAACACAAAGAGGTGAAAATACTGTGGCAGGCAAAGCAAACTCACCCTTCACCATGTGCAGAATACTGGAAGAAAATCCTGAATACTGAATTGTATCTCTGAGGGGACCTGACTGCCTTCAGAAAAGTTTAGATGGTATTTTCAATGCATCTCACCTTAATATAACACATATCGCGCTGCTTTGTACAGCAGTAAATAAGGAAACGCTGTATTGACCTTATGTAGCCCCGCCCCTTTTAGCGCTGCGTTTGTTGTCTTATGTCTTTCGGTTGTATGATCTCTTGGATTTATGAATGAACCGCTCGTTTTCCTGATCTAATGATATTTAAGACATTTGTTTTAAATATTACAATGCTCACGATAACTTTCGTTTGTTCTACAATACATAAATCCACTTTACTAGCTAAATTACTGGACAGTGATGTCATAAGAAATACAGAACTACCGCACAAACGGAAGTTCAAAGACAATATTCTAAAAATAGTGACGCGCTTGTTTCTCAGGAGGATAAGGTCAGTAGTTGCAGTTTCATAAGCGCCACCTGCTGTCAGAGAGTGAATTTGCATCTCATTCACCCCTTCTGTTTTGTTTTCATGCACAGGTGTTTTATGCAGCGTAATTTTACGAAGCTAAAGTCAGACCATTCTGTTTTTGCTTTAAATTAAAAAAATTATGCTAATCTAATCTAATTTCAAAAACTGCCTTATGCTACTTTTTTTTTTTTTTGATCATGATTAAAATGCAGTGGTCCAGCAACTGTTTCATACATTCTCATTCATAAAGGCACAGTCAGAAAAAAAACATGATAAACCATGAAAACGCCAGAATCTACCATGCGATACATCTTTTTGATCAAACCACCCAGATCATATTTGTGAGATAAACACACATGAATGCCACCACATTTATGATAATCATGATTATCATTCACCAAGTCAAAGTGTGAAACTTTTGCTGCATTCAAGTCTCGATTTGGGAAGTCGTAATTATGACGTCAGGGGCATTTAAGTCATTTGGTCTGCAACAAGATGACAACCCTGCTGAAAAAAAACAGCTAAAAACAGCTAAAACCAGCCTAAGCTGATTGGCTGGTTTTGGCTGGTCATCCAGCCAAACTAGTCAGCATGCTGGTACAGGCAGCCGCTTCCTTAGCTGCTCCAGCTGGTCTCAGCTAGTCAGATTGGGAGACCAGCTGGAGCAGCTAGCAAAAAACAGCCTGGCCAGGCTGGGAGACCCGCTAAGACCAGCAGCTTCCAGCTTAAACCAGCTAAGACCAGCTGTTTTTCACCAGGGAATCTACATAAAAATTCAGCAAGATTTTTAAACTCTACTTTTGCAAAATGATTAGAATGATACTAGAATGTATAACAGATGGGCTGATTGAACAATTAAATTCATTCTCTGCCAGCAGGAGGTGCTTTTGGAGCTGAAGAAATTTCCCCACTAACGACTGTAAACAAAGCAGCTACTTGATACTTCATACCTCAGCCATTATCCACCTTTTTACTGAGTAAACAATGAGCAGCACTATGATGCTTTCTAACTTTCATTTGAGTGCTTTCAAGTTCCCGTCTCCATAGAAATCCATAGTAAAAAAGATTGATTGAACTGCAACTTTTTTAGTATAACTAAATATAAAATGTGCACAGATTTACCATTATAATATTGGCTTGGAAAATATTTTAATTTGACTAGAAACACCAGAGACCGGAAATGTATAGCACTGTTTCAGTCAGGCGAGACTTCCGCATTCAGAAAAAGGTTCCCTTCAAAGACACATTCATATAAAAACTCCCGTTCAATGTTTTGATTTTGAAACATGCTGTGCTCATGATTTTTTTTAACAAAGTCAGGATATTTGTGGCGGTCAGTGTTGACATTGTGGTGGGCCGCCACAAGTAAATCAATGTATGGGAAACACCTCTATAATTATGCTAGAATGTAAAATGATTTGATTTCCAGCACCTTCATTTGAATAAAAATACAAGCAAAAACGCAGCATATGCGCATCCTTTATTCATCATTTTATCCACCTTATTTTTCCTGTAAGAGCGGGCATGGCCTTTTGTAAATTTTATGGGTCTGGCTTTGGTCTCATCCACTTCCAGCTATTTTTAGCTGCACAAAACAACCACCATCTTGCTCTGACCAAAGTGTTGTAACTTCCCTAAATATGAATGCACCAAACTACTAAAATCAGTTGCTACACAATAATAATGTAATGTTTTGAGCATATCATTTAAGTTATTTAATACTGATATTTACCAACATAATAAATAATAACCAACTGACAGGCCTAATTGGGTGATACTTATCAGACATTTGAACCAAAAACATTCAATGCCGCAAAGCCCTTTAACATTGTTATAAGAACTGACTATAGACTCAGTGAAAGGCTAGGAGTGAATAGCAAGATCTGGGATGTTCGCCGGTGACATTTACCCAGCGTTAAATCACACAAAAGGCTAAGATGACCCTCCACCTGATGACTTAGCAGCCCTGGCTCTGAGCACCTCACCCTGCGGTTCTATTCAGCTCGAATCCTCATTCGGTCGGCTTTCCTTTAGCCTGTACCCTAAATGGAAGGAGCGCACAATGAGAAATGAGATACTTGCCCCATTCAGTGTGATCTGTGGATTATAATGTGAGATCCTTCACATGGAGGAGACAGTCGCCCAAGGCAAAATAAATGTGGGACCTCAGCACATTGATAAGAGGTATGCTCATGTAGAGATTAACATAAGCAATTTGTCATGGAAAAGTCCAGCTTTTGATAGGGTTACCCCATTCAAATGTGGGATTATCACATGCCTTCCTCGGGACAAAGGAGAAATATTAACCATTTGTGCCATCCGAGATTCAAGGGAGATTTACTCAAATGACACTTTATTGCTAGGAGGAGTCAAAGCATCTTTTCAAAGCGGAATGGAATACCGATTAATATATTCAACACCAACGTTTTTAAAAATGCATTTCAGATTTCGTAGGTTGACTATTCAGTGCATGGATAAACTGTGAAGCAGGTTATGCACAGCTCATACATCCCAAACCCTTTAGATTCCCCAAAGCTAGGTCAGTGATTTTCCATGCTTAAGCATTCGGATAAAAAGGGAACAAGGCCAATGAGAATTGGAAGTCCCTTTGGGAAAAATTGGGAGACTATACATGGGTAAGATGTGAACTGTGGTGATGCCACACATGGCTGCACAATGTGCACACAGTGAGGCCTTTCCTCTGTAAAACGCCAAGTCTTCCGCCCCCGCTCTCCGTTCTGCCACACAAGCGCAGAAAGCCACAGTGTGTCACAACCCTGCACATAATACACTCGTGGGGTTATTTCCTTTTTTCTCAATCTCTTTCTCCTCCACTTCCCTCTTGAGATACCTTAGATCTCTGACCACACTGCCGGCCGTGAATGCAGCCAACCTCTGCCGCATCTAGCTGTAGACTTGTAAACATCTGATTATTGTTCTCCGTTATGAATAATAAATGTTTTATATGAGATATTATTTGATAAGTTCTCTTTTGCACAAAGAACAAACAACATAATGGTTCCCCATCCACTGAGACCTCAATGGTAGGACGTTTGTCTTTTATTTTCACTGCTGCTTGTTTGGACACTGAAACCGTGCCAGATCTTAAGCAGGCATAATAGCAACCTTACTTTCACTGAAATGTAGTGCCGTATATGTGGGCCGCATGCATAAACAGCAGTTATTGATCTGCATCGCTCAGGGAAATAACGAGGGTTACATTATGATACAAGGCCTAAATCCACAGAGTGTCTCACCTCAAACAAGCATGCGTCCGAAAGCCACAACGCTTCCCCTGGCCAACTCATTACAAGATGGCAAAACCAACTAAAAGCCACTGTCTAAGTATTATGTCCCATTAACCAACTAGTAAGGATATTGATGTTCTCTAAATAGAAAACAAATAATTGACACTTTAATGGACAGGAAATGCTCTAGTATATAAGGACACCAACCACAGGCTAAAACAAGCAATTAACCCCTCTGAGCAATCTGAATGCCTTGCCAAATTAGTTGCAAATGCAACACCCTTACACTTAAAAGTGAACAAGAAGAAATAGTAGAGAGTTGCCACACTTTTTACTCCACTGAATATTTCTCAGGGGTAGATTTAGTTTTAAATGTAAATACAATATATGCACAGTTCACACAAAAATGAAAATTCTGTCAAATAATTACTCACCTTCAAGACCTTTGTTCATCTTCGAAACACAAATTAAGATATTTCTGATGAAATCCAAGAGCTTTCTGACTCTATACATAGACATTCAAGGTCCAGAAAGGTAGCAAGGATGTGTCCATGTGACATCAGTGGTTCAACCCTAATTTTATGAAGCTACGAGAATACTTGTTGTGTGCAAAGAAAATACTTTATTCAACAATTTCTTCTCTTCCGTGTCAGTCTTCATAGTGCTGTTGTGAACGCATGCCGAGGACTGACACGGAAACTAAAATGTGTTGAATAAAGTCATTATTTTTGTTTTCTTTGCGCACAAAAAATATACTTGTAGCTTCATTAAATTAAGGTTGAACCACTCATGTTACATGGCCTATTTTAACAATGTCCTTGCTACTTTTCTGGGCCTTCAACATGGTAGTTGCGTTGCTGTCTATGCAGGGTCAAAAAGCTCTTGGATTTTATTGAAAATATCTTAATTTGTGTTCCGAAGATGAACGACCGTCTTACGGGTTTGGAACGACATGATGGTGAGTAATTAATATCATTAATTTTTTCATTTTGGGTGAACTATCCCTTTAAAGTCATGACTACAATAAAGTTATTAAACATTTACATCATTATTAACCATAAAAAACGAGTTGATGACTCACCAATTAACTACATAACTACATGAAGTACATTGTCATCCTTATGAAAACCATGGTTTTACTACAAATAAAACCAAAAAAAAGATGTTTTTGGTAGTGTAACCATAGTTTAGCCATGGTATTTGTAATAAAACTGTGGTTTTACGAATGGTATTCAATACGTCAAAAAAAAAAAAAAATTAGTTCCTACAC
Source organism: Cirrhinus mrigala (assembly GCA_036247105.1). Classification (NCBI taxonomy): domain Eukaryota; kingdom Metazoa; phylum Chordata; class Actinopteri; order Cypriniformes; family Cyprinidae; genus Cirrhinus; species Cirrhinus mrigala. The sequence goes on from CM070021.1 coordinate 23,013,388, forward strand.
TTTTACTATAATAAAACCATGGTAAAAGGGCACAATAAACAGATTTTTCTGCAATAATTTAAACGGTTAAATAATTATGAAAAACAAAATTATTCTTGAAGCTGCAAAAATGAAAAGACATTTGTGTATTTGGCAGACATTTTTATCCAAAGCAACTTTCATTGTAGGGGCGGAGAAAAAAATGATTCACATTTAAATCGCGATTCAGTCTTCTAGCGATTCGCATCGATTCACAAGTTTACATTTTATAAAATTTCAATTACCACATAAACAGAGTAATGAGAGATGAATGACAGGACGATGGCGAATGATTTGCAGATCCTGAGAACCACTGACAAACATCTATTCTTGTAAAATGTTAAATGGTAAGTACTGCCCCTCCGTGTATACACAGAGTTCGTGCGATCAAAGACTATACAAATACGATCGTACTCACCATCTCAAAAGTGAAAGTAAAATGCGAGCATATTAATAACGGCTTCCTCGTGTGCGCAATTTACATATATAGTATAATTACCCAACCACAATTGTGAGAGAAAGCATCGAAATATATATATATATATATATATATATATATATATATATATATATATATATATATATAATTTCCTCCCATCTCCTATTTATTTCCTTTAGGGATTCCGTAGTATATGCTTACATGCCTAATTAGGGACTTTAAGCAACGGCTTCCAATGGATCGGCTACGATGACCGGAAGTAAGCTGTTACACCACCGTAGCCGAGAATGTAAAAATCATTAAGCGTAAACAAGACGGCGCAACGCGGCATTCAGTCATTTATTTAAATACAAATTATGGATTAGCTTAAGTTTAAAACATATCAACACAGATTAAATGAATGACTAATGGTAGAATCGTATACTGATGGAATTACAGTGGTATATACACTATAAAACCTAACATTTATCTACCTAAACTGTCACGTTGTAAAGACTACGGCAAACCAGCTGTTCTCCCGTAGTAGACGGTTACAGTAGAACATCAAGTTGTTGCAGTTAAAATTGCGAACGCGCAATATGACGTCGGAATGCCGTTCCCGTTCCATCCGTGGCTGCTGCTTTAAGTCCCTATTTCCTTTCTGAACACGGTATTTGGGCACATCCTTAATGGGAACTGTAAAATGTTTTTGATTTATTAGGAAGATAATAATTATTAGGAAACACTGATTTTCTTGGACTACCCATACAGACTGGTGTGTTTTTGTATCAAATACTGGTGCATTTGATGTCAATTTTGCACAAAAAATGTGATTAAAAACTGTGAATTGACTTTTAATTAAATTGCGACCCCAAGAATCGTTATGAATCGAATCGTCAGATACCTAAAGATTCCCACCCCTATTCCATCGCATTCAAGATATACATTTGATCAGATCTTCCTTTTCCTGGGAATCAAACCAGTGACGTTGGTGTTGCTAGCACCATCCTCTACTATTTGTCCTACATGAAGGCCAAGTTTTTGAAACCAACATATAAAACCACTGCTACACAAAACAAACATTTGTGTAACTGGACTTTTGACTTAAACCTTTCTAGCAGACATTGTGATAACTAGCCAGGCTTTCCCCTATGCGCCCTCAAAACTTTAGCTTTGGTTTGACCCAATTCTAGTTAATAAAAAAAAAAGCTCACACTAACAGGCTGCTGAATAACTTTTTGACAGCTTCACTGAATTGTTTTTACAGTTATGCGCCAAGACCTTTGAACATATCGCTTGAGGAAATGTACATTGTCATATGAAGATAAAGTGACAAAACCTCATCATCAGCATTTCAACACAACCCTAGACTTGCAGCTTGGTTGTGGGCATCAATTAACACAAGTTATCACATCGCAGTTAAATTAAATTCAGTTTTGTCAGCTACTACACTCATATTTATATATCTATGCAGCTGCGTATGTAGTCAGCGTTCATCTCAGTCACTCCACAATGCCTATTTTCAGTGACTGTGTCAATATTGTGTTAAACAGTAATTTTCCTCTCAGTGAAGGCCTCTTTGGCAAGACCAGAAACCTTTGTATCTGAGTCCAAAGGGGAGACGTCAGTTTGCGCTTCTCACCCCATATCCTTGTTTGCACCTGCCTGCCCAGGGAGCCTTTGCTCTTCCTGGTCATTGAAGGTTCAAGGGAAATCAGAGAAATCAAAGGTCATTGTCTCCTGGCAGACCTAATGTTTCCCTTTGTGACCGTCACATGCTGAGGCCAAAGTCTCTTTGTTTTTGCCTCTGCTCTCTGGTCTGGGATCAGTGTTTGAACCTTTTCTAGAATCAAACAGAGGAAATGGATGTGTTATTTAATCCCATTATTATACTTTAAAGAAAGCGTACTTGCTTGACTTTGATTTCGCTGTGATAAAAAGGGGTTTTTGGTATCTGAGTGCTGGTAGATTATTCTAAAAATATTCACAGCTGAAGTACAACCATTTTTTATTCAAATAACATGATATTCCTGCAGATTTTGGTGGTTGTGCATTGAGCATCTCATTATTTAAAGTTTTAAAATAATAATAAAATCATCAAATAATGTACTATGTATATTTTTCTTCAAAAGAAAATGTAAATGATATTATATAGCCCAACGATATACAAAAAGTTGGAGATATAATATTTCCTATTTACCTGGATACACACCATATACAGTTTTTCTGTAAATCTGCTTTGAAACTATGTACACTGTGAAAAGTGCTGTACAAATAAACTAAAGACTTTATTTGGATAGTAACTGAACATTTCACTTTAACTATATCTAGTCTAACTATATCTAGTCTATATCTAAAGAGCCCTGAAAATGTGCAAACATCACACATGAGCAAAAGGTTTTTCTCACAGCTTGTCACACAGCAAAGAAACATGTGACTGTCTTGGGAGGGAGCAGGGAATCTACTGTAGTAAGGAGGGGCAGCTGGGATGTTAACATCTCTTTGTATGCAAGAGAAAAACTGTGAAAAACTTGATGGCTGATACTATGTCCCATCAGGATATAGCCCATCTGTAACCCCAGCGGGGCATGTTTACTCCAGCCAGAACTGTTGACTGGTCATATGGGGTCCCAAGAGGTGTGAACTTGGTGTAAAAGCTGTGCCTTCTCAAGGCATAGAAAGGCTGAACTAGGCAGGCCGTGACATAAAACACAGTTTTTTTTTAAAGTTTAATGATTGTAACATTAATTTTTACTACGGCAAACAGATTTTAGACTATATTTCTTCTTATTAATAATGTTTTAGATAGCTAGCTTGATGGGTAGATGGATAGATATTGCTTTATGCAAATGGGAATAGGAAAGAAAAACCCTTAAGCATTAAGGGATTGCATGCGTGAGTTTAAAGTATAACAGCATCTGAGAGTTCAATCTGAGAGTCATATGTGATCCTCCCCTGCGCTGCTTACATGTGATCATACAAGCCATGATCTGATTTAAAGCACAGGGTTAGGAAGAGGACAGATAGTTAAGCTGTGGCTTTAAGGGTGGCGTCCATTAGCATTGGGAAGTCCGATTCATCTTAGCGATTCGATTCGCTCGGGTGATTCTTTGTAGTGAGCCGATTAAAACGATTCTATAATTCAATTGAATCATCACTCAAAGGTCTTCCCAGAAGTCATGGTACACTTCTTTGTTTTGTTATTGCTATAAAAAATACTTAAATGCGGGTAAAAATTAGCTGTTTATAGCTATATTTATGATTAATTATATTTAATGTGTCAAATGTTTATTATGTTAATATATCCACCCCACAGATTTTCCACAGTGAGCATGTGGAAAAACGTTTTCTTTTTCTTTTCTTGTTTTTCAACAGACTACTATAATAAAATTAATTTCCTGTCAGCGACAGTAGTATCATCCAAAATGAATGCTAACATACAGACATTTCTGAATAATTATTTGAAAAGAATCCCATTTCTCCTAATGGCTAAATCCAGTTTAGGTCTATCTGTGTTTTGGAATATGATAGCTTGTTACAAGCATGTCCAACTGTTTTTTCTTTCTTAAGCTATTGTGAAATTAGCCATCCTGTGAGCATAGCATGAATATGAATTTATTATTAAGCAATTAAAAAATGTTAAGAAATTTGGTGTTTTGCAACTGTGGTTAACATAACAGTCCGTCTTTTCATATAAAGGCACACTTACGAACGAGTCGGTTCTGCCGAATCATTACAAGAATGATTCTCTCGCGAATCGGATCTCACTAGCGTCCATGAGGGTAGGAGGAGTGAACATGGCATTGCAGAGTGCCGGGGATACCTTGAATAAACAATTCAGTCAAGCGACTGACTGCAGGACTCAAGAGCACTAGAAAACCGCACATGTGGGGAATAGACGCTGTCAGCCCCATTCACCTTTCCGTTTCTTTCTTTCTTTTTTTAATTTTTTTTTTTTTATTTACATCCGAATTGTTCGTAAAGAGAAATACCATATACGCGTCTCCGACTGTTCCCTGAATGCAGCATAATTTTCAACGGGATTCTCATTTTTCACCATCCGAGCAGGTAAGGCTGGGTGTGAAAATAAGATTTCTGATGTATTTCTTCGTTTGTTTTTACCCGTTCATTAGCAGCAAAGCCAGAATCGGCTATGTGTTTGAATGGCTTGTGCGTATATGAAATAAGCAGGGGATATATGGGGTGGTGGGAGCTGACGTTTCCATTTTGAGTCTTCATTTATTTCATTGAATGTTTACATGCAGGCATGCGCGCAAAATATGTGCGCCTTTTTAATCAAATGCATGTGATCAAACGATTACATGAAAGCGACAAGGACTGGCTTCCTTTATAAGCATCCTGTATCAGAATATAAGCTACTCAAGTACATTTATAGAGGGTGCTGGCAAGCACGTGAAATGTGATATAAAAGAGTGTTGTTGTGCTAATAGTAGGCGAGCCGAGTTAAAGCACTAGAGATACATTGTTACTGTGGTTGTGATAAGAGGATGACTCTGGCACCTTGCTTACCTCATAGTTTATGTTTAGTCTAACCGAGACTCCTCGAAGTGCTTGTGTGAAATCTTTAAAGTGCTTCAAGATCTTGTATTGAGAAACATGAAATTATCTCATCTGCTGCAAATCTTTTTCATGAAATCTAGTGGTTATGCTTTCGGAGATGTGTAAGAAGAACATCAAATGATTCATATCACATTGTGGATAGACTTGTATGTTCCAAATGTTTTTGGATTTAAAGGTGAACTGAGAATTTATTCTTTTTTCAATTTTGCAAATTAGTAAAGTTTTACAAATTAACAGAACATTGGAGAAATATCTTTAAAATTCTGTACACTAATATGTTAAGTCATATTTGCCTTAAAGCTGTTTTATTCTACATTAAGGGTGGTCGCCCCAGTGGGCGCAGCCATTTTGATATCACATGACTCGCTGTCATCTCATACAAGAAGTTTGTTCTACTATTAATAATGTTTACTTTATTTTACACTTTTAAAAGGTGTTTTGCAATGCATTGACATTAATGATAAACACTCTAAAATGGCCTGTTGGCCACTGTTCCACAGAAAGAAATCGCAATAGTTTGTCAGCTGTGTTTCAGCATAAAGCGAGAATATGCATTATAAGTATTTGAAACAGAAAAACAAAAGATAAACAGCAGTTAGTAAATAGAGTGTTTTCACAACACGTCATATTGGCGCCACTGAACGTAAACAATGCCACTGAAACAAAACTTCCATATTTTGCTGATTATTGCTGCTAAAAGTGGTCAATTATTGTCATGTTTTGGGCTGTACTAATTGGTCGGACCATGAAAAACATTTGGAGCACTATAGACCGCCAAAACTTCTAACACATCAAGGAGAAGAGTGCAAAAATCTGTCTGAGGAACAAAAGGCGTTTGTAGTTGGCCAAACTGAACCAGAATTTCCAGAGCAAGAATCTTTACAATTGTGTTTGTTCTTATCATTTCCAGTCAGGTAGTGAAATATTAGGCTTATATCTTAGTTAATAGTGCTCAAATGTATCTTTACCACCTGTTAACTTTAGTTTATCAAAATATTGTGCCCTTTCCTGCTTACCTAAGCCTTCTCTATATGACTTAGCAGCTTCCACACATTTTACACATTTATAAATTAGCAGAGCAACATATTCAGTAGTACATTAACCGTGCAGTCCATGCTGCTGTTTACAAGTATCGCCAATATGGCCATGCATCCGAGTAACTGACCAAATTCTGACGAAGTGCAAACACTCCCTCTATACACTACATGCCTCCAGGCCAGCAGGTGTCAGTATAATGTTACTGAGTGCATCTTTACATATTATACATCTATGCTTCTGACTTTTTTTTGTGAAGCTGTGAATAACACCAGGACCTTAAGTGTTCATGGTGTTGACTCATAGGTACTTTAGAGTAAATATACCTCATGACATTTGACAGTATCGAATGAGCAAGGTGTTGTTTCATTAGCCCAGCTGCGCTGAATAATGAAACCTACTGTATATAATGATCCACAAAAACACTGTCTCTTTTTTGAAGTGTTATTTGTGTTCGTTTATTGTGTTTGTGTAAAGCATGACTAAATCAAAACCGCAGAGGTGGTTCTCTCCTTACATCAGACCTTACTCTTTGTTTGCTTTGGACTTAAAAAGTCCCAAATGTTTGCATTTTGGGAGGAACAGCTTGCTTAAGATCATGATGACATGTAACCCAAAAACCTGACTTCCCACTCACATTATGTTAAAGCTTACATTATTACGTTGTGTCGTTTTGTTTAAACCGTTGCTCTTAGCCTTTCTTAAAAGGCTGTGAGGAAAGCTTTTGTAAACGCTCTTGTCACTGAGGTCTAGATTAAAAGAGGTGGATATCTTGGATCGCGATAACAGCCAGTTAATGCTAATATTTGTGGACGGAATTTCAACTCAAGTTTTCTGTATTTGTAAATGAATCATTTCTTGACTCCTTTTACTGTCATTGCACTTACAAAGACTTCTTTTGTGCTTCACAGAAGAAAGAAAGTCATACAGGTTTGGAACGACTTGATACAAGTAAATTTTGCTTAGTTTTGTTTTTGCTTAGAGGTGCTTGTGGTCTTTTGTGTATACGTTCGAACTCCCGAATGATGCTCACAGAGTCCTAAGGAGATGTTTGCCAACTCTTGCTTTGCTGAATAATATTATGATGTCAGTTCATCGTATTACAAATTGAATTTCAAAGCTCAGGTAACTGGACATTGACAGAGTATGCGGTTGGCATAGAGAGACAGAAATACTCCTGTCGTTTTGCACAGGGCGGAACAGTAAATGCCATCTGACCATGTGGAAAGAAAGCCAGGATGAGGAAATGGAGAGATGGAGTGAAAAGGTGAAATGTTTGTGTGCGTGTGTGTGTGTGTCTCGGTATGGATGGCTGGAAGGGGTTCATTGTTCATGAGATAATGACAGGATCATCTACCAGACAGGAGGTCACCACGCCCCTCAATCATAACCCATAATTGATTGACCATAATGGAGATTGAAGTACATTATTCATAGTTTGCGAGAAAAAAAATTACAGCCGGCCCACTGCGAGATCGGGGTCAGATAAATCAGGAGGAGAGGTGCGTGCGCAAGCAACGGCTTGTTGAAGAGACAACCGGCGGAACGTGATCTTGTAAACATCAGGGATCAATGAGATCTCAGCAGTGCACCAGCTTTTAAGAAAAAGACATTTACAGTGCCTCTTAAATTGGCTCGTGTTGTGGTCCGTGAGGAGGGGGGTGGTTAAAAAAAAAAGACAAATGCAAGCAAAGAGTCCTGTATTAAACTAATGGCGTAAGCAAAAGTGGAGGGCAAAAGGAAAGAAGCATCTTAAATCATGTCTCCGTGTGCCAGCTCATCTATCAGCAGTACACCACAGAAATGATTTTTCCATCTGTAGAATAGAAATGTCAGCCCGAGGCGAGCGATGTGTATCAGTGATGTTTTTATAGAGTAGGCCAATATTAGGTATACGATTTATGGCACGTGTGCAACTATCCTTAACTTCACATGCATTAAGACTCTCAGAAGTCAGGAGCCAAAATTAGCAGGTTGGGTTTGAGCACATTTCTATAAGATTTATGGATTATTTTATCTTTTTATGCACTAAGTCCGTAATCTACTATCCTATAATGTTTTATAGCCAAGCCCACATGTGCCCAGAGAAGGTTTCACATATTTATGTAGAATGTCGGTCATTCATAAAGTTCTTTACATGGTTCACCCATATTTGTTTGTGATATTTTCTAAGTCACATTTTCAGACATTTGATCATGGATTGTTTGTCTTACATGTCCATGGAGGTTTGTTTAATCTGTGGTTGTAAGAAAATTTAGTTTATGTATTTATGTGTGACCCGACCACTTAAAACAGAACTATTTTCTCCCTCACTAGTTGTAAAATAATGCTGTTTAAAGGCTGCATGAATAAAGATTAACCTATATATTACTAAATACATATGCTCTCATTAATTTTTGAATGCAACGCCCACATCTTAACATCCAGTTAACAATTAATGCATAGACCCAGGTCTTCATCCTACATTTTTGTTTTGATTTCTTTTGTGTGCTGGGCGCTATACTGGTTCAAACCAGTTTGAATTACGCAAATGGTATGAATACTAAGCAACATACACAGCATCCTTAATTGAGAGAAGATCCCTGTTAACTGCATACACTTCTGAATAATGGTTGGAAAACTTTTAGAACTATTAATAACACACAATTAATTCTTTAACTGGGCAAATAAACCAACTGTAAACGACTGTTAACAGAAGCCAGAGACACTGATGAATGCAAAGAGAAGAAAATACTGTAGCAGGCAGATCAAGCTCACTGTTTAAAGTCCCCATGTTCCGCCAATATGGATTAACGATTATGATGACATCACCCTACACTTCAGCTTCTCATCAAACTTTGTCCAATCAAATGCTCTCTAGAATCTGAAGCATCGGTCACTTGTTAGCACGACAACACAGAGCGGATCATATGCACGACTCGGCGCAGACCACAAATTTATTGGACACAATTGAATTCTACACAGAATGCTATTTTATATATAGATAATTTGCTTTGGATGAGATTGTGGCGGTCATACGCTGTCGAACACTATTTTCTATTTAAAAAAGGGGGCGGGACGGCTGGATATGTCCCGCCCTGTCTTCCTATTTCAGTTGAAATTACGTCAACATAGAACAACGCTGCGTGTTTCAAAACACTTAAACATATCTTTAAGATTCACAAAATATAGGTTTATATGAATGTATCTCTGAGGGGAACTGACTGTCTTCAGAAAGTTTAGATTGTATTTTCTTTTCATCACATTAATGTTGCATGTAACTGCGCTGCTTTTTTTACAGCGGTAACCAAGGAAACGCTGTATTGCTGCTGTTCCATAAGCGCCACCTGCTCTCAGAGAGTGAACTTGCGTTCACATTCAGCCCATCAGCTGTTTTTGTTTCATTCAGATGTTTTTTGTAGCATAATATCACAAAGCTAAGATCAGACCATTCTGTTTTTGCTTTGAATTTTGAAATTATACAATCTAATTTATATCAAAAACTGCCCAACACTAGTGTACATCGCCCTTTGTTTCCTCGCAACTTTTAGAGTTTCACAGGTACCACAGGACGTCTCAGAAGTATTTCATGTCAGCAACCTGTATGCTTTAATGTACCAATAACAGCTGCTTTAAACACATTTTTACCATATTAAAATCCATAGCACAGAATTTTGCACATTTCCCTCCAAAATCAGCATAAAAAGTGTCTGCAGATTCCATCTAGGCCTGCTTGTAACTAAATGTCATAGTGACTTTTAGAACTTTTATACAGTCTTGTAGTTGGTTTGGATGTTGGCTGATTCTTTAAGTATTTTCCAGAAATATTGACCAAACCACTACATTTTGGTTTGGTAGTCATTACGTTCTAGGTCAGTTTCGAATGAGGACGGCGGGTTGAGCCGATCATTTCCAACGTGTGTTGCTCTGGCTCCTGCGTCTAGGTCTCCAGACAGCTTTAATGGCCATAGGGATAAAGGTTTTCGCAGGTCACCGTGTGGCAGGATCAGCATAATTGAAGGCTTGAGAGGACGCAGTAGGGGCGATAGTTAAATTGGACTTAAGACTGTTATTCAATGGTGTCTTAATTTAACCACCCTGGGTTATATGAAGCAAAGCCCACTGAGAAAAGTGGCTCACTCGAATGCCAATCATTCCTCACCGATCCTGAGACTTTTGAAGGTTACAGGGCTGTCTGTGGCTGGGCTGACGGATTGATGTATGTCCCCTGTCGAGCAGAGAATTCAGAGTCCAAGGCCGCCGCAGTGCTGTCCTATTAGGGGGGATTGTCCTTCACAACTTCTTAGCCGCCTGTCCTTTCTGAAGCCTACAGAGCTCAGGCAAGGGCATTGTGTCTGCTACAATAAGCCGAGCTGTGGAGTGCTTCACCCTCACATAATTATATGGCTTTAATGCAAGCATCTTTCACTGTTCATCCACTCACACCAGCAAGCGCAAAACGAGCGGCGTTGTCAGAGAGTCGCTGGATCTATCCCTACTTCATTATGACTTGCTCTTCAGAGGGCTTTTTTAGAAATTAAATTGCTTTGGCAATTAACTAAAAGGGGATTTTTAGAATTTATGAATGACTGAGAAGATTGATATATGGCGTGTGAGGACAGCAGCATGTGAGATGGACGTGAGGCTGAGGTAATGGATTTACCGCCACGTTGAGAGCCACATGAAAGGTGCGAGAATCGCCGTGCCCACTTTTTAGGACCATGACGGTCTCATGATCAGACTCTGTGGCACTGTCTTTGTGTTTAAGACTGGTTTCTGCCAGGTACTGTGAAAGTAAAGGCGTTCTGTGGCGACATTACGACACGGGTGATTTCACCGGCTGCATTTTTGTGTACCCAGCTCGATAAGATATGAGGTCATGCTTGCTAGATGTCGTTAGGAAAATCTAATCCAACGGTTGCCTGGCGAGACAAAGACGGCTCTGTGGCAAGCAGATCAAGAAAATAATGCACAGCTTGAACTTAGACCTTCGAGGTGTTTCTTAAGAGTTAATTAAACAGAATTCATTACCTGGTAATCTATAACATATGGTGAGAAAAGATTGTGTCACCACTTTGAATACAAACGCTGGGTATTACCGTCTGCTCATACAGAGTATTGGCCTTGTTAGAGTTTGGATTAGGGAAGGATGGTTTGATGATATGTTATGTGTCACGGTGGAAATGTGTCAACTGGTAGATATTCTGCTGTACTGTTTATACTGCGCTTATATATAGCCTGATTTTAAACGAATATATGTGCGTATGTATTTTATTTGATTATTTTTACCATCTCAAATGTGGCTCATATTTATAATGTATTCCTGTTTTTCACTCAAGTGTTAGTTTACATCATGTAAAACCAATTTTGTATATATATATATATATATATATATATATATATATATATATATTATAATTACAGTAGTAGTACTGGGGAACAACTAATCACAATTAATTGCATCCAAAATATGTTTATGTGTACGTAATATATGTGTGTGTAATGTGTATGTTTATATAAATATACACTCATGCACGTATATATTTCAGAAAAATATGTTGTTTATTTATTAAATATATTTATATTTAATATAAATTATATGAATATTAATATACGCATGTAAATATTTTCTAACTATATACTGTATGTGTGTCTTTATATATACATAATATATGTGTGTGTACTGTATGGTTGTTACGTACACAAAAACTTTTATTTTCGATGCAGTTAATCAAGATTAATTGTTGCCCAGCGCTAGATGATTAATTAATCTAATTAATTGTGTATATTAAATGCACATCACATTTTTGCTATGTATGAAACAGAAATGACAAAGTATGAAAATCTAAAATTATTTTTTAATAAAGATAACGGTACAGTAGCTGGCAGTAAATGTATTAATGAATAAGTCACTGAGTCATTTGTTCGATTCATTCAAACGGCTGATTTATTCAGGAAAGAAGTAAATGGTTTTCTTTATGAATGGGCCATTAAATCATTGATTCACCCGTTTCGTTCAAAATGCGGATTCATTCAGAAACTAATCACTGTGTTGATTGAAGATGCACAACAGATTTGCCTTGGCTTTAATATGTATTATTAAACTAAGCAGAAACAGACAATGTTGTGTCTAAAATATAACAAAAAATTGAGTTTTTATGCTTCAAACTGTTGCATAAAATCAATTTGTGTTAAAAAATGTAGCGCCTTATTTTTCTCCATAACTAGCCTAATTCATTAGTTTGATGTTAAATTGACAGCCGTAATATATAAAGGCTGTCAATTTGACGTCTAAAATATATATATAATAGACTGTGACTGTGTTGAGTTTGTACTTTCATTATAGAGAATGGAGACCTTTAAGGGGAACAAATTTTCTTTTCTTTCTGCTTTATTTCCTAATAGTTACTCTATTCTTGACATTCATTCTCAGTTTTATCAAATGGGTCTCTCTACAGCTAGTAAATGAACTTCTTATGGCCAGAGGCACTGAGAATGAGAGGGAACACCGTGTTCAGCCAAATAATATGCTCTTTAAAGACATTTAGTATTTTCTTGTATGCTTTGTTCATTTCAGAGTTAAATAGCTTGGCTTTTATTTCCAAAGACAGCTGAAACTGAAAAAATACATCGAGCCGCTATCAAGAAAGATGTTACAGACAAGTTCTGCGGTAGTACGGGCATCACAGAGAAGTATTCAAGGTTTCTGAAAATGTTTGAACAGTCAGACAGTTCATGGTCAAGGGCTGTTTAGCCTGAGTGTCTGGAAAGTCCTCTGGCCATGATTTGGCAGACAGCGAGCGGTGATGGGCAGCGGATCCACCGCACTAAAGCATAAACTGGGCTAATCTGTTACCGAGCAACAGCAGGCACCCCTTCACAACAACGGTGTGGGTGTGTAGTTCATGCCGTTACCCGGGGGATGCGGTTTTGTTGAGTTCAGCTCATGGCACATTTTTTTGGCGTAGTCTGGTTGCCCTCCGTGTTTGGACTGTGGAAGGAATCTGCGGTGATGGAGAGACAGAAACACGAGGGACAGCTGGGTAAACATTACAGTCCTGTGTTTTCAACGTGCCACTTTGATATGTTAATTCTTGGTGCTTTGGCATTGCTAGAGAGGTGTAGTCTTTTGTTGTGGTCATTTGTGCTTGTTTTTTGGTTTTGTTTAATGGTTTGGCGCCTTTGCGCTTTGAACAAAAAGTGTCACCTCATTCATCACAAAGGAGCAGCTGTTTTTCCATTTGATAGTCATCAGTAAATCAGAATGTTACCCTTCCCCCAAGTAGCGCATACTAAAGAGAGCAGCTCTGCGAGACCTTGGAAGTGGCGGACACGTCTTGGTCACACCGTTGAGGATGACGCCATCGTCACCCTCGCGCACGGCCTTAGACCTGACCCAGAGGGCCAGATTGTTTCTCACCAGGCTGAGATAATTATCATCCTGGCTGCTTTGGAACAGCACTTTACTGTTTGGTGGTGTATTTTTAGTGGGCATCTCCAATAATGGGGGCCGAAACCTGATCCAGCCTGCTCTGTTGAGTGGATTAAGGCTGTTTGGTGGTAGTGTGTCATCCGCAGTTCAAGGTTGACATCCACTTTAGGAGTCACACCAAGGTCAAGCACGGTTTAATAAGCTGTTTTGTCAGGTCAGGACACATGATCTTCCCTCGACCAGTGATTTGGGTTAATTATGAACAATGATCTCGCTGGAGCTGAGGTGAAAACAAGGCTCCAGGAAGAAAGCTGTGTGTGTCAGATCACCTGAACACATGATTTGTTATTTGTGGAAGGTAAAAGGCCTCAGGTGAAGTGTTAAGCCAGGCTATTTAAGATGAATCGAGGTGAAAGTGATCATTATTATCATTTGGGGTGGGTGATTTTAAATGTATATAATAATGATAATAGCCAACAATACATTGTATGGGTCAAAATTATTGATTTTTCTTTTATGCCAAAAATCATTAGGGTATTAAGTAAAGATCATGTTCCATGAATATATTTTGTAAATTTCCTACTGGTAAAAATATCAAAACATTTGATTAGTAATTTGCATTTCTGATATTTATTTATTTATTTATTTATATTTTTTTTTGCACCTTCAGATTCCAGATTTTCAAATAGTTGTATCTCAGCCATTATTGTCCTTATTTATTTAGCTTTCAAATGACGAATAAATCTAATATAATAATTTGAGATAAAAATTGAGATATAAGATAATTGGCAGTAAAAAATGCAGTGCTTTCTGAATTAATCAAAGAATATTGGGAAAAAAGTATCACAGTTTTCACTAAAATATTAAGCAGCATAACTTTTTTCAATTTTGATAATAATAAAAAATGTTTTTTGAGCACCAAATCAGCATATTAGAATGATTTCTGAAGGATCAAGTGACGCTGACTGAAGTAATGATGCTGAAAATTCAGCTTTGCATCCCAGAAATAAATTACATTTTAAAATATATTACAATAGAAAGTACATATTTTACACTGTAATAATATTTCACAGTTTTCACTGCCTTGGTGAGCAGAACTTCTTTCAAAAACAAGCTTACCAGCTTATATTTATTTATAATTTATAATATCTGCAATATGTTAATAATACATAAAATATGATCATTTTGTGTTATTACATATAAAAATAGTATATTTTATTATTATAATATGTAACCCTGGACCACAAAACCAGTCATAAGGGTCAATTATTTGAAAATTACATTTATATATCATCTGAAAGCTGAATCTGGAAAATTTAAAAACTGGAATCTGAGCTTGAAAAAAAAAAAAATGAGAAAATCAGCTTTAAAGCTGTCCAAATTAAGTTCTTAGCAATGCTTATTACTAATCAAAAGTTAAATTTAGATATATTTACGGTAGGAAATTTACTGAATATCTTCATGGAGCATGATCTTCACTTAATATCCTAATAATTTTTGGCATAAAAGAAAAATCGCTAATTTTGAGCCATACAATGCATTTTTGGCTATGGCTGCAAATATATATATATATATATATATATATATATATATATATATATATATATATATATATATATATATATAGGGTTTCTTAAAAGAACGTAACCACACATTCAGCAAATATTTTCACATTCAGGGTTGGGGTGACCAAACGTAATCATTTATTGCCATATTGGTAGTTAAATAAGTTGAGTATTCGGAAGGACATGTCCTCTGTGCACGATGAGAGCCTGGCTATTTTAATTCCCCCGCTCTGAGACAGATTAACATGACCTTAAGTGTTTTATGACGTATCCCACCAAGTTATGTTCTAAAAGGTCATTACAGATGAATTTTCCTTGCTTAAAAATGCTTAAAAAAGATGGGTTTGGTCCTTTCTTCTCCATGCTAGATGGGCAGACTGATGTGATTGTTCTTAGCACAAACCTCATGGTAACTTTTTTGCTGTGCTGTGTTCATTTGTGGCATCAGCAGAAAGGAACTAGAACACAGAATCAGAACTGCTACGCTAGGGTAGAATTATTTGGGCCAAAGTGCATAAAATGGAGGCCACTTGTTGGATCGTCAAATTCTGCTGATAGCAGAACCTTATTGTTTTAATCTGCACGTAGGAGGTTTTTGTAGGCGTAAACATCTCCATTTTGACACACTATTGACTAAGTTTTGGTCTCGCTAGCACAGTGTGTTACATAAGATAGGATAAGTTGCATTAGGAGTCCACTTACACGCAAATCGATCTGTTTTCAAAGCAAATCTGCGGGGATTTGAGATAATCTGAAACGACAGTTACGACCTTAATACCTTTCGTCGACGTGACCCTGCGCAAACCAGACCTCGACTCCAGTCAACTGCAGTGACACAATTTCACACATGCTTCAGTTAACCTCCATTTTATTCACAGCAGGCTGACAATTTTCAGCTTTTATGTGCCATTTTGTTGCTTATGCAATTGTGGTTCGCCTGGCATTAGCAGCTAGACGTCTCTGATTTAGCTGGCCTGTTTTTTGAAACGATATGCACTTTTTTGTGGTTTGACCTCGCTGATTAGGAGGAGATTAGAGCTGACCTGAAAACATTGGAATGGCGTAAATAAGGGCAATGATATAATTGGCGCTCGGGTCTACTCATCCACCATCCGCCCGCTCGGTTCGTGTGGGTGGCGAGGCTAGCAAGGAGAGCTGAAGGTGATAAAACATCCAAGTTGCCTGTAAATGAGATGAAGACTGGAGCAGCACCGGGTTCAGCCATTAAAGATGTTTTATAGCAGCTCTGCGTACTCTTCCCCCCCTGAGGTGCACACACGTAAACCTATCTATCAAAGGGAATTGACCTGCCTTTGAGTGATCACTTCACAAAACCTGCTGTTGTCATGAAAACATTCACATGTCCTGTATGTAGACGTCCACACCGCTAAAAAAGTGTGCAATTCGAAAAATATACTATGATTGCATCTTCTCAAAGTTTGGAACGTTGAACAAATGTGGAACTTGAAAGTTACATCATCAAAAACCACTACTATTATAGCGTATAAACCCCAAAATACGTTCATTTCGCAAACACTTTTTGTGGGCTAGCATCCAACAGGCTATTAGCACACAGAGCTGCTGTATTTCACGTTTGAGTGACATTTATTTCTCTTTAACGCAATCTTCCACCGTGTTCCCAACCGGTTTGCCTGTATTCGGCGGATGCCCTTGTATGCCCTCGGTAACAGCGGATAGTGAAGCTGCCCTCTGAGCTCGTGGAACAAAGCAGAAAATAAAGTTGCTGCCTGCAAAGTGCTGCAGTGGGTGGCTTTAACATTCCCATCCACTTTCAGCTCCCGCTAACCTTGCTGAGCTCTGACATCATCCTGGAACAATGTCAGATCCATGTAGATGAATATAATTAAACAAGCGCTTATCATCCAGCCGGGGAAAGTTTAGTGGCAGGTCAACCATGTTTGCTTCTCTCTCGGCTGAAGGTCGGACGAGGGTTAGACAGGCAGTTTGCAGGCTGGAAGGTATGTGAAAGACACAAAACACAGTCTGTAGGCCAACACAAGAACATTTTCCAGAGCACAAAAAGGCTATTTTTACACTAGCTTGTTATTTACATTGAGCTCTGTTGGGCCAGACTATATTGGAAAATTGAGTACCAGTGTAAAGGTGTAAAATTCCTCCAAAATGCCACACCTATTATAACTAAAAAAACAAAATAAACTAATATGTGATATAACTTAAATAATTATGTATTTTAGTGAAAACTGGTGGAAAATAAAAAGACTTTACAAATTAACAAATTATATGGTAAGTCAAGTGAATAGATAAGTATGTAGTAGCACTGCCAGACTATTATTTTTTTTGTTTTGTTTTGTTTTTAGCATATTTAATACCTAATACTTAATCAAATTAAGCACATATACCAATTTGAGCTGCACAAGTAATCATTAAACGCTCAAAATCTCATTTCAAACAACGCAATCTTATTTCTGAATGACAATGATTCATCTGTCTATTACAGAGCAGGTCATATGTGACCCTGGACCACAAAATCAGTCTTAAGTAGCATGGGTATATTTGTAGCAATAGCCAAAAATACAATGTGTGGGTCAAAATCAATTTTGATTTTATGCCAAAAATCATTAGGACATATAGTAAAGATCCATGATCCAATGTTCCATGAAGATATTTTGTAAAATTCTTACTGGAAATATATGAAACTTATTCTGATTAGTACTATTGCATTGCTAAGAACTTCCTTTGTGATTTTCTCCATATTTTGATTTTTTTTGCACCCTCAGATTTTCAAATAGTTGTATCTTGACCAAATATTGTCCTCTCCTAACAGTATCCTAAAATTTATTTATATAGCTTTCAGATGATGTAAAAATCTCAGTTTTGAAAAAATTGCACATATGACTGGTTTTGTGGTCCAGGGTCACATAGGATATTTTAAAGTGTCCTAATATTGTATTGGAGTCCCCTACAACAGGTTTAAATGCATCTAAGGTCAGAAAACATTATAATTTTCTCAGAATATACATTTAATATTAGAATCATTTTGCAATGATTTCGAAATGATTCATTCGAAGCAGTTCTGAGTTTAAGGTCTGTAAACCCCTCCCTTCTATAAGCCTACTCTGATTGGTCAGCTGGCCAAGTCTGTTGTGATTGGTCTTTCTGTATACAGTGCAAGTTAAAGTTTAGCTGCTAAACTGTAAACGCCTCGCAAAACAATAACAGTGGATACGTTAGCCGTGTGCTAACATGACTAACTGATGAAATAAGTCTATATTCTTTATTATTAAATGAAGTAAGAAGAACAACGACAGTCTACATTAATTGACACATTCTTAGAAAATAGTGGCTTCACTATTTCACTGCAAATTATCAGAACTATTTCAGTAAGACAGTAATATCTGGAAACCTAAAGGTGTGCTAGGTATAGGCCTACATCACATAGCACAAAAAACTTGATATTTTGAGCATGTACACATAATGTATCAATCGTACTCACAGGTTGTGGTTCGGAGACAAGTAAAGAAGGTATGAACTTATTTTTCATGGCCAAGTGTTTCGCGAATCCCGTGTTAAATTCTCCAAGATTAGAGAAGCAGTCCTCTGTAAAATGATGAGCACACAACAAAAGGTTTGTATTGTATGTTGGAAAAAAATGTGACTAATTCTTCACATCATCATCTTTTGAAAGTGTTTGTGGGCAGATCAGACAGTTTGTGTTTCGCGGGCAGGCAGGGGTTATGCTAATATGATACCTAGTGATGTATATCAGTAAGAGGCAGAAGTTTCTGAAATATGATGATTCGTTAAGTCGGTTTAGAGTTGGCTCTTTCTTTCGAGAGACAATATCTTTATTATGCACTTTTTTGATTAACAACTTTGCAGACTGTTTACACTGAAGGATAGCTACATTACAAACTGCAGAAATATATACTTTTTGAAAACCCGTTTGTTCTGCTCTTGAAACTTTTGACAAAGTCCTACTGGAGTATTTAAATCTGTGTTTGCGCTGCCGCTGACAGAGCAGAAGCAGTTATCATTTTAAGGTATGAAACAGCTTCACAAACAGTCTTTTCAACCACACAGTATTATTTCTGTCTTACAATAATTCATATTATCACAGAAGTATTGGGATAAAAGTTTATAGTTCGGATAAAAACACTGATGTCTATGGTAGCGATTAAAATGGACCAAATCATCTTTTGATAGTAGTATGCACTTCAAACTGGCACTTTAAATAACGTTTGTTGACTATAATGTTGATTACATTGTTTCGCCTAGGTGGCGACAAGTAACTGTTAAAAAATGTATTGGTCATTGAATCATTCATTCACAAGATTTGTTCAAATCAAATGCTGATTCATTCAGTAATGGAAAAAGTAAAGTATTTATGAGTCATTAAATCTTTCATTCAGACATTTTTTTTTTTTTTTTTTTTTTTTTTTTTAATAATTCATTCAAAACATTTTTAGACTGCAGCAATTACTATTTTGTCACAGCTTCTTGTAAATAACATGTTATTTTTCTCTGTTTAAAATTGTGATCTCTATTTAAAAAAAAAAAAATCATGATTCTCATTTTATCCAGAATCGTTCAGCTCTAATATCACTGTAAATGCTAAAAAACACAATCAGGGTAATTCAATACCATTGTTTTGGCTATTGAATAGATATTACATAAAGTGTTAGAAGTCAGTATATTGTTTGTTCTAGTTTCATTTCAGTGAAAATAAACCAATCACTGGCTGACAGTTCACAGTAATGTTTTGCATTTGATTTTGTTGTTCCGCCCATGGTAGATTTGGGCTGTTTACACAAGACATGTTTGTTGTATTCTGTCTGCTATGTTTTAAAATAGACAGTCTATGTAAAGTACCGTCTTTGGTTGTTTGTCAGCATTTCATGCCATTTGGGTCACATTTAAGACGATGTTTTGAAGTTTAAAGCAGTTTTTGGAAGAAATCATAACATTCTATGGCACTCCATCCAGCTGTTTGAATGCAAGAACATGTAATCTAAAAAATTCACAGGTTTTTATCACATATTTGAAAAAATTAACATTTCAAATCCACAGCCGTTCTGTTTACACTATATGTCATTGTGAATCAAAATGGACCGTATTAACATATGGTTGACTATTGATGTTGATGAGTTGAAATTGAGAATTGTGACAAGAAGCACCATTTGCTAACAAGTGAGAAAATGCGTGGCTCCAAAATGAGGCAACCTGTCACGGCCAAAGCCGTGGTGTTAGGTCTCAGCTTTGAATTCTAGCGAGTTCCAGCGAAACCATTTGCTTAAGATAGCATGAGGCACAATATGTTACTTAATAAGGCAAGGGATTTTTAGAGTCCTCCGCCATTAGCCGCTGAAATAATCTCCTCCCTGAATGGGAAAAGGCAGCAGTGAAGGGAGTAAAAACGAGTGCGCTGCATAGCCTTTGGATAGGAGCAGTATTTAATTAAGATCAGCCTGTCTCACATACATGCTGGCTGATAAGGGCTCCAAAGCACATCTGGCAATATGAGAGCTTGATCTCTCTTCGCTGGGGTTAATGAAGGTGGTCTCTGCTGAGTTTTGTGATAAAACTCAGCTGAACTTTTCTTTTGTCCGGTCAAAAAAAGTCGAAGGCTATATGTGACCTATTTTCTCTCGCACAAAGCAAAGAGTCCCAGTGAAATAAGTTTAAAGGGCTTGGAATGGAATTCGGAATCTTGTGGAAATAGAATTGCGTTGATCTGAAAGGTTATTTTAAGTATAAAAATATGGCATTGATTCAGTACCGACTACATGAAATATTTCTACAGTGTAAACCACACTGGCTGGGCGATATATTTGATATATTTCCTCTTTTTTTTTTTTTTTTTTTTTTCTTCAAGTGATGATTTTGCTAGTGATGCACATTATGATTTTTATATCCTTCTTTATGACCGAAAGTTTCCTAAAAAGCAAGTATGAGAATATTAAGACAGATGTGTTTCAGATTTTAACTTCAGCAACAGAAAATTCTTTACATTTTTATTTGGAGTTATTTTATTTTCATTATTCACCCCCTAGAGAAAATACATAAAATAAAAACAATATAGCAATATACAAATATTCACTACCAGAAAGTTTTTGAACAGTAAGATTTTTAATGTTTTTTATAGAAGTTTCTTCTGCACACCAAGCCTGCATTTATTTGATCCAAAATACAGCAAAAGCAGTAATATTGTGAAATATTTTTACTATTTAAAATAACTGTTTTCTATTTGAATATATTTTAAAATGTAATTTTTTTAGCATTTTATTATTATCAATATTTAAAACAGTTGATGATTCTTTGATGAATAGAAAGATTCAAAGATCAGTATTTATCTGAAATAAAAAGAAATTGTGAAATAAATTATAGAAATTAATACTTTTATTTAGCAAGGATGTTTTAAATTGATCAAAAGTGACGATAAAGACGATAAAGAGATTTAAATTGTTGCAAAAGATTTCTATTTTAGATAAATGCTGTTCTTCCAAACTTTCTATTCATCAAAGAAACCTGAAAAAATTCTACTCAGCTGTTTTCAACATAATAATAGTAATAATAATTATAATAATAATAATAATGCATGTTTTTTGAGCAGCAAATCAGAATATTAGAATGATTTCTGAAGGATCATGTGACTGGAGTAACGATCCTCAAAATTAAATTTTGAAATCACAGGAATAAAAATTTTTTTTCAATATAATCAAATAGAAAACAGTTCTTTTAAATGGTAAAATATTTCAAAAATGTACTGTTTTGATATACTTTGAAGAAAATAAAAAACCGTCTTTAAAAAAAAATTAAAACCATTTTATTTTATTTTATTTTATTTTATTTTATTTTATTTTATTTTATTTTATTTTATTTTATTTTATTTTATTTTATTTTATTTTATTTTTTTTATTTTTTTATTTTATTTGCACAGCTTTTTGGGCCACTTTTTATGTCTGTGATGTTGCCCTTAGTCTTAAAGGGGAAGACAGACTAACTAATCAGCCTTTCAATTTTGTCCCTGAACATAACCTCTGATCTTGGGGTCACCTGGTCTCAGTTCCTTATCAGGACCCCTGGCAGTTGTTCAGCCGGTTGCCACATGAGAAATGGATACTACTACGCTCAAATATCCCTTCAGCGTATTCCTGTTAAGAACGAGGATTCTCGCCTACGTGTTCGCCAATTTTAAAATTAACAAGCTTTTTTTTTTTTCTTCTTGTTACGATATGTGTGTGGTGAAAGGCAAATGTGTCCTAGCATTCCAGTAACTTGTGTAAACTTAGCTCCGCAGGCAAACCTGCATGCATAGTATTTTCAGATAAGATATCTGGCAACATGTTTTCAGCCATACCAGGCTGGGATGATGAACAACACTAAATTCCGTTCCCTCCTGATCACCCTCCTGATCACCCTCCTGAGGTTAAACTAAAAACCGCTCTATGCAGGCCGAAGCACACCCAAGTGCAGGACAAGAACAGCTGGGTACCAGCGCGGCCACGATTGGCAGGGTGTAGGGTTTCATCTGCCGAGGGGGTCAATTCTACTTCCTCGGAAGGGGGCCCGGGCCTCTGAGAATCTGTCATCGTTCACGTTGTAAAAGCTCTGCGTGTATCTGTTTTTGACCTCCCAGAAAAAGCTACCTATCTAGGGTGAGCATCCAAGAAGTGTTAATGCAATAGCATTCAGAGTAGTTCATGCCGTGCTTTGAGGTGGCAGGGTGGAATTATGAAAATGGTGTACGTTTAATTAGTAAAAAATGTAAAAGTGAAATTTCTGGGCAGAAATTAAAAATTCTGGACATAATATTTTTTTAAATATTATGTTATATATATAATATATACATATTTTTAAATTAGTTATTCTTAACAATTAAATTTAACTTGAAATGCCTCCTTTATGTAATGTAATGTTATTTCACTGTTATGGATGGCAGTCAAACTGGGTGCAATTACATAAAAAATAATTGCTTAAAATAATTAACAATTAAATTTCATGGCTGGCATAAATTCTGAAATATTTTTAAGTAGTTTTAACCATATAATTTAATATTTAAATCTTTTTTATTTATTTATAATGTGCATGGCATGTATTTCAGTGTTATGGATGGCAATCAGACTGGGTGTAATTACATAAAATGGTGTACATTTGCTTAAAAAAATAATAAAATAATTAACAATTACATTTAATAGTTGACAAATTGTGAATGGAGTATTTAAAATTAATATTTTAGTTCATTTTTTTTAATAATAGAATTTAAATGTGTTATTTATTTATTTGTAATGTGCATGGCATGTATTTCACTGTAATGGATGGCAAACTAAAATGGTGTAAATTTATTTAAAAAATTGTTACTTAAAATAATTAACAATTAAATTTTATGACTGACAAATTCTGAATGCAATATTATTTAAAATGATTATTTTAGTGCATTATTTTTAAGAATATAAAATTTTTATTTCATTTATTTATTTATTTAAAATGTGCATGGCATGCATTTCACTGTTATGGATGGCAATCAAACTGGGTGTAATTACATAAAATAATATACATTTATTTAAAAAATAATTACTTAAAATAATCAACAATTAAATTTTAAACAATTTAAACAAATTTTAAATGCAATATTGTTTAAAATGAATATTTTAGTTCATTATTTTTAACAATAAAATGTGTAATATTTATTTCTTTATTTCTTTATAATGTGCATGCATGCATTTTACTGTTATGGATGGCAATCAAATTGGGTGTAATTACATAAAACGGTGTACATTCACTTAAAATAATTACTTTAAATAATTAACAATTACTTTTAATGGCTGACATATTCTGTATGCAATATTATTTAAAACGAAAAAAAATTAGTTTAACAATAAAAAAATTAGTTTTAAAAATTTAGTTTTTAACAATAAAATTATAATTTGTAATATTTATTTATAATGTGCATGGCATGCATTTCATTGTTATGGATGGTAATCAACTGGATGTAGTTACATAAATTGGTATACATTTACTTAAAAATAATGACTTAAAATAATTTATTTATTTTCATGGCTGGCAAATTCTTAATGCAATATAATTGCATAAAATGGTGTACTTTTTCTCTTTTTTTTTAATGAATATTTTTGTTCATTATTTTTAACAATAAATTTACATTTGTAATATTTATTTATTTATTTATTTATGAAAACCAAAAATTATACTTTAGTGATCTTGGCCATTTTTGGCATGCACCTCAACATTTCCGTGCCTCCTTTATGTAATTTTGTGGCATGGCATGCATGTCCCTGTTATGGATGGCATTCGAAGTGGTGCAACACTACATCAGTGTGCGTAAGCTATCTGACCTCCTTTTAAGCTCTCTTATACTTCGATTCCCTCCCATGTGTCATCTCTTAGACGGTGCACTGCCTTCATATTGCAAATCATATCTTTGGCTAGACAAGCAGATAACTGTGCGATTCCACTGTGGTGTGAGGTTAGAGGTACACGGGCTCTATGAAATTTTTCATCACAGGGACCGATAGCGCAGGCGACCGTCAAAGAAAGCCAGGATATTTGAGATATCTATCAGGGAACCGTGAAGGTTTTTTTTTTTTTTGTCTTGCAGATGCAGTTCAAGGACGCCTGCAGGCAGCACGACCCTCGCTGTGCTTCTGACGCGACTCAAGGTCACGCACACTCACCCTCTGACATTCACTCACTACAGACAGTGAGAGAGGAAGAGTGTGTGTTACTGAGAGAGCGAGTGGGGGAAGGGAGGGAGGGAGCGAGCGAGCGAGGATGGGGTTGCAGTAAAAGTCATCTTCCCCTGTGTGCTCTGAGTAAACAGTTCACTTTGCTCTGTGTGAGCGCAGCCAGGGCCTCATTTGCTCAGCCGTTTTTACTCATCTCTCCCATTTGCCGACAACTTGAGACATGCTGTTCTCTGGCTGCCTCTCGGTAGGACCGTTTGTCACGTCAGGGGGTTTTATTTGACTTAAGTATGAGTTATCTCAAACTCGGCTCCAAAATTAATGCACCTTTAAATTCTGTGCTGTTTCAAGCCTTTATGGTTCTTTTATGTGATCAGTGCTGAGCACTCAGGATATTGAGAAAGGCATACGCTTACGTTCTCTGCTAAACGGATGCTATTGTGATGTACATGCAATACCACAGATGATATATTGATATTATACCCAAAATAGAGATGTGCAAACCCTATTTTTTTAACAGTCAGAGTAGGGGTGGGCGATATGATCAAAATCTTATCTATCTTATAACGTTGTATATCGCAGTATAGATATATTTGCATTAAATAAGGTCTTTATGATAGTCATTTTCTTGTCACCAGTGTCAATATTACAAAAAACAAATACTAGCCTAGAAAAACTCCAGTCAGACATGTAGTCAGCGATTAAATACAAATAAGAAACTAATTACAAGCAATAGGAAAAAAACTACAGTAGAACAAATAAGAAATGCTACATACATTGTATAAGTTAATCAAATCTACAAAAACACTACATATTCTTCACTAAATTTGTGAACCTGGACCACAAAACCAGTCGTATGTAGCACAGGTATATTTGTAGCAATAGCCAACTATACATGGTATAGGTCAAAATTATTGATTTTTTTTTTTTTTCTTTTATGCCAAAAATCATTAGGATATTAAGTAAAGATCATCTTCCATGAAGATACTTTGTAAATTTCCTACCATAAATATATCAAAACTTAATTTTTGATTAGCAATAGGGCCTGTGCATTGCAAAGAACTTAATTTGGACAACTTTAAAGATGATTTTCTCAATATTTAGATTTTTTTTTCACCATCAGATTCCAGATTTTCAAATAGTTGTATCTCGGCCAAATATTGTCTTATCCTAACAAACCATACATCAGTGGAAGCTTATTTATTCAGCTTTCAGATGATGTATAAATCTCAGTTTCAAAAAACTGACCCTTATGACTGGTTTTGTGGTCCAAGGTCACATTTCTTCTTCTTAAATTTAGGGTACGAATTCCGTCAAAAACATGACTGATGATGAAACAGCATGCTTGCGATTGCGTTTTTACGTCACATTCGCATTTGTTCATACTATCAGGTAGGTGTAGTGCAGATAGTATGTTGTTTTAAATACATCACAGAGTATTAGAGTTATAGCGCCACTCAACGGACATTTCACGTCAGAACTGCGACACAAAACCAGCGTCATATAAAACGTACCATATGCACGTTCATCTGTTCCAGAGAAAAAAACACTCTTAGCACCACTCAGTTGACATTTCACATCGAATGTTTAATGAAACCGACATGGTTGTATGTATTTTGTGGAAAAGTTTCCACAGGTATGTTTTTTTTTTTTTTTTTTTTTTTGTCATGAGATCAGGTTGGAAAATCTCTACCGGCTGACAAATTTCTACCAGTTAATTGAGTCTAAAAGTATATCGCCTGAGTAAGATTTATATTAATAGCCTGGTTTAGCAAGTTCACTACATGCTTTTCTTAATCTAATATTTATATTTGTGACCCTGGGCCACAAAACCAGTCTTAAGTAGCATGGGTATATTTGTAGCAATAGCCAAAAATACTTTCTGTGGGTCAAAATGATACATTTTTCTTTTATGACAGAAATCATTAGGATATTAAGTAAAGATCATGTTCCATGAAGATATTTTGTACTTTTTCTACCGTAAATATATAAAACTTTTTGATTACTGATATGCATTGCTAAGAACATAATTTGGAAAACTTTAAAGGTGATTTTCTCAATATTTTTTCAATTTTTTCAAGATTTTTTTTTTTTTTTTTTTTTTTGGCACCCTCAGATTGCAGATTTTCAAATAGTTGTGTCTTGGCCAAATATTGTCCTATCCTAACAAACCATGCATCAAAGCTTATTTATTCAGCTTTCCGATGACTGACCCTTATGACTGGTTTTGTGGTCTAGGGTCACATTTTATTTCTGGGTTATTCCAACTCAGATAACAAGAGTTATTGGAGAGTTTAAATGCTTTACAACAGTCCTTTAACAATGAATTGGAGACTCAACTTTTAGAAAATAATCATTTTAATAGATTTTGCATGGGCCCTGTGCAAAAGAAAAAAAACTGTAGCCATTCAGCGTTTTCAACATTGATAATAAGGAATGTTTTTGAGCAGTAAATCAGCATATTAGAATGATTTCTGAAGGATCATGTGATACTGAAGACATTAAACAATGTTTTTAAAAACACGTGGTAGCTTCTGGCATCCAGTGGATTAAACAAATGCACAAATGGTAAATGGTAATCGTATCACGGCTAGGGCCAATGTAATTGCCTTTCAGGAAATGTGTTAGGATAACTTAGTGATCTTTATCACCTAATTAATATTCATGAAGCCAGTGTTTATGTTATATTCCCACCACTTTTCAGATCATTCCTGCACCCCTGGTTATTGGCATGCTAAAGCAAAGCACGCTTTAGCAGTTTAAAACTCCTCTCAAGAAGGTTGTGTCCCATTTATGGTGCCATTATTAAAAAAAAGATAAATTGGATGACTAGTTAGTCACTCTAACCCAAAGCTACCAGCAAAACATGCTTTAGAAGCAGACATGACCAAGGCCATGTTATTATTTGAAAGTGTTTCTGCTAGCGTTTGATGCTCATTAATAAATAACAAAACAGAAAATAGGACAGAGGGAGAGCGAGAACAACTGTGTAAACGTTGCTTTTAAAGAGACAGCCTGTCAAAGGTTTGCTGACTCGTTTAGCTTTGCGTCTTGCACTGTTATCACCCCCCCATTAAGTTTTTAATCCAACTTCATTTCTGCTAATTAGCAAGCGTAGGACTGACAGGCTTCGCCATGTCCATCCGTCTGTGTCAGGACAGCGATTGCCTCTCCCGAGTTGTGTTCATTACTTTTGTCTTTTTCAAGTCCTTCAAAAGTGCTTATTATTATTTAAGTCAAACCCATGGAAAGTGTACTGTCAGCTCTTTTGGGAGTGGGCCGTAGTACAGAGCGCAGGCCAGGAACACAGGAGGGACAGTTGGAGGTACATAAAAAGCCCATGTGCGGTGGAGGCCTACCGCTAGCTGCTCCGTGGGTAGCCGCTGCGCATTTTAGATGCCGGGTTACCATGGCGATCAGAAAAAGTGTTGCTGCTTCCTCAGGCTTTATGATGGTACTGTGGTACTTTGATTATACTCTATGAGGGTACAGAACTATTCATCATATTCATATACCATTGTATTTCTATAGTACTTCAAAGCACTTTAAAGAACACCAGGGTATTACTAGTGTTGAGGTAGCTATTTTGAAATTGCAACTATACTCTATAAGTTTTAAGTATTTAAACGGTCCCGCTTTATATTAGGTGACCTTAAATACTATGTACTTACATCAACAAATAAGTACAATGTACTTATTGTATTCATTTTGTATTGCAAAATACTTTTGCTGCTAATTAGGTGGGTTACGGGTAAGATTAGGGACAAGTTTGGTGGTATGGGTAGGTTTTAGGGTGGGTTAAGGTGTAAGGGATGGGTCAACAGTGTAATTATAAATGTAATTACAGTAATTAATTACAGATGTAATTACATGCAGGATTTTTTTTTAAATATAAGTACAATGTAAAAACGTACACAATAAGTGCATTGTATCAAATGATTAATTTACATTTATGTAAGTACATAGTAGTTAAGGCCACCTAAAATAAAGTGGGAATTAGGGCTGCACGATTATGACAAATATCATAATTGCGATTATGCCCTTGAAATTGTAATTGCGATTATTAATTAAGATTATCACAATTTACATTTAATGATGTTTTGAATTGCTTTATACCACTGTTTGAAGCACTGCATGCCATCCTTTTATATATAGTTTCTTATTTAAATATAAAAAAGTAAAAATGTAAAAATTAAGATAGCCTTAAGATAACTTGTAGGAAAAACATGTCCATCCCCCCCACACACCCACATCTTAAGCAAGCAGAATAATGTAAGTGGATTTTTTTTTGTTGTTTTTTTTTTTTTGTAAGTGTGCCTTTGAACGATTACATAATTGTGGCATCTGTAATTGTAATCACGATTATAAATTTAATTAAATGTGCAGCCCTAGTGGGAACTCTTTTTATACTTTTTATTGAAATGTTGGATGATATGAAGAGTTTATTTGCAAAAACGGATAACTCTGTTTTTTTTAATTTTCAAAAATCATGTTTTTTATTATGTTATCATGTTTTTATTGTTTTATTGTGTTAGTTTGCTGTATTTTTACAGCTATTTTTACTTAATCAAAACAACCCAACTGCAGTGTGATTGAGATTAATTGGAAATGCAATTGGAATGAAAAAACATGATTTTTGAAAATTGTTAAATAAAGTTGTCTGTTTGCAAATTAACTCTTTATATTATTATTTTGCATTATTATTCTGGTAAAACACATTGAGCATTTTAAATAAGGTGACAGAAAAAAATAACATATAAACAAACAAAAACTATTTTTTGTTAATGAAACATAACTACCATAACATGTTTGGAAGGTTTTTTTAAGCTAGGAGACATTAAATTAAGTAGAAGTTATAATTTTTGTATATATATATTTTAAATATTTTCTATTTCAAATAAATGCTGTTCTTTTGAACTTTCTACTCTTTATACAAATACAAAAATATTAATCAGCACGGCTGTTTTCAACATTGATAATAAGAAATGTTTCTTGAGGCATATGAGAGTTTTCACAATTTTGATTTTATTTTATTTTTTTAGAATTGCATGATATAAACTTGCAATTGTGGAAAAAAAAATCAGAACTGCAAGACAAAACCTCGCAAGATTTGAACTCGCAATTGTGAGTTATAATATCAGAATTGCGAGATGTAAACAAGTAACTCTGAGAAATGAAGTGAGAATTGCATGATATAAACATACAAGAGGCAGAATTGCAAGAAAAAATGATTCTTATTCTTATTATTATAATTATTTTTTCGCAATTGCAAGTTTATATCCCGCTATTCTGACTTTATAACTCGCAATTGCGAAAAATAATTATAATAAGAATAATAATAATTTTTTCTTGCAATTCTGCCTTTTTTTCAGAATTGTGAGATATAAAAATCAGTTATGAAGTCAGAAGAGACATTAAATTAAGTATAAGTTATAATTTTTTTTTATATTTTAAATATTCTATTTCAAATAAATGCTGTTCTTCTGAACTTTTTGTTCACTTTACAAATACAAAAATATTAGCACAGCTGTTTTCAACATGGATAATAAATTAGAAACGTTTCTTGAGCAGCAAATCGGTGTATGAGAATGATTTCTGAAAGATCATGTAACACTGAAGACTGGTGCAATGGTGTAATTTTTCAAAGGTTTTAACATAAAATACATTTTTTGCATGCATTAACATTGTAATATTATGGCGGTTTATTCAAATGTATTAGTGTTTGATATTGTTACATGAAGACTGTCTTGAAGAAAGCTAGCAGATGGTTGGTAGTGCATTATTCATGGTACCTACATGACACAAAAAGGGAAGAAACCTGCTTATGTAACTTGTCAACACCTCTACATTCAGTTTCACTGCAGTGTCAACTTGTAGTCCTCACAGAATTCCCTACAACAAGACCTATATTTGATAAACCCCTGAATCTCATGAAATAGCAGATGGGGATTTGTGTTTTTATGTTGGTGGAAATGCCTGTAGGATCAACTTCCCATCTAGTAGCATATAACATGGTTTGTTGACATGCTTTTAAATGAAACATATGGCCGTAAATGAACTGCTTAGATCAAAAATTCTGGAGCACTGCATTGTTTCACTCTACTGGTTGCATATTGACAAGCTGAAGCTGAAGTTTTGGTCTTGTCTACCTTAAGTTAACAAGTGCCTCTGTCCGGTCACATCCTTGAAAACTCTCTGCCCCTTCCTCTCGACTCATGCGTTTGGCTCTGATGACTGCAGAGACTTTACTGTGTTAATAACTTCTCCCTCATCTAGGGAAAAGGCAGGGGACCCAGGCACTGTCTTCCTTTTAATGTGCTGGCTTTTCTTCAATCATTTAATTAAGAAAAGGAGCGATTATTCAGCCTCGAGTCAGCTCCTTCTCCCTTCCAGCGCCTCATTCATCTCTGATTAAACTTGTAGCATTCGGTAACTGTACTTGCCTGCTCTTTCTGGGGCATTTGAAACAGGAGATTGTGACAGTAGAGAAAAGAGGAACCTGAGGTCTTTGAGCGAGTTGCAGGATAAGAAAATGGTCCCCTTTGTTCTCTTCAACTTGATAAAGGCCGTGCTTGCAGCTGTGTTATCTCTTTTTGCGTTTAAGTTTGGGTTATCTCTTTTTTGGGACGCATAACCTGTCTGAGGGTTTTGCTGCGTAGTTTAACACCCCTAATTAAGGGCTGACCCCTCATGGGAATTCACAATAAAAGGTTGGGGCCTTTTTGCGGTAATTTCAGTAATCCCAAAAGTTAGTTTATGTATAAGGATGCAAAATAGGATGTGGTGCGATTGCAAGGTTTTTATCTTGCAATTCTTTTTTTTTCTCAGAATTGCATGATTGAAACTCATAAATCTGCCTTTTTTTCCTCAGAACTGCATGATAGAAACTCGCAATTGCGAGTTATAAAGTCAGAATAGCAGGATATATACTTGCAGTTGTGAGAAATAAAGTCAGATTTGCAATTCTGACCTTTTCCCCTGCGAATGCGAGTTTATATCTCGCAATTCTGAGTTTTTTCTTGCAATTCTGATTTTATTTCTCGCAATTCTGACTTTTTTTCTCACAATTCTGACTTTTTTCTCGCAATTCTTTTTTTCTCACAAATCTGAGTTTTTTTTTCTTCCAATTCTGACTTTATTTCTTGCAATCCTGACTTTTTCTCACAATTCTGACTTTTTTCTCGCAATTTTGATTTTGTATCTCGCAACTCTTTCTCACAATTCTGACATTTTCTTGCAATTCTAAATTTTTTTTCTCACAAGTCAGACTTTTTTCTTGCAATTCCGAGATTGTATCTTGCAATTCTGACTTTTCTTTTCTTACGATTCTGATTTTATAACTCACAACTGTGACCCTGGACCACAAAACTAGTCGCAGTAGCACGGTATATTTGTAACAATAGCCAAAAATACATTGTATGGGACCAAATTATTGATTTTTCTTTTACCAAAAATCATTAGGATATTAAGTAAAGATCATGTTCCATTAAGGTATTTTGTAAATTTCCTACTGTAAATATCAAATAAATCAAAACTTAATTTTGATATATTTTTGATTGGTAATATGCATTGCTAAGAACTTAATTTGGACAACTTTAAAGATGATTTTCTCAATATTTAGATTTTTGCACCCTCAGATTCCAGAAAAAAAGACTAATATGTTCTCAAAATTGAGTTTAAATCTCTCAGTTCTGACTTAATAACTTGCAACTGCATGTTATGAAGTTAAAATTGCAAGATATAAACTTGCAATTCAGAGAAACAAAGTCACAATTGTGAGATATAAACTAAATTCTGAGAAACAAAGTCAACTGTGAGATATAAACTGGAAAAATAAGTCATAATTGTGAGCGATAAACTCACAATTTTGAGAAAACTTAATCATTGTTCATTTTTGCTGTATGAAAAAACACGGGGGAAAACGCAAAAATAAGAAATACTAGTTTTGAGCGAAGTTTCAGTTTGAATAGGCATGATGGCTTCCATTGACAGCCTTGTTTTCATTGTCTAGATGTATAGCAGCACCTCTTTGAACTACTGCAAAATGCATCGCTGTATTATTAACGAAGAGGGACACAAACACACAAATGCATATAGATATATAGGGTTGCGTTCCCAGCTCAGCACTATGAACAGTTGAGGTGCTATAATTCGTGTCGAGTTCCTCGGCTGAATGTGACGGCGGTTGTAAACACACACCCCATGAGAGGAATTCCACCGGGAGACAAAGCAAGGGTTAGAGAGCCCCGTTCCCCTCTCCCTCTGCTCTAGGGTGGAAATGGTTAACATATCACTGTAATTGGCACCCGCAGCTGCTTGTCCTCTCCACAAACAGGAGGGGATGATTTTCCCCCCGGCCTCCCCCTCTCGTTCTCCCCTCTCCTCTCTCACTCTCTTTCTGCAGCCTCTGCTTTGTGTGACAGCTGCCTAATTGGGCATTCTCCCCTCGTAGCTAGGCTGCCTCCTCCGGCCTCGACTGCTGACGAATGGCAGCGGATTACAGATGAGGACACGATGACCCGTTCGACCTTCCCGCAGCAGGGGGAGCAGAGGGAGGGGCCTGACGGGCCGGGCCCGGGCCCAGAGCCTCAGGTCACTGGAGGATGAGGTCGTGAGAAGGTGGAGGATCTGCCAGGTGGCCAATGACAGAGTGTCACATGACAGTAGCTTGATGTCAATGTGTCAAGGGTAGACCGGTGGCACTGCATCCTCAAAAACACTCGCACGGATGCACGGTAGCTTTCGCTTTAATCCCGAGCTCTCAAACCAATCGAAAACATCAGAAAGGAGAGGCAGTGATATTTTTCATTCTCTCGCTCTCATTTACATGTGATTTTTCTTCTGCTGGGATCGTAATCATGCTCATTATCCTCATATTGGTCTCCTGGGTTAGTATATAAATATGTACCTCAGACAGATATATTAAATACATTTTAATATTTCTAATATTTTAGCATTCTAATGCTGTTAATGCTTAAATTTGATTTGTGTCTGTTACATATGTATGTTGGCAGTGGTTGTTTACATTTTAAAGTTAAAAGTGGCAATCCTACTTTAACAGAACTACAAGGAACACACTTGTAACTCAAAAAATGTACAAATAATAGATTTGTAGTACTAGATCTGTTTGTTTGAGCATCTAGACCCCCTTAACACAGCAATATTAGGTCAACCAATGATGTATCTTTGGGGCGGAGCTATTTGTTTGGTCAACCAATGGGTCACAGTGGGCATGTTCATGGAATCTGGTTGAAAACCAGTTGTTTTGCATTTTTATAGCTCCAAATATCAATTCCAAGCACTTTAAAATTCATAAGCCCTTCCAAACTGATAAAAATAAGCTATATAAAATATGACTGGGGAAGAGTTATTTTAGTATTACTTGTATAATAATATAGTATTTAATAATGTTTTGGAGTCCTGGTAATAAGTGGCTTTTATTTTTATACTTTTTCATTTTCATTTTTGTTTAAGTTTTTTTTTTTTGTGCTTAACTTTAAGTTTTTATGTAATATTTGCCTTTTATTTTAGCTTCATTTAAATGACCAAAAGTGATTTAGAATATTTTCAATTTTAGTTAACAATAAAAACACAATATATCAGTGACCATATCCTCCAATATTACAGGGCTCTACGCTTACTTTTATTTTTAGGAACACCTAAAAAATAATCAAAAATCTGATTAAAATTTAGCCTTCCCATTACGAGGTGATATTTGACTCCTTAAAGTGAATTAAAGGGAAATTTTTTTACCTTTTTTAATGGCATTTTTCTAACTTTTAAAAGTATGTCATCTTTTATGTCAAATTTTTAAAGCTTTTTAAAATTTATAATTAAAACAACAGGAAAAAAAAACAAGTAGAATAAGAATAAGTTACTAATTAAATTATATCAGTATTAACAAAATTAATTTGTACTACAGAGGTGGCACAGAAGAACACAAAAGTGGCTTGTAGTTGTATTTTGATGTGTTTAATGAGGCTCAGAGGTGGCATGTGTGCAATCAAATTTATAAATGCATGTCGAGTATAATGTTTTAAATATAAAATATGAATATAGCAATGAATATTTAATTGACTGAAATCATAGTTTAAAAATGAAACAAAAACTGCCAGTAGGTGGTGGCAGGTCAGTGATTTAATTACTGAATCATTCATTCATTTGATTCATTCAAACAGCTGATTCGTTCAGGAATCTTTGTGAATGAGTAATTGATTCATTGACTCACTAGATTCATTTAAAAAAGCACGATCATTCATAAAGAAAACAGCTTTGTTTGAATGGAGATGTGCAGCGGCTCAGTTGTGACTTTTTCAAACTAATTTTGATGATGAAATAGAGCAAAATCAGGCAATAATGTCATAGTCAGGCAGTGCAAGTCTCTTAATATAAACTTTTTGTTTATTTAACTGTTCTATTAAATCAATATCTCATTTACAAACTCCCTTAAAAATAATTAAAAGCTGTCACTCATCTTAGTTCATAGCAATCTCACAAAGTTCCATTATAATATCGCATTCAGTAGTCTTCAAATGGCCGCACTGTAGAGCCCTGTATTAGCATTTTTCTTTGTCTATTATTTGAAGCAGATCAAACAATACCCTACAACAGGCAGAAAATGATATATTATAGACTTATTAAATATATTATGATCTTATCAGCCATAACATTTAAAAATATGCTGGTTAGCACTTTTTCAAATATATTAATTTATTGTTTATTGAATTATCTGTATCGCCTACACATAGCTGACACTGTATTTTTCTGTGCACTTTGCCCAAACAAAACTCTTGAAATATAATATTTATTTCCCAAAGTTGTAATAGTTGCTAGTGTGTATAAATACCAAAACAGCAGCTGGTATTTAAAGGCGCTAGGCTAATGACTGTATTTTTCTTAATGCCAGCACCTTCAGAATTTCACAGCATATGTGCAGCAGACTAATGATCCAAATGAGCCCTTTTTTCTCCAGATCATTTGCTGCACACATTGGAAAGCCATTGGTTAGACTTTCTCCGTTAATAAAGAGAAGGGGAAAAAAAGGCGAAATTCTATCACTAACCGCTGCGAGGCAAGTTCAAGCCATAAAGGTCTTGTCTGCTGAAGCATTTCAGCTTGGCTTAGCTTTCTTAGCCGACTGTAGTAGTCAGGAATCCATGACCAGTCCTTGCTCCACTTCACCCACACACACACACGCACTCACGCTCTCGCATTATAAAAGCAAGCGTGCGGCGACAGAGCGGAGCATCTTCTAAGACACAAAACGCAGGCTGTCAGAAGGGCTGGCAGAGCCTTGTTCCTGTCACGCTGCCAGGATGCAATATCACTCAGCTGAGGTAGAAAGCCGTCAGTTGTAAAATATGATGAATTATCCCTATTCGGCAGAGAGTGGGCCGTCTGTGGGCGTGTGGCTCTCTGTGTGTACGCGAAAGTACGTGAGGGTGTATAAAGAGAGGCTACGCCTGTGTGTGTGTGTGTGAGAGAGTCTGTTTTGTGTGACTGAGCACTGGCGGCTTGGTTGCGCCACACATAAGAGTGTGTGGGTGAGAAAAAGAGTGAGAGAGACCAGCCACGGGGTTACTACAGGTTTAATGGCGACCTTGTTGTGCACGCACTTAGCTGCTTTCAGTGTTGAGTTGCTCAGAGTGAGCGTCTAATCCCCCACCCGGGTGCTCACACACTTGATTAGTGGCCTTGGTTATCTGCCTAGAGGACAAGCCGCTGCCCCCCTCCTTCACTGGTCAGGGCTAGGGCACTGAAGGGTGTCAACCCTAAAGAAAGAAGAAGAGAGAGACAGAAGGAGAGAGAAGAAGGGGCAGGATGTTGTCGAGGTGTATTAGTATTCAGACAGAGCCTTACAGCCTGCAGAGCAAATTGATTACTACACTGTACCTGTTCTTGGTGTCACAGCTTCGTAAGAAGGTAAGATCGTATATAGTATGGCAGTGTGGGCATGGCAGGAATAGCTCTTCCACATTGCTTTCTGAAGTTGTGAACGAGTCTGATTTGTGTGGATGGCTTGACATGTTTTGGTGGGTTTAGGTTGTTGAAATTTAACTTGGTGCGTTCAATATTTTATCCCTCATTTGAAAAGTTTATAAAGGAACCCCGGGTATTAAGACTTGTATGGCTTAATATAATGTAAATGTAGTAGAAAACCAATGAAAGATTGGGCGCCATTATTTCGATGATGTAAAATGGTTGCACTCTGTGAGCTACTGGCACTACCTGTTGCTATTTTTACCGCTGGACAACTCGGAAAATCAAATACTGATACGATGACCACAGCTACTGAAAGCGCTCACAGGTGGCGATGGATATAAGCGTAGGCTTAAACCAAATGCCGTACCATCGTTTTTCCCAGCAAGGAGTCTAAACGCCCCCGGATATTGTGTGAAATCCAAGCTGAGAAACTTCTTCAGTGGCTGCGCCATCATGACGAGTATCAACACGTTTACATCCTGCCAGGATGGCATCTAGCGTTTTTTTGTCTCTGCCGTTTGTGAGCTCTTTCGGCAGCTGTGGTCTACTAAAAGCTCAAAGGTATCAGGGCTAAAGTGGAGAGAACAAAGACGCAGGTCTTTGGGAATATTTATTCGTCCATAGCCATCTTCCCATTTTTTTTCTCCTATTCTTTATTGCTAGGAAAGCAGTGAAGATCTACATTGCTACATGCTTCTTTTGTTGCCCTTTGATTAAAAATTACTACCAAAAGTCACACATGGGGGCATCATATCAGTATTTTATTTTCCGAGTTGCTAATTCCAAGTTGTGTTGCTGTAAAAATAGCAACATGTAGCGCCAGTAGCTCACTGAGTGCGACCGTTTAAAGTCATTAAAATAATGGCGCCCCCATAGTCCAAAATATGTATAAAACGCTAAAACTTTAATGGGTTTTTTACTACATATTTCAGCAAAAGACATCATTTATGTTATATTTTAAGCCATACAAGTCTTTATACCCAGGGTTCCCTTTAAATATAGAAATCAGCAACTTCATAGAGCTGCAAGGATGATGTGATTTTGAAGGCCAACCTGAAAGTTAGCATC
The DNA here is from genome assembly GCA_036247105.1 of Cirrhinus mrigala. Lineage (NCBI taxonomy): Eukaryota > Metazoa > Chordata > Actinopteri > Cypriniformes > Cyprinidae > Cirrhinus > Cirrhinus mrigala. The sequence goes on from CM070021.1 coordinate 23,051,146, forward strand.
ACCATGGTTCCTTTGAAGAGTTTGGATTTTTATATTGGCTTTTTGAATTATTGCAGAAAATAAGATCTGTGACCAAAGAAGTTTTGAGGTTTTTACACATTTTGGCCAATAAGATAATCTTCACAAATGACCACAAAGTTTATGAATTTGAGGCCTGAATACAGTCACTGAAAGTAAAAAGCTAAAGTTAGGCTATAAACAAACTACACCACGGTCGCATGGCTTCAGCATCGCCTCCATTAAGCCTCTGACAACTCTTTAAATATTTATATAAAATCTACAAGTTGGAAAGTTTGGGGTAGAATAGATTCTGTATGAAATAGAAAAAAAGCCAAAGTTTGAATTAGGAATAGCCTCTTTAGTCCCATATTGCCACTTGTAAGCAACCACCTTTTTCTAAACATGAACAGTGTATGCTATTACTGATGTACTTTATAAAACATGAAAATATCTTGAGCTTTTGTTAACCACAGATCTTATTTTAGGCATTTAACCAAAAACTCATTGACTTTGGGATGATGGAAATTGTGAGTACCAGATATTATTTTAAATCCTTATCCTTAATCTTTATCCAGAACATCTGGAAAAGTCATGGGGCCTTTGAATATCGTTGTGGACAATGGGGGGTCCACGGAGTCAAATGGCTGAGATCCACTGGCCTGGGCTCATTGTGCGTGACATGTACCATGTATTGCCAGTAACTTGTGATGATCTCACATCCTGGAAAAAGTGGAAGCTTGTCTTTTTTGGATGAGGACGTTGCTTGGTTATCTCTAAAGACTTGAGCAAATGACACGAGGGTCATGACGCACATGCTAACCCTTCATTCGACCCCTAAGGCAACGGTACAGTGCATGTTTATTTGTTTTATGAATAAAAAAAAGTGGACATTGGTTCCCTCTTGATTTCGACATTTATACTGGTATATAGTTTATTTTGTCATGCACTTGTTGTGTTTGGTTTTGCAAGTACAGTTGCACTTTGCAATACTGGCTGTTGATGTGCTATACTTGGTAAGAGCTGTTTACATAATGACTGGCATAAACTATGATACTGATAAACATGATCTCTTGAGTTAGAGCGAAGGGTGACTTTTAAGAAAAAAATCCATGGGCTCTCGTTGTATAACTCTTTATTTCTATCAGCCACTTTCTCACAAGTCTTCTAATGCAAATTCACTTTTTCCATATGTGGAGCCTAAGGTCACAACACTTGTTTTCTAAAGGTTGTATCCAAGTTCACAAAGCCAAAAACTTCCACTCAAGTACTTCAAGTGTTTTTTTTGGGTACGGACTGATTCCCATGCTCACGTTCCCCAAGTCATTTCCAACCCCGGAAACTGGGCCATTTACCACAGTCAATTAGGAGTACAAATATTTTGTTTGTTCCCATTTCCTGAGTGTGGGCAGTAATTACATTTTTTTCCTTGACGAGCTTTAGCACGCTCAGTATCACTTCAGTGTGTCATTTGTTTTTCGCCGAAAGTGAACAGACAAAGATGCATGTTATTCCGCAGCCGAAGATGAACCAGCTTGGTCTTCTCTAAACGTTCCTGTTAACATTACGCTGCCATCATAAATCTACAAGTCTAAGGTCAAGACTATTACTTGTGGCAGGACTCTGGAATTATGTTTGGAGTCTTGTGACAGTACACGCAGGGGCCCCCCGTATATATTTCTGCCGTCTACTTGGGAAAGGGTTCCTTTTGCTTGGCTAAAACACTCTGGTATCACCCCCATGTGAAAGGGTAACTCATCTTAGGGTCATCCTAATGTAGGTCAGACTCATGCTTTTACTAAGAGTCAGAGATTGCACTTGGCAAAGCCCTAACTAAAGGGGTGTGCCCCAGCTGGGAAATGTCAATGCGTGATGCCCATAGTGCTTGTTTGGAAGTAGGTCACAGTGACCTAGTTTGAATGGTGCATGGCCCTGATTGACTGAGTCACCCAATGCTATCTTAGGAATGTGTTGTTGTAGTTCCACAGACTTTTGTGCCTATGTGTGCAACCAAAGGATAACAACATCTTAGTGGCACAACTGTGTCCAAAATTCTTTTTTATTTCGAGAACCCATCAGCTAGACGGCGGGTATGAGCGCACATCGCAAGGGCAGCTTTGTCGCTTTTTATTAGGACCTAATGCTTTGTATGGACGCCAGCTGTTGCATCAACTCAAACGGCCCCGGCGGAGTGAGTGACCTTGACTTCAAACAGGGCATGCAGCAGGTTTTGCTCCTTTTGCCTCATCATGCATTTTAAATAGCCTAAATGGATTACAGTTTCTGGATGGTGGATGTAATTTATGATCTGGTATTTTTTTGGGGGGGTCAATTAATCTTCCAGCCTTGCAGTTGAGAAACGAGGAATCCAGTCCAGACATCAGATCCTCTCCATTTATATCAAGCCAGTCGTTTTACAGAGGGTTTTATTTCTCAGGTAACTCATTCAGGAGCCCCGTCACCCTGCACTGATGGTGATAATATTGTGATGAAAAAACCCTGAATAGAACTGAGCGAACAGACTCGTATATAACCAGGTTTTTTTTCCTGCGCAGTTATTCTTTAGCTCATAGCTGTCAGAAAATGGCAGTTTTTCATATTTTCGTAGATTTGATTTGAAAGTTTTTACCAAATGTGTTATTGAAACGGTTGATTTCTTTTTTTCTTTTCTAACGCAGGACACTGAATATCTCTTCGGAGATGAGAAGTGTGTTAAAGTAATTGTTTATCTGTTTAACAGGGTGAAGGCGTTGTCAGTATTGTGTTTCCCCTTTTCATTGGATTAGGACAACAAGCTACCGTGGCCTATTGACAGAAGTATAGGATGAGGTGGTGTTGTTGGCCCAAATCAATTACCCTCTCCTACTCTGACACCTTAATTCACAGTCTATTTGTATTTTACAGTTTCATGAATGCTTAGAAGTCTGTTCTATGAAGATTTCTGTTCTATGAATATCTAAATTAGAGGTATTTAGATTGAAAAGTGGCATAGGAGTTTCTCAAGCCTGTCACTCTGACACCACTGTGACCGATATCTTGATAAGGTCATCCAGTACCGTCCACCCCCTGTCAGCCCTAGCAAAGTAGAACGACTAGGGGTGCCAATTATCAGCAGAGCAAATCAACCATAGCCATTGACCTTCACTTTGACCATAAAGCACACACAAGGTCAGCCTTGTGTGTATTCCATGATTAAGTACTTACAATTCCATCTCATTATGTTTTCGTTTTTTCTATGAAGTGCAGACATTGTTGTGACATTGGTACTCCTGTACCAAGAGGCTCAAGTGTTGTGGTGAGAATAGCGTTTAGCAGATTTGTGCACGTACACAATAAATGTGTCAGTCTGCAGAGCCAATGGCACTGCGTGATCCAGAGGTGGTATATTTTGAGATAATGTAGTGACTACAGTAACATAGAAGTGAAGTACTAGGCTGCAACATGTGGGTGTTTATTCTCCAGGCACTGACACTGACTGCAGAGAGGGTGAGAGAGAGATACCTATGTCTGTCTAAGCAGCCAGAAACATGTAGGCTGAGTAAATGTTTGCTGCAAGTCAGAAGTTGTCGAAAATAAACTTATTGCATCTTGAATAAATGTATATTAATTCATATATAACATTGGTTTTAATATAAAAAGTATCAAATGTAGGGTAATGTATAAAACAGAAATATTGTTTGAAAATCACTTTCTGTAGCATTTTTACCCTGAGCCCTGATTAATTTCTCAACCTGCCAGTCATATAGATTAGAAAACCTTTTTATCAAGTACCTGTTAGCTTTTTGTGGTTGTCTTACAAAGAATTGAGTTCTCAAATGGCAGTTTTGTGTGTCTGTCTTGGCAAGAATTCTATCAAAATATTTAATCCTCTTTAGGATACTGTGCTTTGTTATTTTTTACCTAATATCTGTCAAATCAATCAAGTAGTCTTTAAAGCCCTGTGTATTCAGTTTTAATGAGATTCGGCAGGCTAATTCCTACTGCTTAAGAGTCCTGAGAAGAGAAAGGGGGAAAAAAAACTCACAAAGATGGTTATTGCTGTGATGGTACAGAATGAGTCTTAATTGAATTCCTTTCAGTAAACGAGTGAGATCCATCTTTAGGTCATACCTTTTGGCATGTGAAAAGAGTGTGAAAACATTTGCGTGTTGTAGCGGAGGACTTTGTGGCCTTGCTTGCTCACACATAATTTTCATTTATCATCATAACTTGCTGTTTAGTCTTAAAAAATTCAAGGCTTGATGGTAGAAATAAAAAAAAAAAAAAAGACTTTTTGATCACATTTATAATGTCTTTTGCTTTTAAAATCGATCAGCGTATGAAATGTTACGCTACATGGTGAGGATTTGCTGAATTTGCTTGCTGAATACAATAATGTGTCTTGTACGAAATGTAGCTAATAAATTTTCATAATTCATGTTTTTCTCTCTTGTGCAGGACCGTCACCAGCTGACCTTGTGGACAGAATTACTGGATGTAAGCAGTGATTTCACTCACAACCCTGAAGCTCTGAAGTACAAATCCAGTGCCATGGAATCCCACAAGACTTGACTTCATTACGATCCAGTACTTAACAATGGCAAACATGATTTTAAACAACATGCATGCTTAGCTCTTGCCTCCTGTATTGGGGAATGGCTTGTGAAGCTACATTAGACCTTTCTTTTACCTAAAAAAAAAAAAAAAAAAAAAAAAAAGGTTTGGAAGCTACAAACTGTAAGGTCTCTTGGCAGAACGTAACAGAACGATTTTTCCCTTTATTGTGGTGGCCAACCATACAAGGGACTATAGTATTGAACATGACTCATGGGGAAGAGCCTGGCCCTGAAACACACCAGGATTCTGCTGTATTAACATATCTGGAAGGCTTACTCATGCATCAGGTAGCAGGAGGACAGGGTGCGGCAGCAACACAGAGTGGAAGCCAAGAGCAGAGGAATAAGGACGGGACAGGGCATGCACAGCCTAGTAATGGCACTCGGCAGGAGCAGAACAGGACAAATTCCCACTGTGGAGCCTCACAGCACCTCAGAAAGGCTCGACTCCTCAACTCAGAGGCCTGGACGGAGAGTGAGACTCACCGGAGGTCAGCACCCTCCGTTGCGCTCAACGGGCAAAGTGAAGACCACCACAGTGGCCAGAATGGTACCTCCCAGGATAAAGGAGAGAGTACACTTCTAGCGAGTTTGCTGCAATCTTTCAGTTCTCGACTTCAAAACGTGACCCTGCCACAGCAGATTATCCAAGGCTTGAGGCCACCGGATGCCCCCTGCCAGATAAGCAAGCCTGCACAAGAGGACAGGACAGATGTGCCTTGCCACAGACCTGCCTCGAGCCACCTCAAAGGGTTAGTGAGCAAGAGCAAAATGCAGAATCACAGCAACAGTGTGCCTTATCAACGTCGACGGTCCAGCCAGGAAAGTTTTTCAGAATCTCCCAAGGCACTGCAGAGCAGTACTCCCTCCCCATCTCCCGAGTCTCTATCTTGTACTGAGCGCCTAAAAGCTGTGGCAAACCTGGTAAATATCAGATCAAGCCCTGCTCCGTCGCCCAAACCAAGTGTGGCCTGCAGTCAACTGGCTCTGCTGCTCTCCAGTGAGGCCCACTTGCAACAGTACTCTCGAGAACATGCCCTAAAAGCCCAACTCTCTGGACGATCAGCCAGTGAAAGACTATCAGCCATGGCCACACAGCAGACACAAGAAAAACAACCTACAACTTCTGGCCAGACTCATGGACTAAGCCTCTTACACACCAAGAATGGAATACCTTCACAAATGTCAACAAGCTCCAGTAGACAGAGTCCAAGCCTGACTTCAGGGCAAAGAAGGACAGAAGGTTCCATGCGGACAGGACAACGCTTTAGAGAACGTCGACCTTTCGAGAAACAAGGAAGACCGTCACAGAACTGCAGCAGTCTTCTACTTCAGCTTCTCAACAGTCACAACACCTCACAGCGAATTAATGGACAGGGTCACTTGAAAGATGACCTCAGTACGTTTGGCACTCTGGCCTCTCCGCTTTTTTCAGACAGTGAGCACTCGAACCCCGACAGCAGTCTTACAAAAGACAGCAGTGATGCCGAGAGCACATACTCTAGTTGCTCTCCTATTGACCTTTCTCTGAAGAACAGAACAAATGTACAAACACCTGTATCTACTACGTCCTCACCTGTACGCGACAGAGTCCCAGAGTCTTCATTAAACAGGTGGAAGCCTGAGAGTCCACCTGTCAAAGTTACCTCAGATCATAGGGAGGTGGACACCTGTTCAGAGATGAAACCTCATCACAAGGTCACTCTATTACAGTTGCTCTTGGATCACAAAAATAGTGAGAGAGTAAACAAAGGTCTGGATAATCCAGATTTGCTGCAAGCTGTAATCCCTAAGGTCACTAGTGCATCTACGAGTAGCCCGAGTGTTTTCAGTCCGGGTATGTGTAAGGACGTAAGTGACCTTAGCGGACACTGTGGATTGAGTTGTAGAAGTCCCAAACTCTTGCCAACTTTCTCCCAAAGCAGAGACTCCAACAGCAGTGCATCTCCATATACACTTTATGGGTCTCCCCATTCTCAGTCTGTTCCATTGGATCTTTGTAAAGCAAAACAACCTGCAAGTGATGCAAGAGTAAAAGAACCTGCCTTTAGTGCTAGTAAACTGTTACAGAATTTAGCTCAGTGTGGAAAACAAAACCCTGACATTTCTCCTCCAGCAAAGACACCTTTACCCCCTATCAAACTCATGACCCAAGAGCTGAAAGTTAACCATCCTCCAACTTTACTTGAGAGACTTGCTGCGCCAATTCAGAGAAACAACACACTGTGGGAAGATTCCAAAGCAAAAACTTCAACTGTGCCCGAAGCAACACAGCATGTCTCGGAGATTGAGAATCTGCTTGAAAGACGTACAGTTCTACAACTTCTTTTGGGCAATGCTCCTCAGAAAGAAAAGGTAGGCAGTAAACGAAAACGAGAGCATTGCAAAAACAGTTCTGTGGAAAAACCAACACACCAGGCAACTGGCCAACCAAATGGTCCTCCATTGGATATCACAATTAAAACTGAGCCTGTTGAAGAGGGTCATACGTATGACTACAACAAACTATCAAAGCAATGCCAGAATCCTGTATTGGAGCCTAGGAAAAGCACCAGTTATCATTCTCATGAAAACATCAAACAAGAACCACTGTCCCCAGAGGCTCCCACCAGAGATGGTCTGCTCTGTCATCTCCTAAAGAAACGACCCAACAAAACCCTGCAGCCAAACAAATTAGAGAACCTAAACAAGAGTTGTGTCAAAGAAGAATCGGTTGAAGCCCAGGGACCAACAATCCCAAAGAAGCGGAAATTTTCAATAGAACTGGAATATCATAACTCTTCGACTCAGCAGACCAAGGATTTGGAACATTCTGGTAGCATGAAAGAGGACAACAGTGGTTGTTTTGCCGCCAGAGATTTAGAGACGAGAGAGGCCAGAGACCCATCTAGCCCCCCAGAGGCTGACAGCCCACCAGCTAGGTTTCCACCATACGAGTCTAACGAAAACCGAAGTTTCAATGTTCTAAAGCAGCTGCTTCTATCAGACAACTGCTTGAAGGAATTGTCTCAGCCAAGGGGTACATTCAGTTCACCGTCACACACTGTGCTGAATGGAAATACAATCAAGCAATCGTGTAATGAAGGTGAAATTCAAAACTTTCACCGTAGCCTGAGTCCCAGCAATGCATCTTCTAAAAAAGCAAGCAGTCACAGGCAAGAATCTCCCCATGTTACACAGCAGGAGCCTGCAAAGTCAAAAATCGATTACAGCACCACAAAGGATTTGAAGGGCCCTGCAAAGATGGTTAATGGAGACTATCAAACACAAAAGTACAGGCCCGACTCACCTCGGTTTACCAAGACTAACCCTATTTTGTACTATATGCTCCAGAGGAGCAATGCACAACTTGTTAAAGATGGGGAGGGGCTGGAGGTAGGCTCGGGACAAATGCAGACAAAGGTCAAAAACGAGTCATCAGGTGATACTGAGGCCTTTGAACTCTGAAACAAAATTCACAGAAATTACAATGGAACACTTAGTTGTGACTCACCACGGCTAAACGGGTCATTGAAGAAATACTAGTTTTGAGACTGTGAACCAGCATCTGTGCTTGAACTAGCAATGTGCTTCTTTTTATTCTCTCTGCTTCTTATCCGCTTTTGTTTCTATTGAGGCATCTCGCATTTTTCACTTGAATTACATGTCATTTAGTTCACAAAAAGACCATGAAACCAAAGTTCATTTGAATATTTATAAGCACTACTTTCTGGCTGATTTCTTTCTTGCGTTCCAAGCGGCAAAGAAAATAAAAGTTTTCTACAAAAGGTGTGTGACAGATTTGCCCTCATGTATTTGTAACAATATCAGTTCCCACTCCGTTTTCCACACATGGGTAGACTTTTGGCCTCAGGCAGTGAGTTATGATGCACCGATGCACATGGTAATCTGTTTAAACAGATTGTGCCTCAGCAGTTGTTAGTGAATATTCTTCAATTTGCCATGCTGAAATGAAGAAATAACTATGTATTGTTACTTCGTCTGTGCCAGGAAGGCATTAAATGTCACAGTATTTATACATTCAGATAAACGAAATTGGTCGCCTTTTTAAAAAGATAGGCATCTCTCATTGGTTCCGTATTGTTCGGATAAACTAACAGCGACGTTAAAGCTGTATGTTCATTCTCATGTTTGGATAATATGGAATATGAATCCATCAGTATTACGACATGATATCTTGATATCTATATGGTATGTGAAGTGTGTATACTTTTATGTTATCAGTGTCCTCTTTAATTTCTCTCTCTCACATTGAAAACGATGTTGTGATGTGCTTTATTCTTTATTCTGCGTTCTCAGACCGAAATGGATTTTTACAATACTCGAGAAGATGATGAATGAAAAATCACAAGAGTTACTACAAATGACTGCTTTTTGCTCATATGTTTTGTATTTGTGTATTTTATGAACCGGTCTTGGTATTAGCATGTCATAAGATGTTTGTTCTATTATGCAAGAGATTGTTGCATCGACTTGAGACAAATCAGCCCAATTTCAGCTGTCTGTCATGCTAATGGACACGTTGATCCAATAAAGGGAGTGTTTGTGGTATTAAGGCCATTCCCACGAAAATATGTTTGCTCATGTGATGTTTTACAGTCTTACGTTAGACATTTGTTGTTTTTCATCAATCTTAAAGACTCGTTATAAACTATATTTATGTACATAGCATAATCTTTATGAAAGACAGCTATTTTGTATGAATGAAAAGCATTTTAGTTTTGAAATTTCTTAAAGAGACTTCAAAGTAAATGCCATGTGAATATGTACTCTAGAGGATGATTTTTGTCCTTCTTTTGCATGTGTCTCCTGATTAAACTATGATAATCTGTTCTGCAATATCTTGTGTTATGTCAGATATTTAAGAGTACACTGCTGCCTGTTGCATGCAGATGCATGAGAAGGTTCCTATGTATTACCGAACATGGGGAAATTCAAAGTCTTAAGCATATTATATATATATATATATATATACATATATATATTTTGTCATGGAGCCCAATACATAAAAATGTGATCTGTATGTTTGTCATGAGAAATAGACCGCTGGGCAAAATGTTGAAACTTTTGAAACAAATGTGCATATGAAGATATTTATTTTGTTTTTACTCAATTTTATTTTTTACAAGGAGAAAACCAAACAGGTTAAACAATCATGTTCCGTACTGTACAGTACAAAGATGGATTACACTGACACTTCAAAGACTTCTATTGGTTTTGAAATATTGTTTTGATGCAGGCTAACTGCGATGCATTTGGGTATTATTGTGTATCATTATTTCTAAAAATACATTTCATTTGGGTGTTTACTTGCACAGATTTCGAATAAAGTTCTGAAATGCACAATCAGAATAAACCTGTCGTTTATGTCTCGCAAAGGTTTTTCCCCTTCTACGGTATTGTCCCCATTTATGTCTCCAGTAGCGTATGACCTGTACTTGACCCCTAGCTGCACAAAAACACTGATCTTACATGCAAAAAGGAAGTTAGAAGGAGTCTGTTAAGAGTCTGTTTGCTGTACATGGAAACCTTGTCTTTGGCTGACTAAACCTTGCTGTTGACCTAAATTTTATCTGCTGTGCCCTGAGTCATGACCTTAATTCCTGTTGTTGCGGTGACATAGATGTAAGACGAAGTGATAGGACAGAGATGACCTCGTGCATCACCAGGGCCAACATCAAGACAGATCAGTGGCCTGTAAAAAGGTATTCTGGAAGAAAGGGACACTCTGCAACAAAGCACAACCTGCCTCGGGCCTACAGGGTTGCATTTTATCAGGAAATGGAGGAGAGAAATACAACTCCCTCACCTTCTGCTCACTCGCATCTAAATACCGAAGTTTCTAAAAGCTCGAAAGTGACATGCAGACACATTTCGGCGGAGCACGAGGGGTTTTAATACTCAAAAGCTGGCAGAAGCATGCAAGCCTGTTTTTGAATATGAGCTTTCTTTTATGTTTTCCTCCAAAACTAGGTCATATAATGTAGGCCTACACCTCCTTTTATGTGTCTGTGTCAAAGTGAGGGGGTAGGGGGTGGCTGAAGTGAGAGCTGATGGGATTAACTTAAAGCTAAAGCAGGTTTGAGTTGTACATGAGTGTGAATCAAAAATGCTTTTGGAGTTTCAGGGTATGCTAACAGATCAAATCATCCTCTGCAGTGCTTTGAATGTTAAAAAGCAATCGTTTTGCTTGTAAAGGAAGGGATGATAAACCTCTGAACAACTGGAAAGTGCTGTCGGGAGGGTCGGTAAAACAGCGGCGCCACTGATTAAGCGGAGGACACTCTTCACATTCCTGCTGAGTTTCTTTTACAGATCCTCTCCCTCGTAATTGGACAAGAGCTTGCGTGCATTTTTGATGGATCAAAGAAAGTTGCACAGTTGGCACGAATCCGCTGATGTGGAACAATACATAAAAAGTATGCTCTGCTTGGCTGATGATAGCTAATGCCCCTTGTGCTTAAGCGGGAAATTCTAAATCATACCTGTGATTTATGGATCTCTGAACTCCTCACATGAAATATGACTTCTTGGCTCCCTTACAGCCCATGCATGCACTACGATCACTGAAGTTCCACTTAAACAGGCCCTGTAACCTAAAGCACAGGATTTCACAGTATGCACGTACGCATCTAGAGGTGCCCACATCTTTACTGCAAATTTAGCAAAGAAATATATCTCACGTCCCTGCTGATTGTCTTTTATTATGTGGCTTATTTTGGAATTCATAACAAGGAAAAGTGTGTGTAAGAGACGTGAGATCATGCATATTCCATGTTTGATCAAACAGAATAGTCATAAAAGAGATTTCATGTGACCCAGTTTTGCCTACGAAAATGACATGAATATATATACATATATATGTATAAATATATCTCACATTTGATATGCCAGATTACTATGAGGAGAGTTTTTTTTTTTTTTTTTTTTGTCCCAGTCACATTTTCTTGTTTAAATAAAAATTACTTACCATATCAGATAATCAATATTCTATTTATTAAAGCCAAGTATTGATCTCATCAAATTAGTGTTTTTAAGCATTTAGCATTTATTCCAAAATGACTCAAGGCAGTAACAATTTAAACATATTTTATTTGTGAACTTATGTTCATCTATTCTTTTTAATAGTTAACTTTTAACTATTTTTGAATTTTTAGGATCATCAGTCATTAAAGCTCTGTAAATATTGGTCACAGACAGAGATTTAGCCTACTTTAAGTTTCACAAAGCTGATTACTCACTAAAAATTCCCACAGATTATGTTTTCAGGCCATTTCAAGTCTTACTTTGATGAAACAAGGTGGTTACATCAAAGTGTGTGAGTTGTTTACTTCTTCCCATTTACGCCTTCATATTGCTCATTCAGACTGCTTCGCGTTCGCGTTCGCGTTCGCAAGAGGGCGGCATTTATCGAATGAACCAATCAAAGCTGAGTATTACCAGTCATATCCAATCATATCACGATACAGGCATTCCTTTGTCTCACATGACTTTCCCCCAAATCACCGCACTCTTTAAGTCAGTGTTGCCAAGTCCGCGGTTTTACCGCTGAATGCAGACCGAGATCTCCAAAATGGGGCGTGAACTCCAAAAGTGGGCAGAACCTCCAAAATGGACCAGGGTCTTCGCACGCAAAGACTTTCACTATTGGCTCTGGCTTCAGCCAATTGTTATCGACATTTAGAATTATCATTAGAATTATAAGGTTCTATCTGACATTTTTGTCAAAATTTAGTTGTTCACATATTGTTATTCGGTGACAACTTATTTACACTATGTGATGTTTATTTTGTAAGCTGTGTACATTTTGGGCCTTTTTTTAGAAAACAAAAATGGTTGTATCTACAAAAGTCTATGGAACGCAAAAACTTTGAAGCTCAGTATCTCAAAAGTGCTCAGAATGCAAATAGAACCTTATAATTCGAAGGCAATTATTTGTTGTCACAGGATGTTTTTCTTGTCCGCAGGTTGAAGCGACCCCAGTAACGTAATATTGGAATGCTAATTTTACCAGGGGAACCTGCCCGGAGCGCCATTTTAACCAAGGGACCCCCCTCAAAACGCGATTGGGCTACTTTTGGGCTAGTTTTAAGTAGCAATTGGGCAATTTGTGAAAACCTGGCAACCCTGCTTTAGGTGGTCTGTTAACACTCAATGGGCTCAGGGAGAGACCTGGACTTACGCTGTAACTTTACCTGCTGGTGTCACTGTTGGACAGTGTTTCTTTAGAAAAACGGATGATTTATACACTTTTTAATGTTACATTTTGCAATATTTTATTTTTGTATTATGAATTATTTTCTCATCCAGTGTTTTGATGAGACACCTCCCTTGCCTCTTCAGAGGAGACGCCCCTGAAATAAATATATTTCACATTAGATATGCCAGATTACTACGAGGAGAAAGAGTGCAGGGATGAATATATCTATCCATCTTGATTTCTCTGTCTGATCTAAAGGTCTAAAGGTTTTTTTGTTCATTTCCCGGACACAACATTGTATAATCCATCTGAATGCCCACAGTGAGTCAACACAGCAGGATCTGATGCTATCCTGGTATACATTGTTCTTGTGGTGAAAGGGAAATAACTAACCTTGAATGTGTTGCAATAGCTCGCTTTAACTAGACAGTCTGAGGGGTTCAAAAGGGCAGCAGAGGTTAAAATAGACCTCGGAGATTGTACATGTGCATGTGCGTAGGACAGAAAGGGGAACAGTGGGGTTTTGTTTGCCGAGGAGAAGGCCGACTGTGTGACACTGTACACATTCCCCTCCTCTGACTTCCACTTTATTTGATCTTCTAAAGATTACCCTTTCCTTCAACTTCTCATAACCTTTAGTCTGGCAGTGAACCCTTCCCAGCGTAGATGTTTGTCAGGCTTGAACTGACAATAACCTCTTGCTTGCCTTGACTACAAAAAAAGGAACAGAAATTAAACAAATAAGTCTGGGACCAAGACCGAGGTCAAGTTTTGGAGCTTGACAACTATTCGTTTGTCAGAGGACACAGAGGGGGGTGGAAATGCCGCACAGAGAACACTGGCTTTGATGTCTCAGTCTGCGGTACAGTGGTCATGGACTTAGAATACAGTACAAAGGGTCACGGATTAAAAAACAGAGCTTTGATAAACAGTCAGGTTAATTTATTAATTAATCAAATCGGATACAATTCCTTTAGGCCTGAAATAATCTGTGTTTATGTATATGTTGGCAAGTTCCTAGAACATTTTGTACAAAATGGCAATCCATAGTGCTTTATATTAGCATAACAGAAGAGAGCAACAGAAATATGTAAGAGGAAATTTATTTAGAAATGATTTTTTTAAAATATATAACTATTACTTATTAATCATTTATGAACAAAAAGAGTTAGGGAAAATATTTTAAAAATAATTAATGCTGAAATAAATGTAGTCATATTTCATGCATTTTTTTTTTTTTTTAAAGCCCTTCATTTACAGTAGATATTTCGTATGCATCAGTAATAGAGTGTATTGTTTATTTTATTGCTTTTTTTAAATATCAAAATACTATGAAAACCCAAACTAGCAAACACTGAAATGAATTGGAGACTCATCTCTCTGACAGAAAATGTCTTGTCTTTGACAACAAAGGCCTTTCAGACTCGTCCCACAGATATTTGCTTACAACAGGGTGAAACCAGACATACTCGGACCACCCTTTAATCAAAGTACAGGCTGTTGTTTGGTAAAAGACTCAGGACTCTGAGGGCAGAGTAAGGTCACAGCTGACTGATTCTGCTTAATGTCAAGCAGGACACTGTGGGAAGAGTTTTCCAGTTCCATGCACACACACGGGAGAGCAACAATGTCTGTATTCATCACAGCATGTCAGGCCTCTCTTCACACTACTGTCTCTTAACCGTGCCAAGACATCATAGCTACTAGCACCACCATCCATACTTTACCAAAGATATGCACTTAAACATTACAGATGTTTTTAAATGGACATCATATTTGACAAATCAATGATTTATCCTAGGTTTAAAATTCCCAGTCTTACTCTAAAGGTAAATTATTCCACAGTTGGTCTGGAAGATACTTTAAGGAATAAGCGAATAGACAGAATGTTGCACAGACGTCTGCCAATTGTTATTAACTTAACTAGTTATTTTGGTAGAGTGATTTGTCAATGTAGAAAGGTGTGCCATGAAAATATGGACGCGTTGCGCCCTCAAGTGGTTAGTAGTAGGCCTAATGTACTTTGATCGTTCAATTCTGCAGGAACATTTTGTAACAAGGACTTTACCCCAGAAGCTGGGTAGAAATAAAATTTAGTGTGCAATACACACTAATACGTTAGTTATCAGGTCATTTATTTCCTCAACAGCACAAACTCGAAGGCGTTCACAAAACTACAGCTATATACCGTTTGGTTTATATTTATGAACTACGCTACCACTTTTCTACGCACTTTGGCTGTTCGGCGCACAGTACAAACTCTTAGCATGTCTTCTGGTGTTCATGAAAACGTGAAGGTAAGCGGTGACAACGCACTTTCATATCATGTTTACGTTCACTGATAGCGACGCGACCAACGACGACGACGACGTATTCCATTTAATATCATCGTTTACACGTGTGATTAAAATGTACTGTTGCGTTTGAGGGGTATAATAAGAGTTCTTGATATAGTTTGTGCAGATTTATGCACTTTAACTGAAAGTTGAGATTGTTTTGATTCCATGTGAACGTTTTTACATGGCAGTCACATGACCAGAAATGTTTGAAACCACTTTATCCTTCAAGATGTCTCAATAATGATCCTCAAGTACTACTATTAGATGCATTTTTTGAAAATCAAAAGAGGTCAAGCAACCTTGGTTGGACCACTTGATATGGATTGACCTAGACTTTTTAGTTTAACTTAGATTTTTGTGGTTTCATTCTTTATGTCCATTTGAGCAATACTGGACTCTAGTCTCCCCCTGGATTAGAGGAATAAAACATTTAAATATTTATAAATATTATTCATTATTTCATATATTATTAATAAACATTTGCATGTATTTAAATGTGTCAACTAGAAAAAAAATCTTTATAAATGGGTTTTAGCTTTTCTTTTAGGTCACCACAACATTGCTTTGCAAAGCTCTCTCTTTAATACTTACAGAATTATTATGGCTCTCGGCTGGAGACTTCAGATGATTTGCAGACCAATGCTGCGTGTGTCATGCCCTCCAGACCTCTGCCCAAGAGCACATGTGAAGCCCTGAAACAAGTCCACCCAGATGTTTGCAAGAGGTACAACATCAGTGAGATTGTGCCTTAATTGTGTCAGCAATGAACAAAATGATACAATAAATAATTTTTTATACAAATCTGCAGATATTTTGGCTGTGGGGTGGTGATTCCAGAGAAGCTGGAAGGATGTACGGTTCTTGATCTGGGCAGTGGATCGGGAAGAGACTGCTACGTCCTCAGCAAACTGGTTGGGGAGAGAGGTCAAGTGATTGGGCTGGATATGACGGATGAGATGGTACTTCATTGATTGATTTTAACCTATTTTGTGAAAGTTAAGTCTTAAATAACGATGCAAATAAGTGTTAACCACTGTATAAGTGAAATAATTTAAAAGTGTTAATAAATATAAAAAGGTGCGATTTTTAACCTTTGTGTATGTTTCAAAATTAGATAGTTGCTTCGCAAAAATATGTCCAGTACCATCAGGAGAAGTTTGGATACTCAAAACCAAACACTATGTTTGTGAAAGGCTACATGGAGAAGCTCTGTGATGCAGGAATACAGAAAAACTCTTTGGATGTAGTTGTGTATGCACATTATTAGGTCATTTATAATATTTTCCATAAAACATAACATTAATCTGCCTGAGCAAAAGTGGTAAAAAGGCCAATTATTTTCTCTAGGTCAAACTGTGTGATATGCCTGTGCCCAGATAAGAAGACTGTGATAAGTGAAGCTTACAAAGTTCTGAAGGTGAGATATTTCCATTATGTATCTACTGATAATGTCCCCTCATTATTGTATTTATGCAAGAAAAACCTTGACAAAGTTGTGCACTTGTTGCTGTTTCATATGTAAATATGTATTCATATGTAAATGCTCTTTTATATGTAAATGATCTCATAGGAAGGCGGAGAGTTGTACTACAGTGACATGTATGCAAGCAAAGTAATTCCAGACTCTTTCAAGGAAGATCCAGTTCTGTGGGGTAAACTTGATTTCCTTTTCTGACATTTTTTCATTTAATACATTTTAGAAATTCAGACCATGCTACATTCATTTATGGGGCTGATTAGAATTAAGACTTAAGGAAAAAAAGACAGATCTGTCAAAATTGGTTCTCACTGGGTTCACACCAGTCCTATTTTAGTATAATTAAGATACTTCATACATATTCTTAATAATAATGTTTATTTAATATTTTCCATTTTCATTTTAGTTTTTTTTTA
Source organism: Cirrhinus mrigala (assembly GCA_036247105.1). Classification (NCBI taxonomy): domain Eukaryota; kingdom Metazoa; phylum Chordata; class Actinopteri; order Cypriniformes; family Cyprinidae; genus Cirrhinus; species Cirrhinus mrigala. The sequence continues at coordinate 23,068,170 of CM070021.1, forward strand.
GTAATTTTGTTGTTTTTTTTAAAAAATATCTATATAGTTTTCATTTTTTATTTTAGTTTTAGTTATTTTCATCTAAATGAAAATGAGAAATGTTTCCTAGCTGATATACATTTTTTTTTTTTTTTTTTTCAGTTAATCTTTATTTTATTTCAGATGTTTCTAATGTTTTTAGTTCATTATAATAACCCTGGTTCACAGACAAAAAGCAATGGTTTCCAAAGAAAAAGGCTAATTTCAATAACATATAAAATGTGTCTCATCAATGCAAAATTGAATTTGATTCGGTGGATTTAGGTGAGTTCTTGTTCTGAACAGGTGAGGGAATGGCTGGTGCCCTCTATTGGCAGGATCTCATCACTCTGATGAAGGATGTAGGCTTCAGCACTCCCCACCTGGTTGCAGGCAGAAACATTGTGGTTCACAATCCAGAACTTAAAAGAAAGACTGGTAACCTACCTATTAATTCATATAAGTGTATGTATGTTGTTACCCTCAGATTTTTGTATGGTAACAGCATCATAGCTGAACCACATTTGTTTGCATGTGCTTTTCTGTGACTTGGAGGCAAGCAAATGCATTGAAGTTTAACTAGTGGTGCTTTGACCTACAATATGTCACCATAGGTGATGTTACATATGCATCTGGAACGTACCGGATCTTTAAACTCCCTCAAAACTCCATCAAGACCAGAGCCCTGGTCACATATAAAGGCACAGTGCTTGATTGCGCTGAATGTTTTGAATTTGATGCTTCTCATTCCTTTAAGGTAAACTTTTTTTTTATATATTGATTTTTTTTAAAATGATTATTACTTATTAATTAGCCAGTCCAATTCTATTCCAGACAAATGTCACAGTGGAAGTAGATGCAGAGATGGCCGCCATCCTCCAGAACACTCGTTTCTCTACAGACTTCGATATTACAATGTTAGACACTCCAGATCCAAACCAGGGCAGTACTCCACAGGTAACTGTGATGTACTGCGGACATATCTTTCTTTTGGTATATAAGGTTTACTTTACAAATCATGTTTTTTTCTCTAGAAGTTTCTGAGCACTCAGAAAGGAATTAGTCCTAGGCCCTGTTTACACTAGTGTGTTTACATTTTAAAATGAAAATGATCCTTGTCTAAACTGGTGTTTCAGAAACTGCGTTCTGTCCACACTACACAACCAAAAACGCATGTCACTGCATACGTCATCAAGAATGTCTTATTTAAGAGAAGTAACTGTAATAAAATTGACTGTTATTCCTTAGGGTGTAAAAATACTGTAATTTCTTTTTTTACTTTGTATTTTAACAGTTACTTTTCTTACATGAGCCTCCGAACTGAAATGCAACAAATGAGCATGATGTTATTGTTTACACGGTTGTCAAGGATACGCAGAGAGAATGTGAGCAGCCACGCCATCATTTTCAAAAGCCTCTGTTTTGGTCCTTTCACACTGAAATTCAACCCCAGAGTTTTCAAACTAAAACGGGGTCTTCAGGATTTCTGAAAGTCTCTTGAAAACGCCGGAGTAGTGTAAACAACAGGCATAGCCGTAGCAAAAGTTATGCATTTTAAAACAAAAACGCACTGGTGTAAATGTAGTAGGGCTGCAATGATTCCTCGATTCTATTAGAGTAATCAATTTTTAAAAAAATCCTCGATTGCATTTTGCCCGTGTATAGTAATTGGCAAAATACTGGAAGTGGAGCATTCCACATATTAAACCCATTCAGAAATCAAAATCGCTCACAGTAAATGCCGCTACTCAAACTGTTACATGTGTGGAGCAGCTTAAAGTCCATCTCTGCATGTTGTTGAGAGTTTGGGTTTATTACAACGTTTATCTGGGAACGCAAAGTGCACTATTCCATCAGATTTGTGAGGTAAATCATTTATAAACCTGCGCTAACACAGGAGAATAAGTCATCACGATTTCAAAATAAAAGTTTAAACTCTCACTCTGAATTTACACGTTTTGATGTCCACATATTAAAGGAGAACTTCACTTCCAGAGCAACAATTCACAAATAATTTACTCACCCCCTTGTCATCCAAGATGTTCATGTCTTTCTGTCTTCAGTCGTGAAGAAATTATGGTTTTTGAGGAAAGCATTTCAAGATTTTCTCCATATAATGGACTTCATTGGAGCCCCTATTTTTTAACTTCCAAAATGTAGTTTAAATGCAGCTTCAAAGGGCTCTAAACGATCCCAGCCGAGGAAGAAGGGTCTTATCTAGCGAAACGATCTGTCATTTTTTTCGGAAAAAAAATTGTATACTTTTTAAGCACAAAAGCTTGTGTAGCACAGGCTCTGGGATGCGCGTTCACGACGCTGTGTACTATTGAATCAAGTCGAAAGGTCACGCGGTACGTAGGCGGAACTACAAACCGAGTGTTTACAAAGCGAACGCGCAAAGACTAAGAAAGTGCAAGTAAGTCAAACAAAAAGGTACAAGGATGTCGGATGATACTGAAGTTGTAGGAGAAAATAAGATGGAGTTTTTCACCATACTCTACCTTTTTGAGCCGGAGTACACAGACGATGAACTTAGAAGTGATTTTCGTAGCATCGTGGACGCGCATCCCAGAGCCTGTGCTACACAAGCTTTTGTGCTTAAAAAGTATACAAATGTTTATTTTTCGAAAAAAAATTACCTATCGTTTCGCTAGATAAGACCCTTCTTCCTCGGCTGGGATCGTTTTTGAGCCCTTTGAAGCTGCATTTAAACTACATTTTGGATGTTCAAAATCGGGGCACCAATGAAGTCCATTATATGGAGAAAATCCTGAAATGCTTTCCTCAAAAACCATAACTTCTTTACGACTGAAGACAGAAAGACATGAACATCTTGGATGACAAGGTAAATTGTAAATTGTTGTTCTGGAAGTGGAGTTCTCCTTTAAAGAAATTACAGTGGCTGTAGCATTACTATCATAAAGACATGGCCAAATATTAAAGATTAAGTGGAAATTTGAAATAATGTTGTTGAGTCAATATTAAACAAGCATTAGATCACGCAGTAAAAGTGTAAAAACAATCGTCAGGCCGTTGGCGCCCTCTGCAGTCATTTGTTATAATGTACATTAGCTCTGTTGTTTATAATACATTATGTATTTTAAGTTTTGTTCAATAAAACCATATCATTACTTGCTTTTGATATTTTATTTGAACTAATTATTGCCTCATTGCTATTATATGTGTATTTTAAGTAATTTTAAAGGCTATTGTTCACTTAGGTCTGTTTTAAAAAAAAAATGAATTATAATTATCTGATTACTCATTTAATCATCAGAATAATCAACAGATTACTCGATTAGCAAAATAATTGTTAGTGACAGCCCTAAAATGTAGCCTTAATCATTGTTTTTTATTTTTTCCAGTATTGCCACCTTAGCCCCTTCCTTCTCGCGGATAAACTGGGCGCCTCAGTCAAACAGTGCTCGAAGACCGGACACTAAGGTAAATGTGGAGAGTCTGGTGGATCGTGTGACTTCCAGATGACTTGGGAAGTGAGAGTATATGGTGTCTTTAGTGCGCAAGCGATCATTTCTTAAGTTTTCTTTAGATTTGAGGAAGCTGTTTGCCCTGTGAATTGTAAAATGACTTTTAAAAATGGCAGAAGCCTAAACAATAAACAACAGTAAAATTAATTACATTTTAATGACAGTATGCAAAGTTATCCACTTTTTATTCAAGGGTAATCTAACCAAGATTTTTGTCCATGCATTTGTATTTTGGTTTTAAATGTTAAAACTTCATTCCAATATATAGTTCTCTTTTCTTCTTCTTCTTTTTGTGCTGTAGTTTGTACTTCTTTTTGTCTGGCTTATATTTCTTTGTCCCTATAAGACAGTAAACTAACTCAAAAGTATTGGCAGTTTTCCATTCTGCATGAAATAAGGCAGTGCTGATATTGATATTGATACACAGTCTCTCATTACTCTGTTAAATTAATTTCTCAGCAGCGTAAATGATTTTTGCAGTTTTCTAGATGACTTATTGTTTCAGTTCATTGAGTACCAAGCTTATTTTGTTAATTCCACACATAATGCTACATAAATGTAAATGTACTTTTATTCTTTTTATGGCCTTACTGTTGGAGTAATCACTGTTCTGGTGTCATTTAGTTGGCACTTGTTTACCAATGAGACAACAATCTTGAGATGACATCCTATATGAGACATGATACTGTATGTAAAACTAAATCTATGTAAGAGAATACTTTTATTGTGCATCATTTCAAGCTCTAATTTTGTCCAAAAAAAAAAAAAGTGAAAATATCTAATTTTGTGTATTTAGTGTGAATAAAATATTACCTTTAATATTAGCCTCAGCATACATAGATGGTTGTTTTATTTAATAGTGTTTCAAATGTAATTTCCACCATCAGTTCATTCAAAATACACAATTTGTATTGTAGAAATGACATTTTAGAAAAACTTACAAATGACAAAATATGTTCTTGTGATGGATAGATATTTACTGTTGGACAATGTTAGTAGTTCAAAAAAGTGTGTTTTTAAGCAAATTTATTTTTAGTATCCAAAAGTGGTCATTTATAAGCAACATAACTTTTATACATATTATCAGAAGGGATGGAATTAACTTCCCTTATTCCTAATAATCACGTGATATTTTTAATAGGAGGATGTAGACAGATGAGTTACTTTCCCTGAAGTCTCTTGAGTAAGGCTTTGCCAGTAATAGGAATTTCATCATACTTTTTTCCTCATACATGTAAGCTTATAACAGCACTTTAAATACATGGATAAGATGGGATTTAAGTATGTGTATAATCTCCATATTCTTGTTCCGTCATCTCATTTGGTTGGAAAAAGTCCTGCTTTAGGTATGTCATTGGACTGTAGGTGGCGCCAAAATCCGCAAAGTGTTCCCACATTAGCTCTGTAGTCTGTGCTCGCTATGTTATTGCATTTTTATGGTTTTGCAGCATGCAGTGCAGAACCAATATGATTAGACAATGATAACGGCATAAAGCAGTCATAATTCAGTAATGTGAACAGGCAAATTACCTGCACGACAATTCATCCCAAGCAATCAATGAGCATTTTCTGAATCTCATTTATAGTCATTTACGTGGAGACTTAATTTGATAATAAAACACTACAGAAGAAAGAAAAATGTTCATAATGATGCAAATTCTTCCTTTGGATAAATCTGATCCGTGCATTATAAACCGGGCTGCGTTGTATTAAACATTGCATGTGACAAATTGAGTGTGCAAGGGTTTATTTCGTTTGGTTTCTCTGGCGTTTATCTCTGGAAAATGCTTGTATTGGACTATCCTATCAAAAATCGCACTCCCAGACTTCTCCTCCGGGCTCTGAGAGGGAGTGCTGTGATATTCTGAGTTGTGCGGAGGAAGCAGGTGTGGTGTAAATGTAAACACAGCGCTGAGGAACGGCTCTCATTGTCCTGGTTTCACCTCTCCTAAAGTGCTGGTCTTCTACCGCGTGCCCAGAATGTATCCCATTACTCTCAGCCACTTAATGCTTGACGATATCCAGAGCTAAAAAGCCTCTACTGTCAAGAGACACTGTGAATGGAAGAGTAAGCTTCGGCGTATAAGACCACACACTGATTCCAGTATGATGCTCATCTTCTGAGCTTGTTCACGTATCATGTATCAATGACGTAAGCAGCGTATTGTACTAGAGGATTGATAAATAGAAACTGTGCCAGTTATGTTCTTAAAAATGAGTCTTAAAGGATTAAAGGGGAAGTTCACTTCCAGAACAAAAATGTACAAATAATTTACTCACCCCCTTGTCATCTAAGATGTTCATGTCTTTCTTTAGTCAATAATATATGTTTCTTGAGGAAAACATGGAACAGGAATGTTCTCCATATAGTGGACTTCAATGGTGCCCACGAGTTTGAACTTCCAAAATGCAGTTTAAATGCAGCTTCAAATGGCTCTAAACGATCCCAGCCAAGAAAAAAGGGTCTTATCTAACGAAACGATCAGTCATTTCAAAACAAATTGACAATTTATGTACTTTTTAACCTCAAACGCTCATCTATGTCTGCGTGAACAGTAGTTAGGGCATGTCGAAAAAACTCCCATCTCGTTTTCTTCCCCAACTTCAAAATCGTCCTATATTGCTGCAGAAGTACCGACCCAGTGTTTACAAAGTGAACATGCAAAGAAGATCAAACACCCTTTACAAAAAAAAAAAGGTAAAACCAAAGTAGGACCATTTTGAAGTTGAAGAAGAAAACGATATGGGAGTTTTTTGACATACCCTAACTGTATTGACTCGGATTACACAGACGCATTACGAGACAAGACGAGCATTTGAGATTAAAAAGTATATAAATTGTCAATTTGTTTTAAAAATGACCGTTTCGCTAGATAAGACTCTTCTTCCTTGGCTGGGACCGCCATTTGGAGCTGCATTTCAACTGCATTTCGGAAGTTCAAACTTGGGGACACCATTGAAGTCCACTATATGGAGAGAAATTCTGGAATGTTTTCCTCAAGAAATGTAATTTCTTTACAACTGAAGAAAGAAAGACATGAAAGACATGACAAAGGGGTGAGCAAATTATATGTAAATTTTTGTTCTGGAAGTGGACTTCTCCTTTAAAGGGCTAATTCACCCAAAAATGAAAATTCTGTCATTAATTACTCACCCTCATGTTGTTCCAAACCTGTAAGACCTTTGTTCATCTTCAGAATACAAATTAAGATATTTTTGATGAAATCTGAGAGCTCCATAGACAGCAAGAGTCCTTCCACATTCAAGGTCCATCTGGAATTGTTGAATAAAGTCATTTTGGCTTTTTTTTTGTGCTCAAAAAGTATTCTCGTAGCTTCATAAAATTACGATTGAACTACTGATGTTCTTGGTACCTTTCTGGACCTTAAACAAAGGTCTTACAAGTTTGGAACGACATGAGGGTGAGTAATTAGTGACAGAATATTTGGGTGAACTGTCTTTTTAATCTTTTTAACTTCCTTTACAGATAAAAGATTTCAAAATTTGAAGTTTGTGGATGCTAGCCCGTGTCATACTAGTCCTAAATACGTTACTGTTCAAACAGACCTGATCTGGCTAATCAAAGTATTTAGAAGTGCTAGAAACTTCCTGGCAGGTGTGCTGGAGTTGAACTCTGCAGGACAGTACCTCCAGGAGCTGAGTTTGACACCCCTGGTCTAGATCCATAATTGGACGCCTTCCAAACGTTCCACCTCATATCAGAGCATTCTTCTAACCCGACATGTCTGAGGCAATACTGGAAGCTATGGGAGCTCAACCGGGTCAGAATGGGAGTGAAGAGGAAAAATAGAACAGTGCTCTTGACCTGCCCTCAGCCCCGCTCCCACAGAGCCTGACCTGCAGGAGAGGCTGAGGGATATCTTACCCATGCTGCTTGACTAGCCAACCGAGATCAAAAGCGCTCGAGGCTCCCCTCCCCTCCTGTCCCAGCCAGGAGCTGATTGAAGCGATTCATGACCAGGTCGTGACCCCTGCGTGCCAGGCACGGCTGAGGACAGACAAGCAGCTTTCCTAAGCAGGTCTTGCATACTCGAACTGAAGCAACCACATCTTTATCAGAGCATTTCACCTTTCCTGACTATAAATCATTCAGTTTCTTTTACATTCACCTGTTTTTCCTTTTTGTTTTAAGTTCTATTGTGTGACAAATGAAATCTCAGTCTTGAGGTCAACATGAAACCATATTTGCAACCCATTTAACTTGAAGAGTCTGATGTATGATACAAGATATACTTCTCAATAATTTCTGCAATAAATTAACATTATCCAACAAAGAGCAGTACATTTGTTAAAATATATATATTAATCTTTGCTAATGTTAGATTTTAAAAATACAATTGTTCATTGTTGGATAATGTTGGTTCAGTTCCAAATAATGAAATTCAATAACAAAATTCAAAATAAAAGTATGTTATGTTTACATACTCTATTTGTGAGTACTGTGTATATTTATTATGGATATATAAATACACACACACATATATGTATATATTTAAAAAAAAATATTTGTATGTATATATATTATGCTTGTATATAATTTATATTATATATAAAATATTTAATATATAAATCATATTTTACCTTAATATATACATGTGTGTGTGTATTTATATAAACATAAATATACACAGCACACACACAGAGTATGTAAACATAAACTTTTATTTTAAATGCGATTAATCGCGATTAATCGTTTTTTCAGCCCTAAAATACTATAATGAAATTTACATGAACTAAGATGAATAAGTGCTTTAGAAGTGTTTATAGTTCATGTAAAGTAACGTAGTTCTATTTTTAATAAATAAACATGTGAAATGTCACCCAAACATAACACAAATGTAGAAGCAAATCTAACAGGAATATTATTTATGAAGTTTATTGTTTAATTTGAATTTTTGAATTTTGTGCTCTCTCTTTAATTTGAAATTTTGAATCCATTCCACAAAATTTTGGATTTTAAATAATGGCATTTTGCTGTTTGTTTGTAAAGGTTTGTTTAAAAAAAAGAAGAAGAAAAAAAAGAAAGTTAATTAAAACATTTAATGTTGATTAAATGTTAATGTTTTATTGATACACCTTAAAAAAGTATACACTGCCCTAAAGTTTGTAATCAATAAGATTTGTAATGTTTTTTAAAGAAGTCTCTTATGCTCATCAAGGCTGCATTTATTTGGTCAAAAATACAGAAAAAACAGTAATATTGTGAAATATTATTGCAATTTAAAATACTGGTTTTCTATTTTAATGTACTTTAAAAAATAATTTCTTTTTGTAATGCAATGCTGAATTTTCAGCATCGTTACTCCAGTCTTCAGTGTCTTATGATCCTTCGGAAATCAATCTAATATGCCAATTTATAATCAATGTTGGAAACAGTTGTGATGCTTCATATTTTTTTGGAACCTGTGATACTTTTTCAGATTTTTTTTTTGATAACTAAAAAGTTAAAAAGAACATCATTTATTCAAAACAGAAATCTTTTCTAACAATATAAGTCTTTACTATCCATTTGTATCAATTTAACACATCCTTGCTGAATAAAAGTATTAATTTATTTTTTTCTAAAAAAGAAAGAAAAAAATTTCTGACCCCAAAGTTTTGAATAGTAGTGTATATTGTTACAATAGATTTCGATTTTAAATAAATGCTGTCCTTTTTTAACTTTTATTTATTAAAGAATCCTAAAAAAAATTCACAGGTTCCAAAATAAAATAAAATAAAATAAAATAAAATAAAAAAGCAGCACAACTGTTTCCAACATTGATAATAAATCAGCATATTAGAATGATTTCTGAAGGATCATGACACTGAAGACTAGAGTAATGATGCTGAAAATTCAGCTTTGCCTCACAGAAATAAAACAGAAAACCAGTATTTTAAATTACAATAATATTTCACAATATTACTGTTTTTTTCTCTGGATTTCTGATCAAATAAATGCAGCCTTGATGTGCAGAAGGTACTTCTTTAAAAAAGCATTACAAATCTTACTGATCCCAAACTTTTGGATGGATTTTTAAAATTCTGTCTAGCTGATTTAGAACTTAAAGATGAAGTTGCAATAGGTTAAATTATTTTGACTGGTTGAAAAAAAGGAAAAAACCGACTCAAGTTTGTGATGACAATGTTATAAACCCACCGTCCGCCTTGAGTCTGTGCAACTATCATTACGAAGGTTTCATACTAATAAACGCTTTGATGCATTGATTTAGCTTTGATCTTTTTGGATCCTTTGATAAGCAAATATTTTTTTTCCTCAATATCTGCCTTTTGTGACATTGTTCACTTCACACAGGCCTCTTTTTTTTCCCCCTCAAACATCCTTTCGTATAGTCTGCGAGTCTACGTATTGATTCTCGTTATACTTCCTAGCATGGGGCAGCTTAGTCCTTGTTCAATGTCGCTTTCTGTTTTAATTAAAAGGTTATTAATACGGTATCAGGCGAGGAGATTAGCCCCGCGGTTATTGAGGGAGAGCTTTGTGGAATCACAATGTCCATTCTCTTGGGCCCTGTCAAATTTATCAGGTTCAAGGGCAACAATAGGCACTAGAATATCAGCTAACAGATCCATGGAAGCTTTTGTCTTGGCCGGCGAGAGATCTAAATTGCCCTGTGTTGTTAAGCAAAAAGCTTATTCAGAGGAATGCTAAAACCCTCGCCTTTGATCTCTCAAGCAAAAAAAAACAGATGAAGGAGAAACAACAATAGTGTTTGGTTTGAAGGATTTCATTATTCCCATTTGATCGCTCGCCGTTTGGTCACTGGCTCGATAGTACATCTGAATTGGGAGCTCTACATATTCCATTTCGTATCGTCGCGAGCGTCGGTTAATAAGGGAAATCCCAAGTTTGTAAGACAAGCTGGAGAGTGGAAAAACAGGGGTTTTCCTGTTCCCTTTGTGAATTTCGTTTAATGGTCAAGGACCCTGCAGACAGAATGTCTTGGTTAAACACGACTGCTTCCAAATACAACCATAACAATGCTTAAATAACCAAATAACCTTTTATTGTTCCACTGTCTAGACATTGCGTGATTACTAGATCATTTAATATCCGATTTATGCAGGCTTTAGGTACTTTAGCGCTGATGTAGTCGTTTATTTTTTCCTCTGTTAGCAAAGATAAAGAAATAGATGACAACCCGGTAATGACAAACCATTTTTAAGGCAGGATATAAGTAGATTTTTGTTATTAAAGGAGTGACAAGGAAGACCTGACCTCTGTCGTACTGCTCATTATCACAAGGGTCGCACCAGAGGTGAGGGAGCTTTATCGCAAAACTGCACCTCCCAATTAACCCACAATTCATTCTCTCGCACAGACAGGCTGTTTACCGTCACAAAAACGTCCAATCGCATTCACCGCCTTCACAATATGGTAAGTCTGCCAGCCAATGAGATGTTATTGTTGAGATGCTCATAAATGTGTTGTCCCCTAGCTACCTTTGTTTAGTTTTATAGTCTTTGTACGCTAGTATAATGTGAGCAATTGAAGAACACGACAGTTTTATTATAGACTCTCAATAGGTTGTAATGCTTGTCAAATGTCAGACGACAGAGTCAGAGAAATTTATATGCATTTTTTCTATTGACTGTTAGATTTTTTGACATAGTTTTTTTTTTTTAAAAAGTGTTATTGAGAAGTGTTTTTAACTTGTCAGGTGTCACATGAAGACTAAGTGAGTCATTTTCCATAGTTTTAATCTGAAATAGGATAACTAAAAGACTGAACGAGGGCTGATTTGTCATCTGAATTTTGCATACATTTTACCTATGGCTTTGATTTATTTCACAGATATTATGATGGGAACTGCACCTGATGAAATATTACCCCACTGCAATAGAGCGTATGCAAATGTTAAGACCATCAGAAAAACAGACAAAAAGCCAAGGCTAGCTGATTGCAAATTGTGTACAGTACAGATCCCATGAGTCAATGTGGTATTAAAATTACGGTATCAAAAAATTCTGTGTTTCATGATATTGACTTTCCATGTGCACCTGGTGGGTGGGGACCAAATTCATCATCTTCTAGAGTTACATGCAAGCGTTACTGTGTCGGTTTGAGGGTAGAGCACTCAAAGATTTATATTTCAGCACTTCCTTGTATAAACATCTCAAGACTAAGGATACACAGGCTAAGAAAATGACAATTCCCTGAGGATTCTGTTCAGTTTTTACTCTTTTAAGTCTGAGACTGTGGAAGTCGGGTGTTTTTGGGTAGAATTTTAAATGAATGTTTACAGAAATGATCAAAAAAAAAAATGCGCTCTAGAAGAAATGTGTTTGCCTTTATTTTTATTTTTACTGCTCACACACAAAACCGTTAAGCAGTAAAACATTCACTGAAATGCTTTATATGACTCACTGTGCCTTTAAGTATTAACTTAAGAATTTACATGGATTAGAAATTAAATCAGAAAAATTAATCAGAAATAGTTATGCAAATGAATAGTGGTGAGTAAAAAAAAAAAAGATTCTTAAATCCTAAGAATCGATTAGTCTAGTCTGATTTCAGTTATTAAATGGAACATTGCAGAGCACCTCCCATCTAAAAATCGCAATAAGCTTTGGTGCTTTCTTACTTTTGATATGAAACAAAGCCTCAGGTTTCAAATTAAGTCCATTACAGCCTATTCAAACAATAAATACCGTTTTGGCGCTGTTTAATGTGAGTGACAGATCGCTGTAGCGCCTCATTTCAATATAAGAATCACGTGAACTGATCGTCTCCTCCGCTTTAATACCAGTTTCAGGATGTAATAAACAAGAATTAACAGCCAAAGGTAAGTTAAAAGAAAAAATACAACCTACCGAGATCCGTATTCTGTCTTATGTAATCGCTCAGTCAGTGTTTCAACTACGCAAAGACGTCAGTAACAGCTTGTAAACAATGTCACGTAACGTCACATTTACCTCAGGAAAACCATATTAAGTAAACATAAGCTCGTTAGTCAGCTAGAAAAATGAACTCTAGAGAGTAGCATTTTGCTAAATATATGCACCATATAACATATTCATTATAATTTTTTACTGTTCTTCAATGTTTATGTTTGAAAAAATAAGAAAAAAGTCTTTTATGACAGCCACCATTTAGGTTTATATTCCAAAAAACGAATTGGAGTAGAAATATAATTGTTATTGTAAGTTTGTTATTAAAAAAAAAAAAAAAAAATTGTGTAAGTTAAGCTTTTGTATTCAAATTACTAAATTTTAACTTTCAATATTATAGTAATATAGTACTGACTCTCATTTTGCAGCATTAGTTAAAAGATTTTTTTTTTCTTGAGACAATTTGGCATGTACTATAACTGATATATATTTCAAATAATCAATATTGAACTGAATCAAAATCAAATCAAATTCTTAAATCTGTGCCAAAACCGAGCCCTATAAATGAACATAAGAAATAGAATGTTAAAAAAAAAAAAAAAAAAATTATTTTTAGGCATATTCAGTTACTAAGTCTAGTGTTTGCTTTAAAGAAAGGCAGTGGTTAAAACATCCGATTCTTTCCTACGGGACCTTCTGTAAAGCTTGTCTGAGCGAGCAACAATAACCAAGGGGGGCGGAGTTTGACAAAGGGTCACTTGGTGCACAGCTGAACAAATCCAGCTGCTAGTAAGGTGTTTATTTACTGTTTACTAGTCTATCAGCTCTTTGACTTCTTATTTATTTACAATATTTCTAAAAAAATCTTTTAAAAAGTGTCAGACATGAGGTTAGGCGGTTCTGTGTCATACTGATGAGCACTTTTTTCATAAGGGCCTCATGGGTGGAGCAAACACTTACTCCACTTGTCATGTGTGCTGCGTTGGCTTGAGTCCAAATGGACGTCTAATAGACCCTATTCTAGGCCCTCAGCACTGTGGTCTAGATCCCCAGGGTCTGATTAGTCTCAAGAATAATTCTCGAAAAGGGCACAGCGAAGACAAGGTTGCTTCTAATTTAGGTTCTAAGCAGCGGAGGAGCAAGTGTGTGGTCTGGAGCAGGCATGAGGAGTTGATAGTGCTCTAAAGCCCACTTGAGTTCTGCATATCTCAAGCTTTGACTCTAAGTGAAAGTGTTAGTTCAAGCAGCCTCGCTAGAAATAGTATTCCTTTCGTGAGAGACTAGCTCAGAGGGATATTTGTGTCTTGTGATTGCCTTAAGTGTGAGGAAGGCAAAGGCCAGAGGAAACGTATCCTGATCATATGAGCATGAAGTTTGTGTTTATGGTGAAACACTGATGTTCTGTTCACTGAGCGCCTGTGAAACCAGACGGAAAAGTCTGCCCGGGTTCACAACCTACCTCGAGGCACGGTAACTTATTTTCGCTGCTGCAGCTGGACATGGAAAATGATCCTTGTCTCGTTTGACATCCAAAACATACACTTGAATAAAAAATAAATGGAATAGAGCCATGTGATATAAGTCATATCCTGGAAAAATAGATGCTAGAATGTTTTTGTGAATTTACAAAAGTAGAGAGATGTGTGTTTCTTTATTGCCTGAGTTTGTTGAGAGCCAAAATTGGTTCTCGTGGGCAAAAATAACTTGACAAAATTACAAATTTTATTACTACAATGCCATCCTGGGGTTATTTGCTTGTGTGGGGTTAAAAAGGGAAATAAAATTTAACTTTCCCCAGAAACAATTTTGCCATTTTCAGTGTATATGAAACACCACTGTTGAAACGCACATCCTGCTTCTTCTTCCTGCTTCTTCTTCTACTTCTTCTTCTTCTTTGTTTAAGGTATGAAGCTATTTATCCTTTTTTTGAAAGAAATGCATATTTTCATGTATGTAAAATGTATGACATATAATAGTAAAGCATGGAAGCCCCTTTCCGCCAATGAACAAAGAATAAAACAAGATAATTGCGACTTTTTATCTCACTTCTGACTTTTTTTGCTCGCAGTTGCAAGATTATGTCTCACAATTCTGACTTTTTTTCTCAAAATTGTGAGGTTTTTCCCTCAGAACTGAACTTTATAACTCGCAATTGCAAGTTATCTCACAATTCTGAATTCTAAAGTCATAATTCTGACTTTTTTCTCCGAATTGCAAGACATAAACTCAGAATTGCGAGATATAAAATCAGAATCGCAAAATAGAAACTCACAATTTTTTTGCAAATGTGAGTTTGTATCTCACAATTCTGACTTTTTTCTCAGAATTGAGATATAAACTTGAAATTGCGAGTTATGAAGTTCAGTTTTTGAGGGGAAAAAAAATATTGTTCTTAGAATTGAGAGTATATCTCAATTCTGACTTAACTCACAATTGTGTATAAACTCGCAATTCTGAGAAAAAAGGCACAATTGCGAGATATAAATGCAATTCTAAGACGAAATGTGATCTAAGACGCAAATCTGACTTTATTTTTAGAAAAAAGGTCAAAATTGCACATTTGTACCATGCAGTTGTGAGAAAAAATGTCAGAATTGCAAGTTTCATTTTTATTTTCATTTTTATTATTTAGTGGTGGAAACAGCTTCCATAATAAAGGCATTTGCAATGATACAAAAGATTTTGTTTTATGTAGTGTGTATTACAGTTTTCAACATTAAAACTAAGAATAAATATTTCTTGAGCAGAAAATCAGCATATTAGAATGATTTCTGAAAGATCATGTGACACTGAAGACTGGAGTAATGGCTGCTTTTCCATCACAGAAATAAAATATATTTTAAAATATATAGAAATAGAAAACAGCTATTTTAAATAGCAAAAACAGTTCACAATATTAGTTTTTTTTTTTTTTCTGTATTTTTGAAACCTAAAAAATCTTACAGATCTCAGACTTTTGAATGGAAGTGTATACACCACTAGGCAATACCACAATGAAACAGTGAGGTTAAATTATTATTATTACCAATCATTATATAATTTAGGCATCTCTCACCTGTCTCCCTCTACTTTTAGTTATGTCCTCCCCAACCCTGACTATTACCAGTTTTTGCTTTGAACTAATTTTCAAAAGTGTAAAAGAGATAATAGCTCTAATTTGGTTAAACGCACATCCATGCACACGTGTTAGTGTTAAGCTTAAGGTCACAGAGGAGTGACTGACTTGGGCTTGTCTGACTGGGCCTCTTGAAGCATGGCCTTTGCATTCCAGCGCCCAGACAAGGGCCAGCAGCTCCTATGAGAGAGCAAGAGGGAGGAAGTTTCTGCAGGGAAGGGATTATGCGCAGTTTCCTCCCCCTCCCACTCGCTCTCTCCCGGTGCTCCATAAACTATGTCGGAAAAGCAGCAGAAACTTAAACCTGCTCCTCAGGTACACGACCCTGCAGACAGGATTATGCTCTTCTCGTGTTTGCTGAATCTTTTTCGGCTCTTCACTTTCTAGCTTTTTTCTTTTTTTTGCAAGTCATGTGGTGAAGGATGGGCCAATCCCATTGGAGAACGGAGCAGGGAAACATTACAGCTGCACAATGCTGAAGCCGGTTTTCTGCCTGACAGGCACTTAAAGCGATTCCACTCATGGATGAGGTAGGGGGTGCCGGGTGGGGAGGGGGGTAATAGATCGTTCGCAGGAAGGGGGAAGGTCGTTTCACTTCTTTAGCTCCAAGTTTCTGCGTGGTCTAGACAGCAGTTATTTCAAAACCTTAAATGGAATAGACTGTGATAAAGGAGGATGCTTTACTTTCTTTATGATACTCAGAGGCCAAAAGCATGGTAAGTGTGTTCTGCCTTCTTTGTCTAGACAGTTTTCACATTTAGAGAGAATAAAGTGTATTTGTGCCATTATATACATGTGCGCACATGGACGTGGACTTTCAAATATTTCCAATTTTTCCCTTAATAATAGGGATTTTTTTTCTCTGTGCTCTTGTATTGACTTTTCAAACAAGCTCTGTGTGCCTTATCAGCTGAAACTGAGAATTGAGGCAGAAAGCCAAGCTTTGTGCTTGAATTCCAGACAAGTTCATGGCCTGGTCTGGATTTTTAGTCTTTTACTTGGAAACAAGTGAAAACAAGAGGTTGAATTTACTTTCGGCAGTTTTCAGATTGTATCAGTGCTTCTAAGATATATAAATATCACATATATTAATAAAATAGATAAGAAATAATGTGACATATTTAAAATTATATATATATATATATATATATATATATATATATATATATATATATATATATAATTATTATTATTATTAAAATAATAGCTCAGTATTATTTTTTAGTAGGTTTCTTATGTTAAATAATATCTGTTTTTTTATAAATGTTCGAAGTGAATTACGCTTTTAGCGGCAAACGTGTCTAGTCCAGTTTCTTTTTGGCGAGAGCAAACACTAACCAGCAGGCTCCGTCACCTTCAAGGACTTTCTGGGAATAGCTTCTCATATTTACCTGTTCGTCGCTGCATGAATCCTGTATGCTGTTTATTTGTGTTGTCTGCTTAGTCATCCAGTTTCAAGTTTTATGTGAATGAGGGAAAAAAACCCTAAAAGGTAAAATCATTTATATAACAGTTGAGCTGTTAAGTACACCCAGTGCTTCTGTCAAACCAGTTTTGAAGTTATTAACCATTAAACAGATATATTACATTATGCCGGTGATGATTGACATTCCTGTGGGTGCGGAAAAGCTGTTTTCCTATTCAGGCTTTTGGTGAGTTCACTAAACAACCCTGCCGGGAATACTGTTTGAAGACCTACATTCATCGAGTCGGCAACATGGCCCAATTAGCCAAGTTAAGGATTTTAGTCTGAGGTGCCATGCATGGGAGTAGCAGGTCAAGTGTAGATCAAGAAAACTGTAATTGGAGTTCACAGAGAATTAGGACAGATTAGATCCATCGTGTTCAGATTTCTGGTGAATGTGGAATTTCTTGAATTATACTCACACGTTATGCTGTTATGCATTCCAACAGCCTTCTGGGAGCCATTTAACGAGGGAAAAATTAATCGCACAAATGTTTAGGAAATACGTGTGATTTGTTATAGACCTTTCAGAAATGACTTAGTATTCAGGGACTTTCACTTTGAACAGGCAAAGAGAAGAGCTGTACTTGGCAGGTGAGAAAGCATTGTTTGAAGGCCGTCTAGTAACTTTGCTGTAGTGACTTTTACCGTCCACCACCAAAATGTCGCTCTTGTGACGTTTTCATCTCAGATTGGAGAATTTCCCAAAAATAATTTTTTATTAGATATATGCTATTCAATAATTTCTATTATAGTATACAAGTATAATGCATAACACTTTACAATAAGGTGTCATTTGTTAACATTAGTTGATGTATTAACTAACAAGAACAAACAATGAACAATATATGTATTACACTATATATTAATCTTGGTTAATGTTAGTTAATAAAAATACAGTTGTTTATTCTTTGTTCATGTTAGTTCACAGAGCATTAACTAATGTTAACAAACACAACTTGTGATTTTAATAATGCATTAGTAAATGCTGAAATTAACATTAAGATTAATAAATGCAGTAGAAGTATAGTTCATTCTTAGTTCACGTTAACTAATGAACCTTATTGTAGTGTTACCAGATTATTATACAGTATCAATATGTTTGAGCTCATAATGCCTTAACTAATTATATTTAACTGCATGTTTTATAACATATACAATATTTTAATACAAAGAATGATTTTGAAATAAGTGAATATAAGACAATAAATGCATTTTATGCATTATATTCAAAGTCTTTTAAAACCATATTACAGTTTTGTGTGAAGAAAAGAGCAAAATTTAAGTTGTTATTCACTTCATATCATCCTCTCTGAACTGGCTTTTGAATCTCATTCAAAAAACACATTCAAACTTGGTGTTCTGCAATTGGTTGAAAGTAACTGGCATTTTACATCACTAATGTCAAACCTGGATCAAAAAGGTGGCATATTTTGACATTTTGGATTGTGATTGAGATTTGGGAGCTGCAGCAGACATCTGAATAGAATGCATACAAGTTGTAAGGACTACATTTAGGGTGCTTTTGTATTTTTGTGTTGTATTTTATTTCTACATTTATTCATTTTTTAACTGACAGTGTCAGACATAATGTCTTTGGTTGTCGTTGAGATTTTGGTTACATTCATTTATTTGAAAGTAAATGCAGGGATATATAATATGTGAAACTGGACCACAAAACTAGTCATAAAGGTTCATTTTTTTTTAAGTTTAGATCTATACATTATCTGAAAGCTGATAAATAAGCTTTCTGTTGATGCATGGTTTGTTATGAAAGTGCCGTGATACAACTATTTTAAAATCTGGAGTCGGAGGGTGCATAAAAAAAAAATCAAAATATTGAGAAAATCACTGTTTTTCCGAACGTTGTCCAAATGAAGTTCTTAGCAATGCATATTACCAATCAAAAATTAAGTTTTGATATATATATATATATTGATATTTTTGATCTTTACTTAATATCCTAATGATTTTTGGCATAAAAGAAAAATTGATAATTTTGACCCGTACAATGTGTTTTTGGCTATTGCTACAAATATACCCGTACCAGTTATGACTAGTTTTGTGGTCCAGGGTCACATACATATTTATAATTAGAATTGTAAATTATCGGTTTGTAGAATATTTTGCAGTATAAGGAAATCCTGATGCCTGCTAGGAAAGTTTTAATCATTACATGCCATAGAAAAGGTGGTTTAAACATTTATTCGAAATTACTGCTTAAATGTTTAAACATCAAAATCAATTCCTGGCAAGTCCATTTATTTTTCGTACATCTTGTTGGCTGATATCCCAGTCAAAGTGAAACATGACTTTTTACTTGGAATTGTCCAAACATGCTTCTGCTTTTGCATTATACTTTACAAGTAAGCTGTACAAACACCTGTGATGAATACAAAGGAAGCATAAAATTTCCAAAATGTTTTTTTTTTCTTCCCAAAATCACAGGACACTTGTTTGGGGAAATGACAAGACAAAAGAAACAGTATGTGTGTAGAATGGCTCACTGATATCCACAGGAAATG
This sequence comes from Cirrhinus mrigala, assembly GCA_036247105.1. Classification (NCBI taxonomy): domain Eukaryota; kingdom Metazoa; phylum Chordata; class Actinopteri; order Cypriniformes; family Cyprinidae; genus Cirrhinus; species Cirrhinus mrigala. The sequence goes on from CM070021.1 coordinate 23,087,625, forward strand.
TCTTCGGCTGTGCTGCGGCGACAGCCAGAGAGTTTGTACTCGGGTTCAGCAAACAGCAAGTAATGTCAGACTTGTCACCAATAGAGGTTGTGTTTTTGCTGTAAAAAAAAAGAAAACAATTTTTCTTTTCTTTCTTTCTTTTTTTAAAGTAAACAGCTTAACGTGATTTGATACGTAATGTCCTGCCTGCCAAAATAATGTTTTATTTCTGCAGTACTGCAGTAAAAAAGAAATTCTTGTAAATACATGACATCTACAAAACCATGGAGGTTTTCATGATATTTCGGAACTTTTTTTTTTTTTTTTAATGTACAATATATTCAGTTATTCAGACAGCTTGTACATTTTATCAATAATTGACAAAAGTGGCAAAATGCAAAGAATGTATACTATAAAACAGCATATTAAGTGACAAAAAATGTGAACAAATAAAAGGAGTAAATCATTTTAGTTCCCAGAGCTAAAATTAAGACTGAAATTGTCAAATCTTAGCTTTCAGAACCTTATCTGGTCCATTCCCAGAAACAGTTTATAGTATCAGTGTCATTTCTATCATATTTTGAGAAGCTCATGTGATATTATTATGCAGCCACACAGTCTCTTTTGTATTTTGAAGTGTTGCCCAGGGGTTAAAAGTCTCCGTTTTGAAATAGAAGGTATACGTCATGCCAACCATAGTGCTCTCCCAAGCTACGTACTTCCAGAAGTACTTGTAGATAAAAAATTGGTAGTGAGAAGAGCTAGGGTTTCAGTGAAATAAGCCTCCTCCAGGCAGGGGCTCATTCTCCACTGTAATCCTTGAATAGATCTTCCAAATGACAAAGCCCTGATGTCATGCTCTCCTTCTGTGTGTGTCAAGCTGGCAGACATGCCCTCGATTCACAGCACGATCTGTCCGCAAGTCCAAAAACACTGAAGAGTGAGGACATCCATGTCCACAAAGAGACGACTTAATCGCGGGAAGAGCACTGCATGAATAACAGATGTACAGAACCACAAAGCAGGATCGAGCAGAAGAAGAGCCCTTCATTCAGATGCACACTAGAGATGACAATACGAGTTATTAAGAGGGGGATTAGGAGATTTGACAACCTGTGAAATGGAGATTTATAGGATTTAATCAAGCCATGTCATGTAGTTATTTTTTTATGAATATATACATACATTTCCAGTCAAAAGTTTTTGAACAGTATGATTTTTAATGTTTTTTAAAGAAGTCTCTTCTGCTCTCCAAGCCTGCATTTAAAAAAAAATGATCCAAAATACAGCAAAAGCAGTAATACTGTGAAGTATTTTTACTATTCAAAATTACTGCTTTCTATTTGAATATATTTTAAAATGTAATTTCTGTAATTTCTGTAATTCCTGTAATCAAAGCTAAATTTTCAGCATCATTACAGCAGTCTTCAGTGTCACATGATCCTTCAGAAATCATTTTAATATGCTGATTTGCTGTTCAAGAAACATTATTATTATTATCATCATCAATATTTAAAACATTTTTTTTCAGGATTCTTTGATGAATAGAACGATCCAAAGATTAACATTTATCTGAATTAAAAAGCTTTTGTAATGTTATACACTAAACCATTCAAAAGCTTGGAGTCAGTATAATTTTTTTTCTTGGGAAAGAAATTGTAGAAATTAATACTTTTATTTAGCAAGGATGCTTTAAACTGATCAAAAGTGATGATAAAGACATCTTTAGACAAGTTACTAAAGAGGTTTTTCTGAACTTTCTATTTATCAAACAAACCTGAGACCTGATCAAAAGACACCTTTTTTGAGCAGCAAATAAGCAAATTGGAATGATTTTTGAAGGATCATGTGACATTGAAGACTGGAGTAATGACGCTAAAAAATCAGCTGAAAATGTTAAAATATATTCAAATAGAAAACAGTTATTTTAAATAGTAAAAATATTTTAAAATGTTACTGTTTTTGCTGTACTTTGGATCAAATAAATGCAGGCTTAGTGAGCAGAAAAGAGTTAATTACAAAAAAACATTAAAAATCATACTACTTTTGATGTGTATATGTATATATATATGTTACTCAGAAATTGCTCATAAAAATCGCTCATTCACAAATTATTACAATGAAATGTCAAGTAACACACTGAATTATTCGTATAATTTTGAAGCAGAAACAGTATTTTTGTTAAACATTCTCCAGAAATCTTTTTTTTTTTTACAACATTAAGTAATATATATATATATATATATATATATATATATATATATATATATATATATATATATATATATATATTCTATGAGCATGTAATCTGATTAAAAGAAAAAAATTAAAGAATTTTGTCCCTTTACATTTTATGATTAATCCAGGTTATATTAATTCTATTATTAATTTATACCAAATAATATTACTTATGTGTAATTATATTTTCATGTTTCTTAATAACAGATTATATTTTAAATAATTATTGGTAAATAAATAAATATTTTTAATATTATTTAATTAATTAATTTGTATTATTATTTTTTGTTTTATATAAATGTAAAAAAAAATGCTAACAACAATAATAGTTTGGTTTGTTATTTTTATTTAAATATATGTAATGTAACGTGTGTGTGTATATATATACATACACACACATGCATATTAAATGTATCTAAATAATTAAATAAATATATACAATGAATATATGAAGAGTTCAGATGCAAAACCAGCTAAATACCATCTCAGTCAAAAATGAGATAATGATACTGAGTGAATGCTCCTGACACATATTATACGTCCATCAAACACTTTTACTTCAAACTCGCTAAATTCCAGCCTCAGCCCAATCAGAAGTACCAGTACTTACATAGAAACCTATACAAAGTAGCCAGAAAGAAATGCTAATTTTAAAGAAAAACGTCAGATGGATTTAGAGGCTTTTGCATTTGAGCTCTTCATATGTTAATATATAACGCTAGTATCAAATTTTCCGTATATAAATATTAACAACTTTTTTCATCAGAGTCACAAAGGTTAACATGTATAAATGTTGTGTTTAAAGATTTTATTTCATTTACTTTGGTTTCTGTTTACAAGATGTTTAATGAAACATCCTTGATGCAGATGTCCCTAATAAAAAACAGTCGAAGCAGGTTGATTTGGTTCAATCACCACCCGTCTGCCCATCCTGACCTTTTCTCGCCCTCTAATTATTGGACAGCAAACCTCTACGACATCACAGAGGGAAGTCATGCACACGGCTGCTGTCAAGTGTGATGGCCCAGGCTGATCTGTCTGTGGAGGATGGGGGGATTTAGGGATGTCTGTTAGAAAACACGGGGCATCGGAGGGCATGGGAAAGTGTGGCGGGGTCACTGGACACGTGTGTTGATCCCAAAGAATAGTCAATCAACTGGCCAGCCCTTCAAGATGTATCCTGCTCCCCGTCCAGAAGGCCCAAACTGTGACTGGCTTGAGAATAGCTTGTTTTCCCAAACTAAAAATGCAGATCTGTTCCCCCCCCCAAAAAAAACTCTGTTTTGTTTAATTGCAGACTAAAATTTTAAAAGAAAGAGGGTTGCATAATAACAAAAATTGAAATGTTATATAGTTATTTCATAAATCCATTGATTATTTAGGCACATTATTTACTTTGAGCCATAAATCTAAATATGCAGTTTCCACCGGTGTTTTGTAAGGAAGAAGTTCACAGGTGGCTGAGCTAAAGTAAACGTTGAACGTTCAATAATGATGACATATGCTCTCGACGGCTTTAGCCGGACCGTTTTGGCACCAAAGGAACAGATTGGATGAGGCCATTTTAAAAACCAAGGTTGCTTTGCTTGACTTCCCCTCCTGGAGGGATCTCCCCCTCACAGGACTGCTATTTTATTAACAATTCATATGGAAATGAGGGGCAAGGAAGGACCAGATTCTCACATAAACTTGATGTGGCCATGAATGTGTCTCTGTGTTTGCCATGACCCTGCTGTGGCATAAGACACTGCCTGCTAGGGCCTGAGGGGCAGACACAAAGAAAGAAATGAAAAGCAAGCACATTCCTGCACGGCACACAAAGGCAGCAGGAGAAAGGGAGAGAGAGAGAGGGAGAAAAGACAGAATGAACCCCATCTCTCTCCCTCTCGCTTTTTTTTTCGCGCAGTGTGATACCAGCATTTTCTTCAAGTCACCCTGCCTTCGGGTCATTCGTCCTCTGCTCAAACTCTCTCTGCAATGTTTTATTCTCATCTAAGATCAATAATCATATATTAGGGTTCAAATGTCCACACTGAAAATCTGTAATTCTTTTTTTTTTTTCAACAGTTTCAAGATTTTAAAAAAAGAAACAATATGATGTGGAATGAAAAAGCAATATTTAAAATGTAAAAATCATTAATCAACTAAGCAAATTCAAATCATACTTGCTGTCATCAAATCCAATGCAAATAAGAATGAATTCTTACATTTGCGTTGCTTTAGTTATTTTTTTACTCAATATCCTGATATAAATTTCCCAGTATGAAATTATTTGTAATGAAACATTTAATTGTAATAAATAAAAAATACAAAGTCGAACATTCCAATTTACACTGAAATTTAGAAATTTTTGTATAAAAAATAGAAGTATGCTAAAAAGCTTTTTATGTGGGATTCATTCTAGAATATGTTTAGATACATCTAGAATTTATTTGTGCACCTGCACTTTATATATTTTGTATTTGTGTTGATTTTTTATATTTCTATAAATTGGGAAATGTGGAAACATAATATATACAATAAAATATAATTTTTTATACATATTTATACATATTATAGAATATATTTCAGTAAATAATTTTTCCAGCTCATTTAATGAGTCTTCTATAAAGGATATTTTTAAAGTTACTATTTACAAATAGTTTTTTACTATTTAATAATCATTTTTGTAAAATATTTTTAAGCACTAGATAATACTGAAAATTATAACCGATTATAACCAGAAATGTACAGTTCATTTGTGGATCTGCACTTTACATATTTTTTTATATATATTTCTATAAATTACAAATTTAATTACATATATTATATAAAAATTAAATATTTTATATTTATATACTTTTATACATTTTTTTTTTTTTTTTACAATATAAACATTAGAATATTGTTTATTTGTGCATCTGTACTTCACATATTTTGTATTTGTATTCATTCTATTCTATGTCAAAATCTAAAATTTGTATCCATATTTTGTCATAAAAAATGAATAAAATGTTTATGGTTTCATATGTTTTATTTATATTATATAAATAAAATGTGAAAACATAAAGTAATGTAATAATTAAAATTTAAAGCCTTTATATAATGCACTGTATGTTAAAAAGATTTTGTTTAATTAATTCTAGAATATGTTGTGCAATTTATTTATTACAATTTATTTATAAAGTACAATTTATTTGTGCATGTGCACTTTATACATTTCATATTTGTGTAGTTTTTTTATATTTCTATTAATTACACAAAAACATATAAAAAGTATATAATCTTAAAATGTGGACATGTAAAATATACCAATTTTATACATGTTTTTAAAATATAAACACAAGAATATTGTTTGTGCATCAGCATGATGTTTATGTAATTTTGTATTTGTATTCATTCTTTTCTATTTCCATAAATTGCAAAATGTATATATAATATAAACATTTTTCAAAACCTAAAATTTGTATCCATATTTTGTCATAAAAAAATGAATAAAATGTTTATATTTTCATATATTTATTTATATTAAATAAATAAAACATGTGAAAACATAAAGAAATTTAATATTTAAAAATGTTGTATTCATCCTTTTCTGTTTCCATAAATTGTTCAAAATTTATATAAAATGTATAGGCCTATATAATATAAAAATATTTCAAAATCTAAATTTGTAAATTTGTATCCACATTACTTCATTACAAAAATGAATAAATAAAAATAAAACGTGAAAACATAAAGCCTTTATGTATAATGCATAATAAAGGGTTATTAACTGGTATATAATAATTCACAATGTGTATTGTAATACATCATGTCTGGTTGTAAATAATTATAACTGAATTTAAAATGCATAGCGTAACAATGAATTGATAAATGTTATAATGTATTAACTCTGGTTATAATTATTCATGAATAAGGTGCATTACAAGGCATAATGCATTAAAACTACTTTTATAATGCATTATACATAAAGGCTTTAAATAAAGTGTTACCATTTTAACATACACACACATAGTAACTGCAACAATGACACTTCTGTTGTTGTTTCTTTAACATCTGTACAGTGAAGTGTGCTTCTGTCTTTGAATGCTTTGATTTAATGCTAAAGCACCATTAACCTGTTTAAAAAGCAATTAGTTTTTGTGTGTGTTTGTGTTTGCTCAGGGTGCTTGTTGCAGCACTGTCATTCATGAGTCGGACTCCTGCCTTTGGGGGGTGCAGGGGCGGTGGTGACCGCCGTCATCTTTTGTGTATTGACTCGTTTGTGTCACACTTCACAACAAGCTGCATCTTGTCATGTAAATAGAGGGTATTTAACAGTTCTTAGGCAATTAAACAGATAATGGTGTTTTGTTAGCTTGTGTAATGCAAAGGGGATCTTTTTGTGTTGTGTGCCGAGGCGGGGGGGGTCTGCTGGACTTCTTGTTTGTTTTAAGAGCGACAGGGTAATTGAGGCACAACCCACAAAAAAAAAAAAAAAAACACGAATATACTGAACCAGGTTTAGTTTGGCAATTTCTATAAAAATCCGCATGTGGAATGTGCGACTGAGACTCAGCTCTATTAAAATGCATTATGAGGATGGAAAAGCAGTCGGATTACTGGCAGATAGACGGGGTTATCGTTTGTTAGCGGTGTCCAGAACGCGAATGGGCTGGAGACAATGTCATGCGGTAGGGTCAAGCTTTCTGCCTAATCTACTGATGTGACTATAAATAATGCATAGAGTGAGCTCAACAGAAAATCACAGCTGGTCTTGGCTTCATTGTCTATTGTGAGTCACACATTCGAGCGAGCCAAAAGAACATATTGAACGGCTGTCTCAAAGTCAAAACACTAAGATGTACATCACAAATGACACTTTCGGACACGGCCGTTTAACGCACACCGCAAGTGATATAATTGCATTACGGTGAAAGTCATTGCCTGGGAGACGAGCTGACCAGAAATTGTCTAAAGTGTGTTTATTGCATTGGCAATGCAGTTTCTCATTTTAATTTTTTTTTTTTTTTTTTTTTTGTTAAAGTTACATTTTTCTCTTTCAATTAAATTTGTGTGTGAGATTTGATTATGAATCACTGTTTTAGACAAATCAAATGCTGTTCAGACCTTTTCTTAAAATAATTTTGAAAGACAGAATATGTAATTGTCTCTCTTTCCAATGCTATTTTCTAATACAAAGTCTACAAATTTACACAGAAATAATCAACACGTTTTGATGAATTTGGCTTTATTACAACATTTTGTTCTAAAGCTAAAATTTGCATTAAAGTTGTATAATGATGTATATGTGTATATATATATATGTGTGTGTGTGTATATATGGATTTTTTTTTTTTACATGATGAGTGAAAATCAAAAATTCCAAAGCTCCATTATTAGAACAAATGCTCTGCCTTGTGAGCAGCTGTTCAAAATGCAAAGACTGGAAATAATTTTCCAATTACTGTTTAATGATGTTTATTTAAGGCCTATATTTTTATGACAATAAGCAGTAAATGGAATCAGACAGTGAGTAATTTGCAGACTGAACTCAGACCTTGAGCTTCCATTTTCTGTGACCTCACCGTCAGCTACTGACATGGCGCGTGTGGTACACTGCGTGGGGCTCCGTCCAATCAAATTTCTCCAAAAAAATCCCCTCTTCAGCACCCTTAAACACCCAGTTTGGTGCATTCTCAATCCTTCGCCCAAACTTAACTGAGCAGACAAAGAACAAATGTTCACAATGGTTGGTAAGATATTAAACGATTCCTTTTTTATGAAACGGAATGAGACATAAAGTTGTAATTTATGTAAATAAATATAAAGGAATCTTCTTTTTCCTTTTTTTTTTTTTTAAGTAACACTCTAAAATATTTTGAATTAGAATATATTTCAGTAAATCATTTTTCCAGCTCATTTAAGAAGTCTTGCATATACGGTATTTTTTTTTACTATTTAATAATCATTTTTGTAAAATATTTTAAGCACTAGATAGCACAAAAAAAAGAGTATAACCAGAAATTTACAGTTGAAAATGTTTTAATATTACTTAAATACAGTCTAATAATATTGTCTAATATACCTGAAATAATATTGCACCATAATATGCAATATTTTGAGTTCAGTTTTAATGTTTGCAATATTCTTTTTCTTAGAATATGTCATCATATTTTACATTTGTCCTGTCATGCATTCTCAAAAAAATTAAGTTTATTTTTGTGCTATTTAGTATGCTTTTGGTATTTATATAATTTATATGATACGTATTGATGTGTTTATATCACATTCGTCTATGTAATTTTCATATATAGGGGCAATTCCATATATAAATCATTTCAACGCAATAAATTAAGAGTGATTTTACTTAAAGAATGACATTTAGCATCACAAAAATTATTTAAAGTGTTTTACCTGTTGTCTTTTTCTGTTTCTGAACAGAAACATATTTAGAATACATTGTATTCATTAGTATTTAAGAAATGTAATAATAATTGAGAGATGTTTGACAAAATTCAGCACTCAGAAAAATTAATCACAATATGTACACACTGAAATCCCAATAATCCCACAATAATTGCAACACGTCCAAGTGCCAAGAGGCACAGATAAGTTCAGACTCACAGCTTTAATGCCAGCATACGCAACAGAAATGTTTCAGGTAGATACATTAAACAGCAGAAAAAAGGGTTTTTCTTTCCTAATATATGAGAACATAATTATACTCACCTTATGAGACATTAGTATTTCACATTAAATATTTGTTTTTCTTTTTTTTTTTTAAGAAGAAAGTCTTCTATTTGCCATCCATGCATGTTTTAAGAGGGAATGGAAACAAAAACAGTGCATTTGCCAATTTTTGTGTTTAAACAGTCTAAAAAGTCCCTCTGTGGTTGGTGGTCATCCCAGTTGAGATAAAAAAAACAACAAACAGTTGTATAGCAGCATGCAAAATCCACGAGTAACACAAAGCTAAAATCGCTTCAGCATCAATAACAGATAAAAAAAAAAATGACACTGATAAGAGGCATCACAACATGCTTATCCGAATGTCCCAGATAATCAAAACAGAGAAGCGTAGAGAAGTGTAGAAGAGGAAAAGAGAAAGAGAGAGAGAGAAATGAAGAAAGAAAAACAGTGAAATGAAGAGAGAGAGGGAGGGTTCGAGAGCAAGAGAGAGAGTTGGCCCACGACGCGAGCTTGATTAGAAAAAATGCTTACTAAGCTATCCGTTTCACACATGCACAGACAGAGGGTTCGATATTCAGCCGATCGATGAGGGAAAAGGCACAAAGGCAAAATCGGACGGAGCTCCTTTTCAAATTCACATCTCCGATGTCCCCCCCTGCAGTCTGCGCCGGTGCGACGCACGGGGAGCAAGGGTTACCTCAAGGCTGTTCCGTGGACCATGCAAACAAGTCTAGACCAGTGACCTGCTCAATCGCTCCCTTTGAGGGCCAGGCAAGTTCGGTCAGGAAGAAGAAAGCGAGGCGTGCCCTCTTTTCAATGAGGGAGCAAGGAGGTAAGGAGGGCAAAGAGAGTAGGCATCTGCTTCCATGGTTACTAGCCAAGTATGAGGATCCTGCTATTCAAAAGGCTCCGTTCTCATGCTCTCGGCCAGCCAATGTCACACGTTTAGAGGGGAAGGCAGCGCAGGAGGAGAGCCGCGGCACCAGGCGCACGCTTCTTTTAATGATACGTGTGCGGGGTGCGCACCAGAGAAAGGAGAAATGATGGAGGATAGAAGGGCGACTGTATGTCACATGACTGCGTAACATAGCTGTGTTATTATTTATTAATTTTTTTTAAAAACGAGGCGTTATTTAGACGGGTAAAAAAAAAAGTGAATGTCAAATGTAGTTGGACTCGTCGCAGCTTTGATATAATATGTAGCTATAACGTCATTTTTCATTTTTAAGATAAATTCCTCTTGTTGGATGCTATTTTAATTAGTCAAATTTGTTTCCTTGATGACGTTGAATTTTTTTTAATAAGCACAGAGACTGAAAAACGCACTTACCTCTTGAATTCACTTTTCTTGGTCTTGTCACAAAGCCACGGGTTTCTTTCTAAAAAGAGAGACGGACAAAAAGAGAGATTGTTAGGTATTCTGACTTCTTTCATTTTTAGGATCAAAATATTTGTATTTCTGGCGATTTGTTGTGGTGAAATCTGTTTTGGAATGCTGGACTCGTCCCAGCAGCTGACACTTTGCTCTACCAGACGCACTCTAAAAAATAGACAGATGGCTGGGACAGAGGAAAGGGGCAGAGCAAAGAGAGATTTACTGAGGGATCGTGGGAAAGTCTCGAGCTCAGTTCACCTGCTTAGAGGGAGGCAAGAGCGAGAATATATTTTCTAACCAGTGACCCATGATTAAAGGGAAGGCTAAAACTGTCTTGTTTTAAATCTGTGATTTTTTATTTCTTTTTTTGGGATACATTTCACACAGATTTAAATTAGGGATTAAAAGCTTTTTTTGATAATTAAAAAGGTTCAAAATATTTTGATGCTACCAGTATGAAATGCATTTTGATTCTTTATTTTGGATGTGGTTCTAGGGTTGCATTGATGGTTTTCATTCATTTGTGGCTCTGGTCAGGCAAGTACAGAGTTTATTAAATATGATAAATTCCATCTAGACAGGCAGCTTTTATCCATTTCTGCTGTAATAATTTTTTTCTTGAAACATCAGCCACAGAAAAGACAAATTTAAAAGACACTGTTTGAAAAATGCCAGGAGATTTAATGTAATTTCAGTGCACTTGGGATCAAACAAACGAGTTCCCTAACATTAAACAGGAAAAGGGGGGATCAATCGCTCCAGGCACTTGCCCTACCAGTGTAGAGAAAGTGAGAAGACTTTGGGGGAAGTTAGGAAGTGCTACTGGTGTCTTATCCTCTTTACGTCTATTGTTCTTAACAAAGGCCGGTCACAATAACCCCTGGGGTGGATGGCACTCCACTGAATAGCCACTTTGGTGGGATTTAACGGGTTAACCCTGCACAAAAGGAGTTGAGGCCATGTAACACAGCAGGGGTAGAACGTCGGAAACACCAGGAATCTACATGCTCCACTTCCCTAACAGTTGGCCTTAATTTAACTCTGGCCTTTGCATATTTTCCATACATTTTGAGCTCTTTTTTTTATGTGGAAGCTGCAAGTTTGCTTGTGTGAGCGATGCAAAAATACCCCAGATTTGTTTAGTTGTACAAAAAAAAGCTCCGGTGTTGAGCATTCGCTGCCCTCGAGTAGTGTACTTGACCTGGAAAATGATTTAGGCGAGGTTTGCTTTTCTGCTGCACTCTGATTAGGTTTCGGCAAATATTTATTATTGTAGTCTTGCTCTTTGTTCTGCCGGCTCTGATTTTGATTGCAAGTTTCTTTGGTTTGCTTTCCATAAAACTGGATCATAACCATTTATTTCCTGTCTCCCTGGAGTGATTTCAGTTTTGGAGTCTGCTCCGGAGGGAATGGAGGAAGAGAATAAAGCTTAGGCCTGACCTGAGATTGATTTCTGAGGGTTTGTTGCTTTAGAAATTAGTTTGTTAGGAACTCATTTAATCGCACCATTAAAACATGAACCATACATATGAAACTATAATGCAAATATCAGTTTTTTAATTTAAGCAATTGAATGCATGTATCAAACACTGATTTTCAGCTAATGCTTGAACTGCAAAGCAGAAGATAAATATTTAGATCCACCTTTCCCATATAATTCATGATCTCAGTGCACTGTAATTTCAGAATCTTGTTTGTTTGTAACAAGCATTGATCACATATCATATGAGGAAAATGTACTCCCTTCTCAACGTGTTACCGTAATTATGAATATTATAGTAGCACTGAGTGGTATCACACAATCGAATTGTGCAGCAGTGAAATCTGAGTCTCCGTTTCATGCGGCTCCTTGTTTTGATTCCACCCCTGAGGAATCGTTCCCCTCGTTTGACCCCAGCTTTCATTATGATGCATTTCTACTCTGTTTCCATTAGCCGTAGTGTTGAGGGATCCCACTTTGCGTTGTCTTGGCCTGCCACAGAAACTGTGGTGTGCACAGATTCTAACATGCTAAGTAATGCAACTGTGAGTTTTAACAGTCATGAAACATTCAGTTTGCTCCTGAATAAGAACTAGCGTAAATTTTATGTGTTCCTGGACCACAAAACCAGTCACAAGTGGCATGGGTATATTTGTAGCAATAGCCAAAAATACATTGTATTGTGAGTCAAAATGATCAATTTTTCTTTTATGCCAAAAATCATGTTCCATGAAGATATTTTGTACATTTCCTACAATAAATATATCAAAACTTAATTTTTGATTAGTAATATGCATTGCTAAGAACTTCATTTGGACAACTTCAAATGCGACTTTCTCAATATTTTGATGTTTTTGCACCCTTCAGATTTTTAAATAGCTGTATCTCAGCCAAATATTGTCATATCCTAACAAACCATACATCAATGGAAAGCTTTATTCAGTTTTCAGATGATGTATACATTTAAAAAATATTGACCCGTATGACCGGTTTTGTGGTTCAGGGTCACATATATCATGCAATTTACAATATAATACAGTTCTTTAAAAAATAAAGGTCAGTTCACAAAGCACACAATCTTATTCAAGTTTTGTTTTTTGTTTCCATTTGTCAAACATGTCTAAAAAATAATAGCATGGTAAATTTGTTTCTCTTTCACAAGTATAGAAATAAAAATATTCAACAAATAAAGTAAAATTCAATTTTCAGTGAATGTCTTATAATCTGTAATTTACCACACTTTTATCATAACGAGGAACATCTCAAAACATTTACTATAAATGGCAAAAATATTTGCAGTACATAATGCTAAGTGTATAGTAGAGAAGAAATGAATGCAAAAGTAGAGAAAGAGAGAACAAGACTTTTTTTTTTAAAAAATGATCAGTTATATGTTATATTTATGATAGGTTTTGTCTTTTCCAACTTAAGTGTAAAATGCATAAAACAAATTAAACTGCTTTACATCAATTGCAGGCATAATATATTATGGTAATAATTTAATAGAAAAACTGTCTAAACTAAAGAGGAAACCAAACTTTTTTAAGAGGAAAGTTCTATTCAGAATTTATTCTTTAATGAATATGAACAGTTAGTTTAGCATTAGAATTAGAATTAGATTTGTTACAGTTTTTTTTATTTCTAAGGTGGATTTAATTCTATACTCTTTCCCTACCATGGTCACAAAAGCAGCTGTTGTCGATCTAGTCAATGCATGGCTGGTCCGATCCTATTTTTCATTTATTTTTAAAAACCCATTCTCGTGACCTTCTGAATGGCATTTAAGTTCCACGCTTTACTAATGCCGCAAGACATTTTAGTCTCACCCCTTGTGGTGCTGTGGTAAATGCTTTCAGAGATCTGAGAATTAAGGTGCATACTTCAATATATAGTGTCTGTGTTTGTGGTCCAGGCAGAGTCCAAAATATGAGCCTGAGTTTCCTAAAAGCATTTACAGTTTCCACTGATGTCCTGAACTCAATGAGTTTTCTGCGGTTTTGAAAATGGGGTTCACCATTTTATTTCTGTCCTCATTTTTGCTCACCACTGCTGTTATGATGGTGCCACCAGCACGTTTGGTAATGCGGTCGTTATTCTTTATTGCAGTCTCGCACTAAGGTGCTCTTTAGTGAGAGCAGCCTGCGGCAATAACAGCCTGTGCTGTTCAGAATCTGAATGAATGGATATTTTCATCTGCTGTGATCTTGAATGGATCTAGAGGCCAAGGGATAATGGTGTTCATGAGTCATTCGACTTTTTAGAAACTTGGTAAGCACATAGCTTAGGTTCTTAAGTGGTTCTGCAGGACCTTAGGTTCAGAGCACTCTACTATTTTTCACTGTATAGACTGGTTTTTGGTTTTTAGAGGTGTTTCATGCAAATCAGATTGGAATATTGCTATTCAGCTTGCTATGTTAGTCATTTAGCATGTTGTTTGACCTATTTAGATAAGGCTAATAATAATACATTCATTGTTGGGGAGTAACTACTTACATGCAATGCAAAATGTAATTTAATTACAAAATAAATGTAACTGTAATCAGTTACAGTTACTGAGAAAAGAAGTGTAGTTTAGCAACAGTTAAGTAAGAGTTTAATAAAATTTAGAAATGTAATCAAAAAGTAATCAAATTCAAACATTAATGATTAAAATAGTTACACTACTTATTAAATAGGGTAACCTATTACATTTCCAAAGTAACTTACCCAACACTGAATACATTTTAATGACATTTTTTGTTACTTTACCGAATCTTTTGTACATTTTTTAAGTCTTGTGGTGTTGTAAAATATGATTCATCAACCAAAACTAGCTGAGAATCACTTACATTTTCAATTTTGAGCTTTTATATTACAAATATTCTTGTTTGATCAGCTGTGTTTTAGTTTGTTTTGGCTAGTCTGTTTGATACGAGTCATCGATAGTGGATCATGTGACCATCTCCAGCTCCCGGAATAAGGATTGCAAATAGTAATTGTATGAAATGAGGGAATTTTCAATTTTACGTGCCAGCTGTTGAAATTGAGTTGTAAGCGTCAGTCTGACATCAGTCTTATGAGATTTCCAGACTTTTGCAACTTCAACACAACTTGAAATATTTAGAAACAAAGTGACAGTTTTTATATTAAATTTATATTATTTCAAGATGAAGACCAATACTTGAACTGAAAGACCCAAGAGAGAGAGTGAGAGAGGGAGAGGGAGAAGACCACAATTTCAGTACAGATTGCAGTTGGTATCATATCAGTTCATTTGCATTTCACCATCCTCAAAGTACTGGGACTCTGCCTCTAACGGATAACATACACACACCTATGGTAAGCAATTAACGCTAAGCATAGTTTATCTGCAGACAAGGACAGTAATTAACAAAGTAATTAAACTGAAATGCCATTAGATTTTTTTGAAGGGAATTCTAATGAATGGTTTCACAGGCTTTTTGCTTGCATTGATCCTAAAATAAAGCTTTATTTAGCCATATTGATGCTTATGGTGATTTTCAAGCCTAGATCATTTGAAATTCATAAAGTATTGATATTTTTCATAATCATCTGATGTTGTGCTTGGCAGTAGTCTTTTATATGGTGAGAAATTATCAATATGTACTTCCATCACATTGACCTCAACACTTTTGTGGTATATATTTTTAAGCTGCCCAGCTCAGGTTTGAAAACTTGTAATAACTTCTGTAAAATGTTCACCAATCGATGGAATAAAATGGATTTGTTATTTATCAAATTAACTCAGCCTTACTGATAATCTGATGACTGTATGTGTCACCAGTTTAGATTTAGTTGTCTGAATATGTATATATTTATACAAGGTTGTTCTAATAGCAAAACAAATGAACATGACAAAAAAGTTTATCTTTGTATAACAATTAACGTTTCAGTTTTCAAACATGACCATGACACCTCAAACGAATTATATTATAAATACGGAAATCTCTCTGACCAGCTCAGGCCAAATGTAACTTCTGCAGGCTTCCTACTATTTTGTATTCGCGTATCCGCAGACGCTGGGGTGAGCGTGTGTTTGCTGCTTCATGTATCTGTCCCCCGAATAGGACCCCCGTTTTCCCCTCAATCATCCGGCAACTGCCGCCAACAAGTCCCGCTAAAATACTGACCGTGTTTAGTCTGGCACTGTGTGAGGAGATTGATTGGCAGCTGGGTCAAACAAAGTCATTTTCTTGGCGCCTCTCCCAGCAAATCTCTACTTGATTTGAACTAGTGCTATCAGGTCCCTTTCCACAGGGGCTGACAAAAGACCTTTCCCTGCACGCCTCAGGCTCCTAGCCTCAGCTCATCCAATCATCCATCAAAGCAATAATTGCTTAAAATTGACACATGGATGGATGGGTGAGTAAAGGGTTGTTAGACAAGAAACACAGGTATATTGGTCTCAATTTATTTTAGTATTTTTTTAGTATTTTTAGTATTTTAGCATTTTTCCTTTGTGTGTGAAACAACTTTGAAACCATCTTACTTAGAAACCGCTACTAAATTTTACTAATACTAAGACATTTTTACAAAAAAAAATGTAATATTGAAATTTTGAAGTAGAAAGACTAAGATAGTATGTTTTTTTTTTTTGTTGTAAAATTTTACATATATTTCAAAATAACAACTCAGGGCAGTAACAATTTAACACAACCTATTTTATTTGTGAAGTTACGTTTAGCTATTATTTTTAATAGTTAACTTTTAACTATTTTTGAATTTTTCGGGTCATTAAAGCTCTGTAAATATTGCTCAGATGTACTTGCTTAAAATTTCACCAAGCTGATTGCAAAAACTCTTATTTTAGTGTAACAAGCTGGTTATATCTACACTGTGAAAAACAAAGAAAACAATTTGTTGAGTCAACTTAAAATAATTGGTTACTCTGCTGCCTTAAAAATTTGAAGTTCAGTCAACTCAAATAAGTTTAGTCAACTTGAAATGTTAAGTTGTACTAAGTTACAACTTAGATATTTGAGTTTACTAAACTAAAAATTTGGTTTGTTAATCTTAAAAGCTGGGCTTGTTACCCAGCTGCCTTAAAACTTTAAGTTGAATCAGCTCAAATATATGAGTACAGCTTAATATTTCAAGTTGCTGAAACTTTTTTGAGTTGAATGAATTAAAAATTTTAAAGGCAGCCAGGTAACAAATTATTTTAAGTTGACTCAACAAATTGTTTTTTACAGCGTAAATGTGTGAGTTGTTTACTTACTTTTTTAAATTAGTCTTCGAATTAACGCCATTATATTGTTCATTCAGTCTGTTTTGCAAATATGGAATGCGCACGAACACAAGAGGCGGGGTTTATCGCATGAACCAATCACAGCCGAACATAACCAATCATATCCAATCATATCGCGATGGAGACATTGCTCCTCTCACGTGACTTTCCCCCATTCATTCCCAATTCAAGCCTGAGTAATTTAAAGTATTTTTATACTACAATTTTTTTTCTCATCCAGTTTTTTGAGGAGGCAGTGCCTCCCTTGCTTACTTGGTGGAAACACCTCTTAAGTCTCGCAGTTACTTATGAGCTGATTGTGTTTGATGCATCAAAAAGAATCTGCTCATAAGAGTCATTTGTTCAGGAATCAAACTGCTCTGGTTTTTGATTCCTTACAAAGAAATGGAGCTCGGTTCCGGTAATTGTTTCCAACCCCTATAAGCATGTCATGGATATCTACCTCCTGTTGCTGTACATCGAGTCTGGGTTTAGATTTGACTATTTATCAAGCAAAAGAGGGATTTGCTCTTTGACATCTCTCCATCTGGAAAAGTGCACCGTTTGTCAGTGGTCTTTGCGTGCCGCAGGCCACAACTTCCTCCAGGACAACCACACACAGGTGCATGACGCTGTTAAAATTGCCTGTGAATTATTATAGAGAAACATTACCCATAACCAAACTCCACAATTTGTCTTTAGTTAGAGTGGTTTGGCTCATTGTGGTTGGCTAAATTTCAAACCTGTTTTTGTCATCATTTTTTGGCCTCATGTATTTTATAATGATTCCATTAGTTAATCTTCACTTTTTGATGAATTATTTACAAGTTGGCAAAAATTAATATTCAATAAAACAAGTTCTGATGTGACAGGTGAAGGCCAAATGCACACTGCTGGTGAAATACTAACTAGATATTGACCACTATGGATCATAAGTAGCCTCCATTAATGCAAAAGCGCTTTAATTAAATAATTGAAAGAACAGGCTTTTTCCAGCTTTCAGAAAATATTTTCTCCAAACAGCTGGAGAATTAAATCGCATTATGGCAAGGGCTCTCTTTGCAAACCTTTTTAGGTCAGGTCTGGAGAGTTGCAGTGAGAAGTGTGGTGGATCTGTCAGAGTTTTCTCCGTGACTTTAATAAGATTCAGACCAGAGTCTTGTTTTCACTCAGCAAAATGCGGTGCAGTGTGTGAGTCATGAGTCCTGTCATATGTTTGAGTAATTGCTATGAACCGAGTGACTCCTCGATGCATGTAACACTGCCTTGTAGCCAAATGGCACGTGAGGGGCCCCACTCAGCTGCTGCTCGCATTTGCTTGTTTAAGACTAATGGCACCATTGAGTTCACTTCACGTGTGCACAAACAGTCAGTCTGTAGCCAAAAATACCTCGCTTTTTCAGATAAACTGCCACAGCAATTCCTATCTGTCCTTGCTTTCATTACTTTCGTTAATGCTTGGCAGAAAACGAATCGATCAGTCTAGGTTTCCATTCAATCCACCAAGGGATGGGATTTATAATACATGGAAATATTCCTCATAAATGAACTAGGATTTGTCATATTCTAGACTAATCTTTATGTTTACAAGGAATGGAACTGGCGAGGCGAAATAAACTTTTATGCAAGTACAGTTCGAAAGATTAGTTTACCCGACTATGAAATTCTGCCATTATTCCATGTCATTCCAAGAGTAATGTAATTATGTGTGACACAAAAGAAAGTTGTTTAGCAAAATATCCATGTTGTTCATTTCCATGTAATAAAATAAATGGTGACCAGAGGCTTTTCAGCTCTAAAAATGACAAAAATTGGCCCATTTTATGGTGCTTTTAGCCATTTTTTGAGCTTGACAAATGTTCCAAGTCTTTTGAAGCCATACGCTATAGCTTTGAGTGAGGAAAATGCCACAAATTAAAGAATTAGCTTAGTTCCAGAATAAAAATTTCCTGAAAATGTACTCAACCCCATGTCATCCAAGATGTTCACGTCTTTCTTTCTTCAGTCGAAATGAAATTAATGTGTTTTGAGGAAAACATTCCAGGATTTTTCTCCATATAGTGGGTTGAAGGTCCAAATTGCAGTTTCAATGCAGCTTCAAAGGGCTCTACATGATCCCAGCCGAGGCATAAGGTTCTCATCTAGTGAAAAGATTGGTAATTTTGATAACTTATATACTTTTTAACCACAAATGCTCATCTTGCACTAGCTCGTCTTCACACATTACGTAGTCACATTGGAAAAGTCATGCGGCCCAGTGTTTACAAAGCAAACATGCAAAGAAAGTCAAACGCCCTTTACAAAAACGGGTAAATCAACAATGTTGGACGATTTTGAATTTGGAGGAGAAAATGAGATGGAGTTTACCCTACCTTTTTGAACCTAAGTACATAGACGAAGAACTAGCCATGCGTGACCTTTCCAACATGATTACGTAATGTGTGAAGTCGCAGATGCACATTGCAGAGTGCAAAACAAGCATTTGTGGTTAAAATGTATATGAATTTTATTTTCTTTTAAAAAATGACCAATCGTTTTGCTAGATAAGACATTTATTTCTCGGCTGGGATCATGTGGAGCCCTTTGAAGCTGCCGTGAAACTGCATTTTGGATCTGTTGATCCCCATTGAAGTCCACTATATGGAGAAACATCCTGGAATGTTTTCCTCTTTTCGAATGAAGAAAGAAAGACATGAACTTCTTTGATGGCATATGGGTGAGTAAATTATCAGGAAATTAGTATTCTGGAACTGAACTAATCCTTTAATCATATTAATCCTTTAATCATACTCATTCATTCATAATGACTTAAATTGCCATCTTTTCTACACAACTTGCATTGCCTTCAAGGCATACATTTTATCATGTTTCCCCTGCTCTAATGTTTGACACGAATGCTAGTGTTCCTCACACAAAACTACTAATAATGGTACTTTTATAGAACATGCTGTCCTTTTCGGAGCTTGACAGGCCCTGGTCTCCACTCGCTTTAACTGTATTTGTGTTCTCAAGAAGAAAGAAACTAATATGGTGCGAACTGTGTTTTTAACTCTCAAAACTGTAAAATGCTACTCTCACCGAAGAATTATCAAAGCATCCTCACTTTTAAAGGGGAAAAAGATCTTCTTGTATCCTCTTACAGATATATACATGTTGACTATTAATAATACCTGAGTTTTTCTTTGGCATGGGGAGCATGAAATGTTTTTTTATGACCGGTATATTCTGACATGCCCACATACTTTATTTGCAAGCTTCATAGCTTGGTTCCTATTCACCGTGCTCCATTTAAATTTACTGGTAATGTGAACCAGCTTATGGGCATGGTTAAACTTGGAAGCTGACCACAAAATCAAAGAGCCATGTTTGACCTTACATGGCTGTTTCGGTGGAAGATGTTTTCGGTTCATAATGTTTTGTTATGGAAAACAGTAAAGAGCTCAGATGGTGGTTGTAAATTTCTCACTCCAAGCCCAACATTGTCTACCACTGTGAGCCCATACAATGTTGGCCCTACAAAAGCTGTCAGTCAAGCGAGAGGTCAAGAGGTAATGAAACTGATACTGTACTTAGTCAGTCTTTAGACTGTCATTACAATGCTGTTTGATGTTTAGGGCTAGTTGCTAACTGTGGTTTAGTTAGGGTTACTAAAAGTAATGCTAAGATGCAGTTCTCAGCTTTGCAAGAGAGATCAACTCTTTTCCTCACAGAACTGAATTTGACAGCCCAGGGCGTGCCGGTATTTGAATTTCTGGCATCATTTTTGAAAAAGCAAGATTACCTCAGTGACTCATGAGTGGGAAAGGCTGTTGAGGTTTTGGACTAGGCAAGAGTTCTGTGTTATCAATCACCGAACTTGTCAAAGATTTTAGAGGGGAACATGATCTCTTGAGCTACCTACTTCTTTTTTTCCCCCACTGAAGCCATTTCTGTGAACAAAGTTGAGCTTTTGCATCAAACAAACTCCCCAACCTCAACCATCATAGCTGCTTTACAGTTACAGGAATGAAGGTTGAGTTTTGTGCATTATGTTGCATGTTTACATTGCAGGCCCAAATTAAAGGACAAATTTGTTTGCAATGCAGAGCTTTGTGGAGGTCACGCATTAATGTGCCAGATATTATCATAAAACTTTATGTCTTTAAATAGTGTAGAACAATCATTGCAGTGTTTTTCCAAACCCATGATCAAATGAGCAGCCACTTGTCATTAACCCGTAGATCCGATCTTGTGATAAGTTTGATGGCACAAGCTCGTTTCTATGGGTCTCTGTCTCTGTGGTAGAAAATCGTCCAACATGTAGGCCAACCTGCTTTTGCATTTTCTGTACCCACTGCACTCTTTTCCTTGCTTGCCAGGCATCGAAGTTGCTCAGACTTGTCTATTGTAATTTATTATAGATTGACATTTATGTAAACTTCTTCTACAGCAACCGAAACTGTGTGCATCCAGGTTGAGGTAGTAGGTTGTATGGTTTAGAATTTTGCCCTGGGAGTTAACTGTACAACCTTCTAGCTTTCCTTGGAGCTCACAAGCCACCGATCAGCACACCAAAACTAAACCAAAAGAATACGTTCTCTACTTTTATAAATATTCTAAGGCAAATGAAGGACTGTGATGTAATGCATTTTTATTTGGAATGAGCGTTTGAGTGTGTGTCTGAGAGATGGACTTCTATATATCCTTTCACTAGTATTGAATGGAATTAAAGATTCATGCATAACCTTGCCAGTCATCGAGGATTATGTCTGTCAGAAGCAAAGCTGCAGTCAATCGCTTCAATCACAACTGAAATCGATAAAATATTTCAAAAAGGAATCTTTTATCTCTCACAAATACTTGCAAAACCAAGGCCTATTGTTTGTTTCCTGTATGTCTCTGTTTTTACAGTTCATTTCATGCATCTGTCTTTGGTGAATGCTGTTCTAGAACGAGACTCGTATTTCGACTACAGGGTGAACAGAATTGATTCTGTATTTGTCTACATCTCAGTCCATTTGTCTTGTTAAAACCGCAAGAAAGCAGTTGACCTTCGCTCATAATTTCAATGGCAACCCAACAAGTTTCCATGAGGGGATTTTTTTACTCATGTGTTCACCCATGAGCCCGATGGGTTCCAATATGAATTTTGCTTAGCTCTGCCGTACCTGACAGACAAGTGATAAAGCTTGCTTTTGCTTCATGTCCAGTAAATAACCATAATGTATACGTGGTGCGCTGAGGTGTCATCGATTTGTCTGGAGCTGGGCCTTTCGGTGCTGTCAGAGAGTCTCGTGGATCAATGCTGGCTCGCCCTTTGACCCCTAAGAGAAATCAATGGCATTGAGCGCAAGGGGCATGGGCAGCATCGATAGAGTTGGCTGTCATTTGGTGTGACAAGACATGATAGTTATTAATGTTTGCACACTCTACACTGTCGGCCATTACAGTCAATCTCAACTTGTACTAGGCATTTTGATTTGAATTGAGAATGTCCTTTAAATGTTAATTTTAATTTGAATTTAAATCAGTAGCAAACAGGGTACAGAATTCCAATTAGAATTTGAATTAAAAGAAATTAAATGACTCATTTTTAACTAGAAAGCAAATTTTTACTCACCCCTGTATCGTCCAAGATGTTCATGTCTTTCTTTCTTCAATCGAAATTAAGGTTTTTGATAAAAACATTCCAGGATTTTGCTTCATATAGTGGGCTTCAGTGGGAGCCAATGGGTTGAAGGTCCAAATTGCAGTTTCAATGCAGCTTCAGAGGGCTCTACACGATAAGGGTTGTATCTAGCTCAACCATTGGCCATTTTCTAAAAAAAAAAATAAAAATGTGTATGTTTTAACCATAAATGCTCATCTTGCAGTAGCTCAACCTTATGCATTACGTAGTCACGTTGGAAAGGGCATGCGTGGTGTAGGTGGAAGTACCAACCCAGTGTTTACAATGTTGGATGATTTTGATGTTAGAGAAGAAAATGAGATGGATTTTTTTGCCCTACACTACCTTTTTGAACCGGAGTACACAGATGAAAAACTAACCTCGCTTAACCTTTTTAACATGACTACGTAATACATTAAGTCATGTATGCGCATCGCCAACGACCATTTGTGGTTAAGAAGTACATCATTTTTTTTTTGAAAATGACCAATCTTTCACTAGGTAAGACCCTTATTCCTCAGCTGGAATCGTGTAGAGCCTTTTGAAGCTGCATTGAAACAGCAATTTGGACCTGCAATTTGGGCTCCCATTGAAATCCACTAAATGAAGAAAGATCCTGGCATGTTTTCTACAAAAACCTTAATTTCTTTTTGACTGAAGAAAGAAAGACTTAAACATCTTGGATGACACTGGGGTGAGTAAATTATCAGAAAATTCTGGAAGTGAACTAATCCTGATATCGCACAGTTCTTTAGTGTTTAAAGAGTACATTAATTTAATGGTTTTGTATGTCCCTATAATGAAGGGCCACTGCAGAGCCACAACACTCAACTGCACAAGGACTAACAAGCTTTGTGAGGCTGGAAATGTATTCACTGCATCCTTAATGTCCAAAGGTGAAACTGGGGGTCAGCAGTGTCCAGACACCAAGGCAAAGGCTGTAATAGAGTTGATTGATTACAGGCACTAGTTTAGGGCCCGCATTGATTTCATTTGCTTTAAAAGTCCCTCGGCCCTGTAGAGTCTCCAGCGTCTGCAGTCTGGAGTCCAAGTGGACTTGGACTTGAATTATGTGTTGCTGTAGAAATGGCTGCGCTCCTTGTGGTGCAGTGGAGATTATATACTGACATTCAGAGCGCTGCGCTCCTCTGAGGATGCCTGCATAGGGCAGGAGTGTTAATGAAACGGGGAATGAACTGAACCACAGGATAGGCTGTTCTGCAAGTCATTATATCGTTACACGCACCCTAACTGCCATTTTCAATGTTTGCGCTATAATGTTAGACATACTTAATGATGAATTAGTCATTAGGCATAGACTATCAGCAGTGGTGTAAATGATTGCTTAATAGTTAATTTCTCAAAGAATATGACCGCAGAATAGGTTTATTGCTCGCCTCGGTCAATTAAGGTTAGCGTCCCCTGAGCCGGGACGCGGTCGGCTGTCGGGAAGATATCGAGTTCGTGAGGTCTTTGGATCTTCAGCTTCACTTTTCTGCCACCGGCCATTTGCCTTGTGCCTGAAGAGAAGCAGTCGCCTCACTCATGCGCCGCAGCCTCCTGCCACTGCGGGACGGGGTGATGGATGCCTCCCACAAGCCAATGGCAGCGAACGCCGGGGCGGGAATAACCTGCGCCTTCCAGTCCACCCCCCGCCCCCTCCTAAGACCAGTCTGCGTCTGATTCAGCACCCGGCTTCTCTCTTCTTCACCTCCAAATCTGATTTTTTCTCTTCTTCAGAGATGGATGCTGGCAGCCATGGCGTCTCGTTTGCTCCGAAAGCCAGAGGTAAATTGTGAACGCCGATAATAATCTACTCATTCCCGGGAGCATCACCTCAGTCCATTCCCCCCAGGGGGAGGACAGGGGCCAGAGGTGCGGGGGGCGGGAGGATATTGGGGGAGGAGCCGGGAGAGGTGAGGGGAATAACATCACTCATGTTGTGGCTGGGGCGAGCGACTGAATTGCCACCACAGATGGGAGAGATTTCATTAAGCGTACCGAATAGTGGCGGCAGAGGTAAAAGAGGGGGTGGGGTTCGCCGTTCGGATGTTTGCCACATCTGTATGTAGTTGCCAACTAGTCGCACCTCCATATAATCGACTGACAGCTTTTTCTTGAGGCAGTTTGGTGTGTGCCCGTAATCGCAATCGGGTTTGAGTGTCCTATTTGAAAGCGTCATGGACTTTCGCTGGGGATTTTTCTGTTGTCTGATGTATGTAACTGCGACGCAAGGTCGCTTTGTCCTACCTGTGATGTGGACGAGGCACCTTGAGTCTCTGCTGGGTGTCTGCGGGACTGCAAGTCTGTCATGACTTATGGAAGACAACAAAGAGGAAGGACTGACCGTCTGGCTCTGAGATGGAGGTGGGGAGGGGATGTGTTTCCTCTCCACACACAAAGACTGCAGAGCAGAGGGCATTTGTCTATCGAAAGTTCAATTCGAAAAAGAGGAAACAAGTCTCACAAGTTGTCATTCAGCTCTTTGCCGTTTCATTCTTCTTTTCCACCCCGTCATCCCATTGTTATTTTGTCCTCCATCTCGAGCGTATTAGCGCAAACGTCTTTGTATTTTACTTGCGGCTTGTGCGATTAAAAATGGCAGGGGAAATTTTCCCTCCTAGTGTTTTTTCTTTTTTTCGCAGTGATGCTGCCAGACACAAACTTTTGGCAGTGTAGGAGCTGCTGAGTTCAGCTCTGATGAAAGAAATAGATAGGCTTAGCTGGTTATGGCTGCCCTCCTCCTGTTCCCTGAGACCCTAACTCGTGAGTTCTGCTTTCAAAATCACGGGTCAGGAGCTTGGGAGACAGGTGGAGGGCTTTAGCACCTCTGCAAAAAAATGTTCTCTCACAAAGTCAAACAAGCTCGTGCAACAGTCTGTTTGTCTACTTAGCACATACTAATCATATTCTGTTATATATATGGGCTTCTCAAAATGCACTTATCCCTGGGCAAGCCTTTAAATCCCAGTTTAACACCACTTTTAACCCTAAGTGAAGTGTTTCACCCTTCTGTGTTTGAAAGAGAGTTAGCACGGCTGTTAACCCTGGGTTATAGCAGGGTTAACTGAGATTTTGTGATGCTAACCCTCTAATTGTTTATTTATCATCACACAACCAATCATAAACTGCTTCACTGCTTACCTCATTAAATTTTCATGAACTTTAAACAGTTGCAGAAACTTTCACACACTGTTGACTTTTAGCTTCTGAGGGGAAAATATATATATTCTTGTATTTTATATATTTTTACAACATTTTCTAGCAGTTTATGTGGCATTTCCACAGATGAACACAAGTTCCACAGGTTCACGTGCTGCCCTTGTCACAAATTATTGTTGTTTATTTCATGATTTTGCAAACGGGAATGTTAACCTAATCAAGAGTAAAGTAAGCACAGTGTGAAATGTAAAACAAGTGAACGTGGGATTACATTAACCCTATTTCTGTATTTTAAGCTCTAAACTTGACGTGACATAACTTGATGCACAACCGGTTTGTAAACTGAGAAAATACTACACATCTGGCAGCTAAGGTGTCTGATTAGGTGGTTTTCCATCTAACAAGTTCTCAGACAAGAGCATAAATGTATTACAATACTATAGTAAAAGTCTAATTAAATGCAGCCTAATGTACATGTTCCTTACATGTAGTTTCGGTAAACCGAGATGTATCTTGTGGCTCTTTCACAAGCACAGCTAATGCATTAAAAGGCGTATCAAAAGGAGAATTTACTGGGAATTTAATATGTAGGTAATGCATTTGGTTTGCTTCCTGCTGGGCATATGGTTACTATTACAGTATATTGGCAGAGACAGAGATTGTCGAGAGTGTAGGGAGGGCAAATTCTGCTTTCAATAATTTTTCGAAGAAGTTCTCTGGCAGATTAATTAAAAGCAGATTGGCTCCTTTATTATGGAATTATCACAGAGGCAAGATGTACAATGGAAATAAAAGGTGGAAAAGGTCAGTATATTCCATTACTGTCCATGTGATGTCTGTGAACAATGAAGGAGGATTAGGAATGTATTTTTTTTATCTAAGAAGCAGGCGGGATTTATTACCGTCACTCAAATATTTTACTCGTCGATAGAGTTTCCAATCAGACTCCAGGTCTGAGGATAATTGCTTTGCTTCGAGATGTCATTGCTGGGTTTATGACAGCTGTAAGCGAGTCTTCAAACCATTTATGGATTAATAGCATAATTCTGCAGACAGTTCGGTATGCTTGCCTGCCTGCTTCATATTGAATTCATATTAATAATTCTCTATCCCAGTACCTGGTTTTCCATTTGCATTAGCCTACATTTATTGCGGATGTGTAATTATAAAGCCACTGGCTGAGAAAGATTTTACTATTAATAAGAAAAAGAAATATATACACAGTAAGCATTATATTCGATTACATCACTCAGATTGACTCTTGCTCCATCTTTGTCAGTATTTTTAAATCCACGGTTTGAGAAGAAAAGAGAAGCACCTAAAATGCAACCTCAACAAAATTGATTGTCCTCTGACGCTAACCACCCAATTACGCACTGTATGGCTTTTATATATTTATTAAACTTCACTCCAAGCCGTGGCAGTTTTCCAGCTAATAGGTGCTTGCTCCACAGAGCCCCCAGCAACAGTAGCGAGATAGTCATCCACCATGAATACAAAACAGTCAGGCATGGCACAGTAAGCCCGAAGCCACTAGTCTCAGCCGCATGCGCATGCCCACTAAAAACCAGTCGCTGTGCATCAGTCAAATAAGACATTGGAAAGACGACTTAAAGAGTTAGATCACCCAAAAATGTCATTCCAAACCTGTAAGACCTTCAGTCATCTTCGGGACACAAATTAAGATATATTTAATGAAATCCGAGAGCTTTCTGACCCTGCATATACAGCAACACAACTGATCCGTTCAAGGCCCAGAAAGGCAGTAAAGACATTGATAAAATAGTCCAAGTGATGTCAGTGGTCCAACCGTAATGTAATGAAGCTACGAGAAGACTTTTTGTGCGCAAAGAAAACCAAAATAATGACTTTGCGTCGTGGAACTCGGCAGAGACTGACCCGGAAGAGAAGAAATCGTTGAATAAAGTCGCTTTTTTTTTGTTTTCTTTCCATTACGGTTGAACCACTGATGTCTCATGGACTATTTTACCAATGTCCTTACTACTTTTCTGGGCCTTAAACATCGTCGCTGTCTAAGCTCAAATTTTATCAAAAATATCTTAATTTGTGTCCTGAAGATGAACAAAGGTCTTACAGGTTTGGAACGAAATGAGGGTGGGCAATTATTGACAGAATTGTAATTTTTGGGTGAACTATCTATTTAACTTCGGAGTTGTGTACTTCTGGGTTTCTATTCAGAGGGATAGGGAAGGTTTCAAAGTGGAAAACATCTAACTTGATGGTTTACAGCTTGCTGGATATTGGTAATAAGATGGTGAGCGATTTATGAAACTGTAGAGTAGGCTCTTTTCTATGTACTGTGAAAATCACAAATCAAATTGTGGCAGAAATTGGCAGTAAATCATGAGGCATGTTGGGCTTTTTTCTTGGGAAATCACAATCTGATTTATTTGGAATTACAAATTGAATAAAAGATCTTGATTGTGGACTTTTACAGTGATTTACCACCAAGAGCAGTAACAGCATGAGTCATGAATTAAGGTAATTTCTATAGTGCAGCGCTGGCACGATTTCTACCCAATTTAAGTGATGCATTAAATATGTACTCCCATGGAGGTCAAGGAAGGCCTCAAAGTGACTGAATATCTTGACAGATATTGCAAGAAAGACGCTTGAGGTCGAAACTATTGTCTCCATTTGCTAAATGAGAGTCAAGTGAGGACACGACAGTTGCTTTGGTCGCAGCTCTTTTCTATCCGCCTTTTCTATCACACACACACATATTTGCAAGCACACACTTGGGGGGTGATCAGAGTTGGCTGATGTCTGGGTTTTTCAGACACTGCGGCAGGCGTCCAGACAGTCACCTGAAAACTCACTCCATCTCTGCGAGTGCCGGCGCCATCGCTTTCACCCTCCATTTCAATACGCTGCATATAGATGACAACATTTTCATTTCATTTTCACATTTCAATTTCTCACACAACAGTAATAACCTCTTGAAAATGTGCTGTTGCAGGGCAAATCAATATTTTATGATCTTTTTTGCCTAATTTTAACCACGCACTGCCAGACAGCCATTAGCGCCTGTGAGATTCACTTTAGTGTCGTCATTTGGATCCAGTCTGTAACTGATGCAAATGATATTCTGGCTCTAAATCTCCCATTGTCCCTCTTCAACTCTGTTCGGGTCTCCCTGGCGCCCTCTACTGCATTGCTTTGTCGGTGTTGCCATGACAACCCAATCCCCGTGCACCCATATTTCAGTTCGCAAGCGACGACGAGGTGCACTGTGGCATTATTTGTATCGGCACCACCAAGGTCACTTTCTCTCAGCAGTCTGGCAACCCTCACATCGGCCAGCCCGCCGTGAGCTACTGAGCAGACGTGCGATGTGCGCGGACACTATTTGATTTGAATACATGATATCCTATGATTAAGTTTGTCTGCACTTTCTCAGCCACCAGGTCACATTTTGCTGACATGTTTTCTTGAAACGGGCTAAATAATCCTCCGATGCAGGAAAACCTCATATACCGAGCTTTAACTTCACTATAATTGTAGGGGTATTTTCATGGAATGTTTACCGTCGTTTTCTCTGTTCGCAAAAACTGTGCATATTGTGCCTCATATGGAAATGTAGCCGTTATTTATGGCCGATATGTAGGGTTACCGCAGATGAGTCGAGCGCCAATCTCTAAAACCCTCTAATAAGATGGTAAATGTGTGGTTTCGGCTCGAATTGAAATACCGCAGGGCCATTTTAAATGATGTATATGAGCGATTGTTGCTGAAACTGTGCCGTGTGTTTCATTTGCAGGCAGCCGGCGGTGTTTAAGCGAAGCTCCTCAGACTTAGCACATCTCCGCGCAGATGAGCTGAGAGGTCAATGAGTTCCTGAGCTGCCACAGCGACTGCCAAGTACAACCAGACACACTCTATTAGATGCATTATAAAACTGTTGAAACTCTCTCTGTCTCTTTCTCTCGCTCTGCTTCGCTCTCACACACACAGAATACAAAAGAAATGCACTCTTTCAGTACTTTCAAAATGCTTTTGACTAGACTTTGTTCAATAAAGGAATAAAAGGTGAATAACTTTGTTCTCCTGCTTGCTTTTTTTTTTCTCAAAGAAACATAGTGAGACTTTTCTATAAAGGACATCCCTTATGAAAATGAACCATGGTTTTGCTACAAATAAAACCAAAAATCCATTGCTACTATAGATAAATGAACCATGGTTTTGCTACACTAACCATAGCTTAACCATGGTATTTGTAGTAAAACTGGTTATACAAACGTAATCAGTTCACCAAAAAAACATGGTTATTACATTTTTACTATAATAAAACCATGGATAATTTTCCTAAGGGATACTACAGGAGATTTTAACAGGTCAAAGTTGTCCTTGCTGTTTTAGGAGAAGGTTATGATGGCTTTTGGGTATAAAATATGCTATATATTTTGCTCAGACTGGTTGATCTGCTGACATTTGGCTGTTTTGAGCATTTAACTGCATTGCCTTGTGCCTGATTGGCTGACAGAAGTGATTAATAAAAACATTTTTCTTCTGTGAATTTGGTAAATACTATGTAAAATATTAGATATATTATTTTATCAATTGATATTACCTTATAAATTATTTTGTTTAAAACAGTAAAATTATATTCTGACTAAAAAACAATAAATGTGTTGTTTTTTGTTGTTGTTGTTGTTGTTTTTCTGTACTTTTATTAATATTTTAATTTTTAGAAATCAGCATCAGCCTGCCCTGGCTGGCCAGATATATATAATCTTATTAATAGTATATACGTATATATATATTATATATATATATATATATATATATATATATATATATATATATATATATATATATGAAAAGTTTATTTACAAAAACAGATAGCTCTTTTTTATTTTAAAAAATCATGTTTTTTATTATGTTTTTATTGTTTTATTGTGTATTTTTTTTTTTTTTTTTTACTTATAGTAACCTAACTACAGTTTGATTGAAATTAACTGGAATGCACAATGTAAAAACATGATTTTTGAAAATGGTTAAAAGTGGCGTTATCTGTTTTATATATATTTAAACTTATTTAATAATAAATTAAAAGAAAAATTAATAAAATGTTGTTATATGTTGTTATTCACTATATTGGCCTGATCTTTAGATATCAGCATCAGCCTGTCCTGATTGGCCTATTTTTTGGATTACTAATTTGGAACTTTTTTTTTTTTGGATTAATAATTTTTTTTCCTATTAATTTTGTAAATATTGTGTCAAATGTAAAATAACATTTAATTAATAAATATTTTAACACATATGCTATAAACCATTATAAATTAAATACAAATAAGTATATAAAAACAATATTTTTCATTATTTTATTCATTATAAAAACACATATCCTTTGACCAGTAGAATATCACCCGGCCTGCTTTACCTGCTTCAGATCATGGAAAAAGACCGGAAAACTGGAAAAACTGGGTTCTGCATGGCACTCTCCCAGCTAAAATCATTCAAATCTCTTCCATAGCTGCCTCTCTCCACCAGTGAGCTGAGGCAGCGAATGAGAGCTGCATTCTAATAGGCTGAATCCGGTCACTGCTGTAGAGGGGTAGGGGGGTATACCGAGTGCCGTGGGAGTCCAGACAGAGAGCCAGACGCAGACAAAAGCCCCATGCTTCGCCCAAGTTACCTGCCACAGACACTACCTGCTACACAACCTGACCTTCTCTCCACAATACCGCCTCTATTGTTCGCTTGTCAAGGGCAACGAAAAGAATAAGAGCTTTTTTTCTGTAAGAGCTTTCTCCACAAGCCACACTTTGAGCATTAGTGCTTTATTGAGACGTCCACTGAAAATGAATGAGGCAGATTAAACTGGCGCTTCTTTTGGTTCAGATTTGGCAGACTGGCTTAGCAACAGCCACAGGTCTCCAGTGTGTATTATCATATCATGAGTCTCAAATGTCAATTCATTAGTACGTTTTATTCATCTGCTCCAGCTGCATGCGTCAGATTTGCATCAGGCACAAACTGTGAGATTTAAGCTTATAAGGAAGGGCGTGAGCCAGCCAAGTCAAACATTCTTTGAAGTCATGCATTTTGCAGAGATATTAAGCAATCTAAAACACACTTACAGCTCTTTGTACTCTGCAAAGCATCAGATAGCATAGACAGGTCATAGTTATATCTTAAATTATGTATCTAATCAAATATATGGTGCCATTAAGTTAGTCTCAAATTGCTCTAACTTTGATATTGTTGCTCAACTAATATTATGTTTTACTAAAGGAGTAGTTGATTAAAAAAAAAAAAAAAAAACACCCTCAGGCAATCCAGTATGGATTAGATTTGGAGAAATTTAGCATTACATCACTTGCTCACCAATGGATCCTCTTCAGTGAATGGGTGCCATCAGAATGAGAGTCCAAAAAGCTGAGAAAAACATCACAATAATCCACAAGTAATCCACATGACTCCAGTCCATCAGTTAATGTCTTGTCAAGTGAAATCTGCATGTTTGTCGTAAACAAATCCATCATTAAGACATTAAAAAAAAAAACATCTTGTCCGAATCAGGAGAGAAATTTGCAAAGATCAAGCACCATTTATAAGCATAAACAGTCCAAAACATTTCTAAACAAATACGTTGGTGCTGGTTTTGATGTGAGAGGACAACAGGGATGGATTTTTTTCACTGAAGGAAGTGTTATTATGGTTTGCGGTTTAAAGTAGAGACTCATTTCAAAAGCATTTTATCGCCATATACAAACAGAAACGTACTCTTCACGTCTTCACAGCAGCCCGTCAAAATAAAAGTTATGTTTACCTTGAAGAAACTGTGACAGAAGTATATTATTTAATGTAACGATAGTACTACTACTGATAAATTATTATTAAAACATTATTTTACCAGAATTAAATATTTAAATAAATAAATAAATATATTTTTTTAAATTCTTAATTAATTAGAGATGCTTTTGATTATTCAAATGTAATGAAACCATTACAATGGAATCCAGAAAATTAATGGAAATCACAGAATTTTGTAAAAAGAAACTGAATTTTAGAAAAAAGTAAAAAAAAAAACATATTTCATAGGGCCTTAAAATTAAATTTTTTGTTAAACTTTTCAAAAATTGCTGTTAAATTATGTAAGTTTCTTGATTTCAATTAATTAGACATGCTTTTTGAATCATATTTTTTAATTTATCCATTAAAACAGAGTTAAGAAAATTTAAAATGGAAAAAAATGGAATTTGGAAAAAACAAAACAAAACAAAACAAAACGGAATTTGGAAAAAAATAAAACGGATTTCATAGGGCCCTAATTTAAAGTTAAAACAGCTTTTTGCTTCACAAGATGTAAATTGATAGACTGGAGTCGTATGGATTACTTGAGGATTATTGTTATGTTTTTCCAACTGTTTGAATTCTGACAGCACCAATTCACTGCAAAGGATCCATTGGTAAGCAAAAATTTAGCAACCTGGTCTACCTGGTCTCATGACGAAAACAACATCTTTTTCTCAAGAAGCGAAATGCGTACCAATAAGTACATATCAGAAATGAACACAAGAGGTGGTAAAACAACGAACACTTGTAATCGTTTTCTTGCACCGTTATGATTACAGCTCCATATGTTTCGCTTTCCAGACATAACAAGCTTGTTCGGCAGCTCAGCCAGCATGGAACTGGATTTAGGATGTGGAATTCTTGGGTACGAATCCTGTGAAAAACATGACTCACAATGAAACAGCTGTGACAGATGAGAGATTGAAAAGCAAGCTAAAACGGTTCATATCGGGTAGGCTTAGGTGTAGTGCAGATGGTACATTATTTTAAAATGTCACAGAGCATTAGAGTTATAGTGCCACTCAATGGACATTTCAAGTCAGAACTGTGACACGTACAAAACCAACGTCACATAAAACATACCATATGTATGTTTATCTGTTCTGGGGGAAAAGAATGAACACTCTTTAGCGCCACTCAGTGGACATTTCACATTGAATATGTCACAAAACCTACATGACGGTACATATTTAGCGTCTTGCGAAAAAGTTCCCGCAGGTACGTTTTTGTCATAAGATCAGGTTGGCTAAATTTCTCTAAATCTGTTCCAATGAAGAAACAAACTCATCTTGAATGTCCTGGGGGCGAGTACATTTTCAGCAACTTTTCATTTTTGGGTGAACTATTCGTTTAATATGCTTATCTTCCAAAAAATCGAACTCAGATACCCAAATAAATGTGGAATGTACCAGCTACCACGTATTGGATGGAGTTCTGAATGTTTTGAAGCTGGTAGCCTAAGGGCTGGAGAGATGCCTACCTCTCTCCCTTCACAGGCCTCTGTCTAATTATACATTCCACTGAGAGATCTCCGCTCAAATGGCCTGATCCCTACATGCGCAAATTCATATTTCTATCCAAAACTTTAAACCAGCCGCAGAAGACCCAAATGAGAAAAATTTACAGTTATAAGAACAGAATAAATATCAGTAATCACATATATATATATTTTTTAAACCACAGGAGTGCAAATCAACCTAATGCTGACAGAACATGAACACGTGTGACTGCTGAACCACAAACTTCCCAAAACCACAGATACAGAGGTCCAAACCCCCATAATGTGTCCACAAAGAGAATTCGGCTTTGTAGGAGGGGAAGCAAACACTGTTCCTACCTCCATCAAAAAAAAAAAAAAAACGCTGACTTTGCATCTGTGCTGTCAATGCGTGCTTTACACAAAAGGCATTGCATTCAACACTTTTCTAGTTGAAATATCACAAGAAAGTGAGTTAGACTCATGCTGAAGCAAGGATATATCTGAAAAGAAAATTTGACAGAGAAATGACAGATGGCACTTTAATCATTTTTTTTGTATTAAATAAAATGTTAGGTATCACACACACACACACACACACACACATTCGCAAACTTAAGTATTGCTGCTCTCAGTACGTCACAACTAAAATGGTCTTATTTGTGGGGTTTATTTACTCTCTCAAATAGACTGACTGAAATCGCTATAGACAGAATCAACAGTGTGACCAAAACAGGTGGGTGAAAAGAGTTAAACCACATAGAATTTTAACTTAAAATTCACTTGCCATTGCACAAAAACATAATAAAATAAAACATTTCTTTAAGTAGCTTATAATGCTCAACTGAAGTAAAATGCTATTCTGTTGCAAAAAACAGCAGAAAGATCCAATGTAAAGTTAAAGACTGCCATCTAGTGGTGTAAAGCATGGATTTATACTTTTTACCAGCCTTATTTACTTTTTTTTTTTTTTTAATAACAGCTTCATACGAAAATAAGCCTTACAGTATGCAATAACTGTTTTTACAACGTTTTGGATATTGGAAAATATGTAGCTTTCACAGCCTTAACTTTGCTGCTTTAAAAATTATTATTGACATTTTGTACTGGTACTATTTAGTTTTTGTTTTATTTAATTTCCATTTTTGTTATGCCACTGCCACTTAAAATAAAAAAGACTATGCTTTTTTATTATTTTACTTCGCTGTGGTTTATCCTTTATAACAGATGTGACCCTGAACCATAAAACCAGTCATAAGGGTCAATTTTTGAAAACTCAGATTTATACATGATCTAAAAAGTTGAATAAAAAAGCTTTTCATTAATGTATATTTGGCTGAGATACAACTATTTAAGGTAGTACATTTACAAAATATCTTAATGGAACATGATCTTTACTTACTATCCTAGTGATTTTTGCTATAAAAGAAAAATAGATATTTTTGACCCATACAATGTATTTTTGGCTATTGCTACAAATATACTTGTGCTACCTATGACGGGTTTTGTGGTCCAGGGTCACAAATTACATTTTTTTTTTACAATTTATGCCAAGATATGCTACCAGTGTGGACTGAAATCCCATGCTGCAGCTGGTGGAAGGTGGATCTATTGAAATTAACATATTCAAATTTCAGCATGTTTGCTTGCAGGAAATGCCATGTAATAGAGGTCAAAGCAGCTGTGCCGTAGGCTCTCACATATGCTTATTTTCAAGCAGTATAGGCAGACAGGATGGTGCAGGAATATGCTAAGCTCATAAGTGCGTGATGGGGTCCTTTGAGATAAACATATTCAGATTTCTGCCTCCAGCTCGCTGGAATTTTTTAAAGAAAAAGCAAAGAAGGTATGCTGTAGGCCAAAAAGTGTGACTGGTGCTTCACAGTGATGCTGACCTTCCAAAAAGCCCTTCATAGAAGCCCCTCTTTTGAACATTTAAGGCTTGAACTTTACACATCCACTCTTTCAAACATACAGTACACACAGTTACAAAGCTGCAGGGTTGGTCTTGCACACCCAAATGTAAATGCAAACTGGCAGGCATTTGTTGTATTTAATAACAGTAATACTAGATTCTTGTTAAAGCTGTTAGGGAAAGTGAGGGAATTTACTTCATATTTATGTTAACTACAGTTTTATGGCATATGTCTTTCCTGGAGAACTCATTTATATTGATCTAACCAGGTTAATGAGATACTATCCTCACCCCAATTGGCTCACCTAAACAATAATGCAACTTACCCGTGGACATTTTAACTTAGTGTGAGGTAAAATATTAAGACAATTTTAATATTTTTCGCTTGTAATAAAAGAATAGTCAATACTGCTTACCTTTAGTGACGTTAATGAGCCTGCACGATTGAGCATCCATTTTGGTGCGTCTTTTTGTTTTGTAAGTTACTGTAAGTCAATTTATTGCTCTTGAGCACCCCTTTTTACCCTGCTGGTAGAGCCTGTAACTACACCATAAAATCATTGTATTTTAGTATCCTACAGTTCATACAGAATATTTTTTAGTTGGCCACTGAAAGGCTGAAATGAACTTAAAATTATTGGATTTAAATAATATTAAAAATTGTCTTTCTAACACTAGCATCTCGCTATTCTTTCTTTCGCCATTCATGTCTTTCTTTCTTCAGTCGTAAAGAAATACGTTTTTTGAGGAAAACCTTTCTACATTTTTCTCCATATAATGGACTGCTATGGTGCCCCGATTTTGAATTTCCAAAATGCAGTTTAAATGCGGCTTCAAACAATCCCAAATGCGGTTGTAAATGATCCCAGCCGAGAAAGAAGGGTCTTATCTAGCGTAACGATCGGTTATTTTAATAAAAATAATACAATTTATATACTTTTTAATGCCAAACGCTCGTCTTGTCTTACTCTGCCTGGACCGTTTTGTTCCGGTTCATGACAGTTAGGGTATGTTGAAAAACTCCCATCTCATGTTCTCCCTCAACTTCGAAATCGTCCTATATTGCTGTTTTACCTTTTTTGTTAAGGGTGTTTGATTTCTTTGCATGTTCACTTTGCAAAGACTGGGTTGGTACTTCTGCAGTGATGTAGGATGATTTTGAAATGATTTTTGAAGTTGAGGGAGAAAATACAATTTAAGTTTTTCGACATACCCTAAATGTCTTGAGTCAAAATACACAGAGTTCAGGGAGAGAAAGGCAAGACGAGCGTTTGAGATTAAAAAGTATTCAAATTGTATTTTTTTAATGAAAAAAACCGATTGTTTCGCTAGATAAGACCCTTCTTCCTCGGCTGGGATCGTTTGAAGCCGCATTTAAAGTGCATTTTGGAAGTTCAAAATCAGGGCACCATACCAGTCCATTATATGGAGAAAAATGCAGAAATGTTTTCCTCAAAAAACATAATTCAACATCTTGGATGACAAAGGGGTGAGTACATTATATGTGAATCTTTGTTTTGGAAGTGGACTTCTCC
Organism: Cirrhinus mrigala; assembly: GCA_036247105.1. Taxonomy (NCBI): domain Eukaryota; kingdom Metazoa; phylum Chordata; class Actinopteri; order Cypriniformes; family Cyprinidae; genus Cirrhinus; species Cirrhinus mrigala. The sequence continues at coordinate 23,125,139 of CM070021.1, forward strand.
TTTAAAAGATAAAAAAGTGGAATTAAAAAGAAAAAAATAAATTATCATTTATTTCTGTTGTTCTGTTGTTCTATCCAGCTCTGTAAGAAAATAAATAAATAAAGATATTACACATGAAACAACAAAACAGAACATCAACATACTGTCCATAAAACCTCAATGCTGAAAAAGTATATCATTTTTTTTTTTTTTTTTTTTTTTTAAATATACATACATATAAATATATAATTATTTTTAATTTCTTCTAAACGTTTCCAGCAACATAACGTTACATGTAAGATAAACAGCCTACATATAGGCCTAGGTGACATGTTATGCGACATCGTCAGGCGCATGGTATTTGCGTCAGGCGATGAACTTGTTCCCGCCTTTCCTAAATAGGCTACATGCTATTTACTCTAAGAAATTGTGAATGAGTGAACGAGTGAGCGATATCGGTACAACATAAGCAGTCTTATTAAGCAGTGTTTTCTGACTAGTATTCCCAAAACTTTATCTATTACGCAAAGATGGCAGCCTTGAAGCTCACGTCCGTCCAGGAAGTCTTGCGCCAACCAAACAACTGCAGTTGAAATGAATGGGAACGTAAACACAGCTTCCCTCAGGTATGATTTTTGAATTTTGCTGTCACAGATGGATAGTATTAACATTAACCCACTGCCCACAAGAGGGCAGTGTTTGCTCATATTATTTAGCAATGTGCTTGAACGAAAACATTATCAACCTCAGTTACATTGACAACACGGTAATAGCGTGACATGTAGGGCTACAATACAAACTGAAATATATTTTGATTCCGACTTCACTATTTGACAAGCCTAATATTTGTGCAGTTAGTTCAAATTTAATTAATCTCTGAGTTTGTGCTCCATGTCTCACAAACACTGATCTCAGTGTGTGGGAGAAAGATCTAAGAATAAAAGCTGGCACTAATGATGTCCACTCACGCAAAGAAAAATCAATTAAAATTGAAAACAGCGGCACAACAATCATAATAACCAATCTCCTGCATCCTGTTTTGCATATTGATATTACACAAATATTTACACAAATGACAATAATTCATTCAGTAATTTCATGGCTCACAGTTTCCCATTTTAATGAAGGCAGACAAAATGACTGTGGAACCAACAAAACAGCTGCATATAAATGCTTCCACTCAGTGTGATCAAACAAAAGGATATCGTGTTATATTCTAATTAACTCTAATGAATCTTTTCGCTTCACCTTATGTCATCAATTCACTCCTGAAGGGAAATATTATTGGGTGAAGTGTCTCTCAAGCCTGTTTACACTGTGTCGTTCAACAACACAAACACACTATGATGCTGTCAAGTTCTTCCTGTACACTGACACCTTCATGTCCTTGCAAGGCTGAACCGTGTTGTAATAAGATTCAGGGTTACACGGTGGCGCGATGCTGTCAGACCCCTTCAGAATTCCACCTTAAAGACCTGGTGGTGTTCTGCTCTTCTGCAGATATGATCAAATTAGTGCTACAAATAGAGAGCCCTGCAACAAAAGTACTATTCCAGCTATACAGATTGGTGGGGCTTGTTTATCAAAATCAAAGTGAATCAGGAGGAACAGAAGAAAAAGAGCCACTCAAGCCTGTTTTTGCTTTCTTCATTTGCTTTCATCCATCTTTAAGTCCGTGTCATTTACAGCTACTCATTTTAAAGTGCAAATCGAGAGTGCCTTGATCATTTGGAGATGCAATTTCGATCGTTCTCTCCTCTCTCCTGCTGTTATCCATGCGATATTAGATGCATTTTCTCTTCTGCTTTTCTCACTGCTTATCTCTGACACATCTGTGTGCATCCGACCAAGAGCTACGGCCTCTGTGCTCCAGCCTCTTCGCTAAAGATGCAAATGGTGAAGAGTAAATGGCTTTCACCATTCATTCTTCTAGTTATTCAGGCATATCCAATTGAGAAGTGTGCATTATAAATAATTCTGTGCTATTGTGGTTTTTTTCGTGGGTGGCACTTCATACCTTTACAGTGCATGTTTACCACCTCTTTAGATGTGCTGTATAGGTTTTGCTGTGTTTGATGTTTAAAGTTTCAAAGCCTTCCTTATTTTTTATTTTTTTTAAACTGAGGTCCTTATCTCAAAGATTCAGCCCCTGCACCTTTGATACATCTTGTTTAAAAGGCTGCTACAAAATCTTGTTAGTCTTTGAATGTTCTTGTCAGATTTTTCTGTCTGTATTATCTTTGTTTGTTTTATATATATATTAAATCTCTGTGGCTTTTGCCAGACCTTTAACTACACATCTTATAACTTATTGCATATATCACCTTAACTTTTTTTTTGTTGTTGTTGTTGCTGATATTGGATATTTACATTTTTAATTGCACAATATTGATTTTTTTTAATAGCTAATTCCCCTATGTTTACATTTACATTTTAGTTGTACTTTTAAGTGAGTGTTAGATGATGTCAAAAGTAATATCTATAATAATCTATAATGAATATAATCTATAATTAATGCTATCAAATGTAATCTTTAGCAAATCTAAAAATATGTTTCATGCAATTTTTCTTGCATTCTAATGTTGATACCTAAGTAGCATTTAAAATAAATGATTTAATTTTAGTTTTGTTATTTATTTAAACAAAATATTATATCATTATTATACATTATTGTGTACATCTTTATATAAATCAGTACTTTTATTCAGCAAGGATGCATAGACTTTAACTTCAAATAAAAAAATCAAATAAACGCTGTTTTACTGAAATGTCTATTTTTTTAAAGAAACCTGAATATAAAAATGTATCATGGTTTCCACAAATAATATTAAGCAACGCAACTGTTTTTAACATTAATATTATAAATGTTTCTTGACCAACAAATCAGTATATTAAAATGCTTTATGAAGGATCGTGTGACACTGAAGACAGTAGTGACAGCTAATGAAAATTCAGCTTTGCCCTCAAAGGAATGTATTATGTTTTAAAATGTATTAAAGTAGAAAATGCATGTAATTTAAATAATTTTAAAATATCTATATTTTAATAAAATAAATGCAGCCTTGGTTAAAAAAAAGATAATTCTTCCAAAAGCATTATATATAAAATGCAGCTTTGCCCTCACAGGAATATATTATGTTTTATAATGTATTAAAATATAAAATGCATTTATTTTAAATAGTTTTAAAATATATATTTTAATAAAATAAATGCAGCCTTGGTTAAAATAATATAATTAAAGCTTATTTATTATAAAACTAAATTTTATATATATGACCCTGGACAACTAAACCAGTCCTAAAGGTAATTTTTTTAAAATTTAGTTTTATAATAAATTAACTTTCTATTGATGTATGGTTTGTTAGGATAGGACAATATTTGGTCGAAATACAATGATTTGAAAATCTGGAATCTGAGGGTGCAAAAATTTCAAAATATTGAGAAAATTGCCCTTAAAGTTGTTCAGATGAAGTTCTTAGCAAACTCATATTACTAATCAAAAATTAAGTTTTGATGTAATTACGGTGGGAAATTTACTGAATATCTTCATGGAACATGATCTTTGCTTAATATCCTAATAATCTTTGGCAGAAAAGAAAAATCAATCATTTAGACAAAATATTATATCATTATTATATATAATTGTGTACAATTTTATATAAATCAATACTTTTATTCAGCAAGGATGCATATGTATTTTTGGCTATTGCTACAAATATATTTGTTATATATATATATATATATATATATCACGAATAATATATATATATAAATATATCACGAATATATTTGTAGCAATAGCCAAAAGTACATGTATCGTTACAGCCCTAATATATATTAGGGGTGTAACAATACATCTATTCGTACCGAACCGTGACGGTACGGGTATCTAGGTTCGGTGCATGAGGCCTTACAGCGAATACAGGCAATTCACCTTCGATCCAAAAGGTGGCGCCCGCAGTAATGCAACGCTGTTTGATAACCACCGTTGCGCGCTTTAAAACAGACCACTAGACGGTGATCGCGCTGATTCTGAGCGCGTCTACGTTACTTTAAAGGCTTGCGCAGGTGTGCAGATAGAACTAGGGATGGGGGGGACATGACCCCCCGAGATTCATAGTGACCCGATCCGTTCCCCTCACTGTCCCTGCCGCCGCTCCTTAATTATTGCCGCCACTGCTTCAGAATCAGTCGCAGGCTGACCAGGGCTCGAGACTCATTCTTTCCACGGGTCGCTCATTTGCGACAAATTTTCTCAGTTGGTGCAGGAGCACATGGTGTTTTCACACTTGGGTCCTCTTTAAAAGAACCGCACCCAGACCGCTTTAAGTGGACCAAGAGGTGGACCATGTGAAAAAGGAACCAAGTTTTCATTATGTTCACACTGTTTGTTTTTAAAATGAAAACAAAAAGAAAAGTGAAACTTTGTTGGTGACAATGCTTGCATGCTTATTTTTCCACAAGAATACCAACATGTTCACCTTCTCTGTTTAAGAAGTGTTTTTGTTTTTCACTTTACTTTAGCTTGAAAACCAAATTCCTCTGTCCGCCATCGTTTCCTCAAAATTCGTGTAATTTTTGCCGCCAGTTGTGCGCACCCTCACGCTTGTGCTGACGCTGCTAATGGTATAAACCAGGCTCTACATCCGAAGCGATCGCACTGAATGCGCCTCTCTTTATGTGATCAGTGAATTCTGACTCCTGCTGCAACGCGTGCTTTATAGAGCAGAAGCTTTGGAGCAGTCCAGGAGCAGTCCATGCACTCGCACAAATGCGACCACGTTAAATTTTAGCTAAATAAAACATTTTGCAGAAGGCTTAAAGTTTTGGTGGGTGATTGGCATACTGGACAAATAACAGTTTGATCATGCATTGCTAGTGTTGATCAGGCAGGCCTTTGTTTACCTTTGTTCATTGTTGTTTATCAATGATGTCAAATAAGAATCCCCCAATTCCTTTTTTTTAGTGCAAATCATTAGCCCAAATTATGCAAAGTAACTACTTGAGCATTAGTTAAAGCCCAAATTACACAAAATAACTAATTGAGTTGAAATCATTTGCTGACAGCTTGGTCCCCCCCCAGTTAAAAATCCCATCTGCGCCCCTGGGCTTGCGCACTCAACTATTTGCGAAATGGAGCTTTGTGCTCTTGCATCCTACCTCTCTCGTTCGGCACCAATCCAAATATTCCATAATATTTTCATATTTGCGATGCATCCAAATGCTAAACTATTATTTATTATGTAAATTTTAGACTTTGTACTTCAGTTGCGTTCTAATGGTGGCACAGTGAGGCAGGCGCGCTGATGTTTGGTTCACTGTGTGTTATTTTGATAAAGTACCAACTGCGCTGTCAAGTTAGCAATGCTAGAAGCCTGGAACTGGTATGTTTTGTGTTTGTGTGCACCGGTGCGATTACTTCAACTTTAATCATACCAGCAAAATCAACTTAAACAAATAGAATGTCGCTTTCCGCCATTTGAGTTTCCTTTCACAAAACTTAACTGAAACTCAGCAAATATAGACTACGTTACGTGTCGCACAGTTTTTTTCCCTTGTTTAGCAGTTAACTAAATTAAAAATATTCCAAGTATATTTATTCCTTGTTTGTATATATGTACTGCAGATTTATTTTTTAGGTGGAAATACTGTGCAGTCTAGGCTACTAGTATTTTCACCAGCTCAAAAAAATAGTTTAAAGTCAGTTATTTCTATCTTTTGCTGTAGTCTAAGACTACCTGAGACTAAATTCAGAAACCGTGGAACGTCTCCAAGATGCTTCAAGAAACCTACCTGCAAAGTACTGTTAAATGTTTTAGGCACTTGTGTAAAAATGCTGTAAAATAAGTATGCTGTCAAAAATAATGTCTTAAATAGATTTTAGTTATCAATTAACTTCTATTAACTAAATTAAATAAACATTTGGTAAACCACATTTTAAAACTGCTTTTGCCCCAGGTACACTTGCGCATAAGTTTTCAAGTAGCTTTGCATGTAGGTTTCTTGAAGCATCTTGGAGATGTTGCCACAGTTCTTCTGGAATTAGTCTGTCTCAGTTTGTTCTGTTTCCTCATGTCATTCCAGACAGACTGGATGATGGTCGGATCAGATCTCCGTGTGGAGCACTGGCTGTTGTCAGACTCCTTGTGCAAAAATCTCACTGGATTATTACAATTAATGGCAAAATGAATGTTTAGAAATGTAAACTATATTTCCTACTGACACACTACAGCAAAAGATAGAAATAACTGACTTAAAAACATTTTTTTTGTTGGTGAAAATACTAGTGGCCTAAGACTTTTGCACAGTACTCTGTATATATATATATATATATATATATATATATATATATATATATATATAAGAGTTTTAAGAATTAATGAGAAAGATAAAGTAAATTTTGATGGATTCTCTGTAATAAAAAAAAAACAGTAGCACAATGTATCATTAAAGAAGTACTGCACTATTGCGTTGATTTGTTTTTAGATCAAACAGATAAAATGTTTTTAATATACTAAGTTAAAGTACATGATCTCTACCTCGTATCGCTCAACTGAGTAATATTCCTTGGCGGTTATTGTATTTTTCCACAGTTAGTTGACAAGGGGGGTGTAAATAATTCATGATTCTCTGAGGAGACGAGAGTGTTATTGCTTTTTGTCTTGTTTTGTTTTTCAAATCCTCTCACACTACAGATATATACAGATTGTATATTTGATGTCGGAAGGCAAGCTTATGGTGTTACGGGCTATTTTTGCATGCATCGCTTGTGAATATTGTCAGTGTAAATCATGTCTGCGACAGAATCCACTCATGAGAGAGATCAATAAGCTAGATCAATACTACATGACACTATGTGCTAGTTTGCTGATCATGTGACAGCTTTACATGTGTTCTTTATAAGCTAATCTAACATCCATTTTACATGCATCTTCTCTTTTTATCTTGTCGTGCTAAAATTAGAGTTATGAATGATTTTGTTTTCTGTATTATAAATGCAAGGAAAGTAAAAAAAGTAAAAAAATAAGTTATATATATGTATGTTTGTGTGTGCGTATACAGTATGTATGCCCATGATGTAAATAGAATCTGCTCTCATGTTGTTATGTGACAGAGTCAACAAACACCAGGTGCTTTTGATGGACAGGGGATCCAGCAGTGTTTGCCCAGCTTCCAGTGAATATTGGCGAAATTGGATTCGGAGTGACAATTGAAGAGGGAGCTGGGGGCCGGCAGTTGGGTCATTAATGACCTCTCCATAACAGGTGTCTTGCCTATCTGTCAGAAAGGAGGAGGAGAAGGTACGGCATGTATTTACAGGCTGTAGTGGAGAAACCACAGAGCACTTCTCAGGAGATGACACTGTCACTCAGTGTCATCCAAACTCATTTACTGTGTCATTTACTGTTGTCTCCAGGAGAGCCGAGAACGGGCTCCCAGTTGCGGTCAGGCTGGAAGATATCCTCAAGCTGATAAGATGTGTCAGGATGATGTTTTATTTTGGGTTTTTAAGCACAGTGTGAAACCATGTCCATGTTGTCAAGGACAGAACTTTTCGGGAGTTTGTGTAAAGCAGCCTGCTTTCTCTTTTAGTTTTTGAAAGTATTCATACCCCTTCTTTTTTTACATTTTGTTATGTTGCAGCCTAATGCTAAAATGCTTTAAACTGCTTTTTTGCCACATCAGTCTACACTCCATACACCATTATGACAGCACAAAACAGGTTTGTAACAACTTTATTGGAAATAAACAACTGAAATGATTCCATTGCAGAAGTATTCATACCTTTATATGGGACAGTTGAAATTTATCTCAGGAGCATTCGTATCGCTTGTACTTCAAGTGGAGTTAAACTGTGGCAAATTCATTAGAATGAGTATAATTTGGAAAGGGACACACTGTCCCTTTCCAAATTATACTCATTCAAATGAATTTAGACAAACTGTCTGTAGAGTTCAGAGACAGGATTGCATCAAGGCACAGATCTGGGGACGAGTTCAGAAAAAATTCCGCTGCATTGAAGGTTCACAGAAGCATGTAGCCTCCATTATCCATAATGGAAGAGGTTTGTAACAACTAGGACTCTTCCTAGAGCTGGCCTCCTGGCCAAAATGAGCAATTGATGAGGAAGGGCCTTGGTTAGACTGGTAACCAAGAAGCTTTATGGTGGTGTGGCCAAACTCAATCCTCTCCTCAGTGAAGACACATGAAAACACACTTGGAATGTGCAACAAAGCACCTAAATGATTCTCAGATTGTGAGAAACAAGATTCTCTGGTCTGATTATCCTCAATTCCAAGCATCATGTATAAGGAAACCAGGCACTGCTCATCATCTACACAGTAGCATCCCAACAGTAAAGTGTGGTGGCAGCAGCCTCATGATGTGGGGCTGTTTTTCAGCGACAGGGGCCGAGGGACTCGTTAGAGTAGAAGGAAAGCTCAACACAGCAAAATATAGAGATACCCTTAATGAAAACCCAGTCCAGATCATTCAGAACCTCAGACTGGGCAGAAGGTTCACCTTACAACAAGACTATGACCCTAAGCAAGAGCAAGATTGGCTTATAGACAACTCTGTGAATGTCCTTGAGTGGCCCAGCCGCAGTCTGGGCTTAAACCCAATCAAATATTTCTGGAGAAACCTGAAAATGTCTGCCAGCCCCCGTTCAAGCTGACAGAGCTTAAGAGGTGAAGAGGTGAAGAGGTGAGGAGAAGGACAGCAGACAATTGCCAAATACAGATGTGCAAAACTTGTTGCATCATACCCCAAAAGACTTGAGGCTGTAAAGGTGCTTCTAATAAGTACTGAGTTAAGGGTATGAATACTTATGCAGTATACTTATTTCAGTGTTTTATTTTTAACAAATGTGCAAAGTTGTCACAAATCTGTTTTGTGCTTTGTCATTATGGAGTATGGATGTGGAAAAAAAGTCATTTAAAACAGTCTAACATAAGGCTGAAACAAAACAAAACGTGAAAAAAAGGAGTATGAAAACTTTTGCAAGGCATATATATATATATATATATAAAACTTTTGCAAGGCATATATATATATATATATATATATGCCTTGCAAAAGTTTTCATACTCCTTTTTTTCAAAAAAAGGAGTATGAAAACTTTTGCAAGGCATATATATATATATATATATATATATATATATATATATATATATATATATATATAAAACTTTTGCAAGGCATATATATATATATATATATGCCTTGCAAAAGTTTTCATACTCCTTTTTTTCACGTTTTGTTTTGTTTCAGCCTTATGACTGTTTTAAATGACTTTTTTATATATATATATGGATTTTTAATGTTGATTGTTTATCAATTATCTAGCATTATATAAAAATAATTATCAGCTTATTGGTATTGTTGAGAATTTTTGTACTGATGTATCCCTGACAATTTGTGTGCACTGAAAACTTATATAGCACTTGAGTAGAACACATCTTAGATTCATTACACAGTATAATACAGAATATCAGCCACAAGCCTGAACAAGAATCTAGTTTCACTATTTACATCTACAGGAATAGATTTGCTTTCAGAAGATTAATGTCAGTTAATGTAATCATTCACATGCCTTTGCAAGTACATTGTGCACTATGCCTTGTTTTCTAGTAAGCGCTACAGCAATTTCATCCATGCTGCTTTGCTGTGCTGCCGTAGTAAGTGTATTATGAGGCAATGATCAGAAATGAAATGATAGTATGTTAATGTTTTAGCATACCAGTCTGTTTTGCCGCAGCTGCAGCCATTGCTTCATAATATGTACCAAGCAGAGATGGATGCTTTTCAGTGGTAATGTAGCTCTGATGCTGGCTGAATTAGAAGCATTTGATAGATGATGAAAGCGCTAGCATGCTGCACTCGATTTGGATGGCCTCAGTGAATGCTTTTAAAAATGACTCTGGTGGAGAAACCGATCACTTTAGTCCTGCTCATGACAGCAGACACTGTAATTACACAATAGAGCACAAATGCACACAACACAATAAGCAGGATTGAAAACCTTTCCCATATGCACTGCATTATGATGACATTTAACGTCATCTTTACCGTTTTGGCTAGACATGAATAAAAATGCACGCCCATCAGTCTGTCCATCCATCTATCCATTGTTCTATCTAGCATTTTATCCATCGTTTTATCCATCCATCCATCATTCTGTGTGCTGTTTTATCATGTATCGTTCTATATATTATTCAGTCCATCCATCCATCGTTCTATCCATGTATCATTTTATTTTTTTGTTCTGTCATTCAGTCCATTGTTCTATCCATGTATCATTCTATTTCTGTATCATTTTATCTATTATTCTATACCATTTTATCGTTTTATTCATCCATTGTTCTATGTATCATTCTGTTTCGTTCTGTCATTCAGTCCATTGTTTTATCCATCCATCATCCATCGTTCTTTCGTTCTTTCTGTGTACTGTTCTATTTGTGTATCATTTTATCCATCCATTTATCATTCTATGTATCATTTTATCTGTGTATCATGTTTATCTATTTATCTGTGTATCTATCATTCTGTACCATTCAATCTATCGTTTTATCCATCCATCATTCTATGTACCGTTCAATTGTGTAGCGTTCATTCAGTCTATCTATCCATCCAGCCATCGTTTTATCCATGTATCTTTCTGTCATTTTATCTGTCATTCTGTATCATTCTGTCTATTGTTTTATCCATTCATCATTCTATCTGTGTACCATTCTATTGTGTCTTTCTATCATTCATCCATCCATCCATCCATCCATCCATCCATCCATCGTTTTATCTATGTACCGTTCTATCTGTGTATTGTTCTATCATTTAGTCCATCATTTTATCCATCCATCCATCCATCATTCTATCTGTGTATCATTCTATCATTGTTTATCATTCTATCATTTTATCCATCCATCTATCATTTTATCCATATGTATCTGTATATTGTTCTATAATTTAGTCCATAATTTTATCCATCGTTCTGTTCATGTATCATTCTATCTATCATTCTGTATCATTCTATGTATTGTTTCATCCATCCGTCATTCTATGTACCATTCTATTAGTGTATCATTCGTTCAGTTCATTGTTTCATCCATCCATCCATCCATCCATTGATCTATCCATGTACCGTTCTATCTGTGTATCATTCTATCATTCTGTATCATTATATCTATCGTTTTTTTCCATCCATCGTTTTATGTACCATTCTATTAGTGTATAATTCTACTGTATTTATCATTCATTTCATTGTTCCATCCATCCATCCATCCATCCATCCATCCATTCAATCATTATATCCATCCATCCGTCCGTCCATCCATCCAGCTTTGGTTCTATCCATATATGGTTTTATCTATGTGTCGTTCTCTCTGTCATTCTATTATTCTGTCGTTTATCCATCCATTCTTCTTTGTAACATTCTGTGTATCATTCTATCTGTCATTCAGTCCACCATTTTATCCATCCATTCAAACAACATTCTATCCATGTATCATTTTGTTTGTGTATCGTTCTGTGTGCCATTCTATATATCTATCATTTCACCTATTCATCAATCTATCCATGTATTGTTCTATCTGTATATATTGTTATATCTATCATTCTATCTATCGTATTATCCATCCATCCATTTTATATGAGTATTGTTCTATCATTCATCATAAATTCTTAGATTTTCAATTCATTTCAATTCTACTCCCATACATTCAAATTCAAATGAATTCTGTGTCTGAACTGGAACTGAACTGGAATTTAAACGACGTTCTTAATTTAGTTCAAAATGAATATTTAAAACGCTTTCTCCTATCCCAGACAGGGATGAGGAGTGATTTCATGAGTGTTCAGGAAACCTATTTGAAAACATCATTTTCATTTGGTGTCTCAGAAATTACACACTGCAGCTTTAAGTAACAAAGTGCTTTCAAAATTGAAGTATTCACTCAGCCTCTCTCAAGCTGTCGAGTTGTTTATGCATATCATAATGAAGAGGTCCTTCAAAATGTGTCTAAGAATAGCATGCTAGAACTGCCTTTTATCTGGAAAACTTGCATTGGAGATTAGCACACACTAGCCGGTTTACTTTCTTGATTGAGTAAAAAAAAAATCCCTGGATTTGAAAAAAGAACGGGATCCTTTAGAAGATTAAAGAATGGATTTGCAAACACCACTGAAATGCTGAGGCAAAAATTAAAGCTAAGCCATTAAAAGGCACCTGTCTGTGAGAAAAAATTGAATATTTATTTTAAATGCCATTCAGAAATCAGACAGAGCTGCCCCAGTTTATACAACTCAACTGAATATGATGCAATTATAATAGTAATAGCAGAATCATCATATTCTAACTTTTGTTTAATTTAAAGCATGGATGGGGAATGTTCTAAGAATAATCTAAGGACAAATATCAATAGAGCTGTTCAATGGTTAAAATATGCTCTGCTAGTTCTTGCTGTTCTGTTTCCACATAGTCCTTGATGCTGAATAAAATCCACTGAGAATACATCATTTACCTGAATTTCTAATTCAACCAGTGAATTATTTTCCTTGTGCAAAACAGACGATGATTTAAATTATTGACAAAGAGATACATGAATGAAGTGTTTGAATTTCTTCAAATGTGCTCACACCAGAGGGTGTTTACGCATCTAGGGTTCATGGTCTGACACTAACTGCCAGAGCCGGGAAACAGGAGTGCAATTAGCACTTAAAATTTTTTATTAGGCCTATAAGGAATGCTAATTATAGAACTCTTGAAGTGGAAATTTCCAAATGAAAATCATTTGCCAGCTTTAAGTGGGTCAATTAGGGGAAAAAGATTGTAAGACCGCTCCAGTCAAGAAATTGCTTTTCAATGTGAGTCCTGAATTAGCATTGAGAAATAGCTACTGACTACGTGTGTTATGCATACACGGGGCTTCCAGTACCTCTCTGACCTTTTCATTCTGTTTCAGACACTCCTGTAAAGAACAATGGAAGAGAACTGCAATTCAAAGCCTCTGAAATAGCTGGAAGCCTAAATATGCAGTCTAACCTGCAGTCTTATTTTTCTGAAAATTGCATGATTTATCCGTAAAATCACTGAAATTGTATAGCTATAATTTGCATTAGGGGATATAGCTACTACATACCCAATAATTCATTTTTTCAGCTCATTCAATCAAGAAAACTATACATATTATACAACAATTACAGTCATTTTTAGACGTCTAATGTGATGGCACATGGCACACTTCTTTTTAAACTATTTTTTTTGTTAAATAATATAATATTGTGTATAAAACTTAATATTATATAAAAATATAGTTACACAATATTTCTTACATCAGTGCACAAATTATGCACTTACTATCAAGGTTGTTAGCATTTTTTTGTTTGTTTGTTTCTTTTAACTAACGGTAATTTTATAGTTTTATTTATGTATTTATTCATTTATTTATTTTATTGGGCAAGCATAACGATCATAATGTGGTCAAGGTGTGATTTGATTTTTTTTTTAAAACATCAGTTTGCTGCATTGGTGTTATGGCTAAAGCAATACAATAATAATAATTATGCAAATTCAAGTGCAGTCATAAGCAATCAAACCCCTTTCTCATGAGCTATTTTTCTGAGCTGTTGTTCACAAAAGTTCCACTTTGGTAGACTTTCAATGAAACGGTACTGAGCTGCACTACATCTATATGGAAAAGAGGTACTCGGTGTCTGGCTTCTTTGTATTCGCACCCACATTTCATTTTTCCAATGAAGATCTAGCGCCACAATAATTTATCCATCATTGCTAGGAGAAAACAAACAACTATACCCTCTAAACTGGAGTTGAAAAGTGTGGCGCTAAAATAAGATGATAGGACTTCCTATCTCTGGGGGATGTATACATGTGCTTTAATATTCATGAGTGCATATTTATGTCTGCATGTTTAAATAACGCAGCGCTTCCAGCCTCCAGCCTGATCGGCCATGCATCTGCCATTAGCCAGGGTCCTTCCTCTTGTTTTATCATTTTGTTTACTTCTATGATTTTTGAATAATTCATAAAGTTGAAGAGCTGGGGGCAATGACATGGGAATGCGGAGAGTAGCCAGCAAATGACAGCCATATGAAGCTAATATATTGAAAAGGGTTTTCCCGTAGACTGATAACCTATTCAGTTGCCGATTCAGCAGACTATTTAGGTTTTTGAGTTGCTAATTTTCATTCATCTAACATCATCTGACTGATACACTATACAGTGGCCCCAAAAAGTATTTAGACACATATACCACACTTGAATATGTCTGAATATCTGAATTCTTAAATATCAAATCAAGTGGCAGAAAAAAACACTTTTCAAGCTAAATAATGGCATTTCAAATGATGAAGCAATAGATATCCTGCTCATATAAATATAAAAAGGTTCTGAGAAAAGGAAAAGGGCTGCTTGTTTGTGAAATTTGGTATGATGTTTTGCATCTAATGCAATGACATTCAGACATTTTAAAGTGTTATTTATCAGTCCAAATACTTTTTGAAAACACTTCATGCACCAGAAGGCTCAGCTAGACTCATGTACAAGAATATAAATCATGATCAGGCCTGCAGATAGGTTGATTAGAAATCTGAGCTTCCCACTGAAATGCAGAAAGTTTTTTTTTTTTTTTTTCCAGTTATACTTCACTTTAGTATTCACCTTACAAATATTGCATAGTATAATGGGTTCCAATAGCAATCACATAAAATTCCACAACCTAATTACAAATTAAGTAATAACATTCCTAGTTAAGGAATGTAATATAGATGATAAAGCAAGGCCCAGTGTTATATCAGAAATATCATTCTTATGATATTAGCTACACATAGTGGCTTTATGCATCACATTCAGTAAAATTGATGAAATTGTTCAAAGCATGAAAATTTCACAAGAGCCTATAAAGGGTTTCCATCAGAGCAGTGAAAAGCCTTGATTACACAGCAGCCTTGTGCTGAGTGATTGTGCATGTATTCTGATAAGAAATCTCTGAGTGCTTTAGCAAGACTCTATATGTTGTTTAATATAGTGCCTCAATTTAGTGAGTCAATTTAGTGTGTGTATATACACGAGCTGTTTCATTTCTCCTCTCCTTTTTCCTTTTAAAATTAGTTTATGCCAAAATGACATTTAAAAAGGAAAACAAGATTTCCGGAGGATTTAACTCTGTATAGCAAAAGTTGGTTTGAAAATAAAAACTGTTGTGGGAACTTAAAGGGACAGTTCACCCAAAAATGAAAATTCTGTCATTAAAAGGATAGTTATTTACTTATCCTCCAGGCATCCTAGGTGTTAGAATGGCATGGGCAGGTGTTTCTCTTCATCAGTCCAAAACAAGTCCAATAAAGTGTATCGATCCATAATTAAAAGTGCCTCACACTGCTCCGGGGGGTGAATAAGGCCTCCTGTAGCGAATCAATGCGTTTTTGTAAGAAAAATATCCACATTTAAAATGTAATAATCACTTTAATCTAGCTTGCGCCAACTGGTCATACACAGAAGCCCTTCTGGGCGGATGACATAGGCTCAGAAGTGATGAAAGTGAACGCGTCGTGGAGAGAGGTAAACACATCACCGGTCAAGAATTAGAAGTACAAAATGAGGATTTGTGAAGTAAAAATGTCGGAGGATTACAATATAAGCCAAGACAAGACTGGTTTTCCTTTGCTAAAGTAAGGAAACTTTGCTTCCTTTGCTTCTGTAAACAAACATTGTTTGGTGCGAGACTCACCAGCGCATGCCCAACACCGACGTCCTACATCATCCGCCTGGAAAGGCTTCCATGTTCGACCAGATGGCGCAAACTAGATTAAAGTGAATTTTATGTTTTAAATATGGATATTCTTCTTACAAAATTACATTGATTCGCTACAGGAAGCCTTTATTCACCTCCCGGATCCATGTGAGGCACTTCTTATTATGGATGGATGCACTTTATTGGACTTGTTTTGGACTGATTAAGAGAAACACCCATTCATGCCATTCTAAAGCTTGGAAGTGCCAGGATAATTTTTAATATAACTCCGATTGGATTGGAAGGCATATACACTTACGCCTGGAGGGTGAGTAAATAATGGTTTAATTTTCATTTTTGGGTGAACTATCCCTTTAATTACTCATGCTCATGATGTTCCAAACCTGTAAGACGTTTGTTCATCTTCAGAACACACTACATCAGAAGTACTACGTATTGTGTCGTGGTACATGAAGATATCTTAATTTGTGGTCTGAAGATGAACAAAAGTCTTATGGGTTTGGAACAACAGGAGGGTGAGTAATTTATAACAACATGATTTTCATTTTTGGCTGAACTATCACTTTAAGCACTGTACCTTCAGCTACATTTGCACTATTTGCAATATCACTGACCTCAGGTATAAAGGTGGCTTTTAATAGACAGTCTGTAACATTTCTTCTGACCAAAGACACGTGGAATATCAGATATGCATTTAAATGTTTTTTTTTTTTTTTTTAAAGTGTTCTTTTCTTTCTTTCTGACTCAGGCAAACAAACTCTCCTTTGACATAATACAAGGATCTCTGCGGTTAGGAGACAGGAGCAAGCTACCTAAAGCCCTTTAATAAATGGCTGTTGTTGTTCATGCTGACACCACAGGACCCGGGTGGTTTGAAGCTGCCTGTTCTGTATTTTAAATGAGGTACTTTTTTATATTGGCTACATACACATCATGCAGTAAAACTGTAAGATGTTTAGACATCAGGAGCTGATGCAGCTGTAGTGATTTATGTGCATTATATTCACGATTCACTTTTAAATAACAATTCTAATATAACAATAATGAAAGTAAGTGATTATTGGTGCTTGCATCTCAAATCACTCTGAAAAATGTATTTAGCCTTATGCTAAGTGCTCACTGTGTCAAGCACTAGAAAGTGAAAATGAGATCCCAAATGAACTTTAATGGCTAATTTTGCCTTTGGGAGCAGAATCACATGCTTTTCGAGAGCCAATTATTGCAGCTTTTTATCTTAAAGACCTTAGATGCTAAAGCAATTTTGGGTTCAGTTTTTTATACACCTGTATGGCTGTTATTATGAGGAAGGTAAAAACGATGACCACCATCCCATGTTTTAAGAGAGAATTATACAACACACTATAGCTAATAATAGCAGTCTAATGCGGTCTGTGTGGAAGCACCATTTAAAAAATAAAAGCTCAAGTGTTTTCCGATTAATGCTGCTATCTCCATTTTTCCATGCTTGACTAAAGCCATTGAAGTCAATTAATTTTAAACGCAATGAATGCAGCCCATTGAATGAAGCCTGAGAATGACATCACTGAGACAGCTGGTTATGATTTTGCAGTACATAATGATTATATATATTTGTAATTGGTATTTAAAGGGATAGCTTACCCATAAGACATAACTTCAACAAAAAAGCCTCTATCCAGAAATCTAAAGTGCAAAGATACTACATTATTTTATTGAGGCCGTCTTAACTCCCACCCTTCTTATTCATCTCATATTTATTTAGTATGTCAGTATGTGAACCTGTGGTCAAGAGATGGATGCACCAAGTGAAATAGCTCACGCTGATGGATCAATGCAAACATCTCTGTTGACAAGGATGAATGTGAATATAAAACCCACACATTACAATGAATCACTTCTGATATCTGAGCAGTGTAGTCTCCCTACTGAGACAGTTTGGTTTTTTCAGGGTGATATTTGTATCAAAACAGATTAGCAAAAATTTCAGAAGAGATGAGCCGCGCTCTGCATGCTAAAACGTCCCCTGTGATGATCGCAATACAGCGTACAGGCAGGGATCAGTGTTGACTGTTATTACGATAATTAGCTTTTGTCAGAGACGTGAACAGATACTTTTTGGGCCAATTATTCACTGCCTGCCCATTTTATATATGCAAACATCTCAGATAGTCAATTAATTACTACATTTTTCTTGTTTTATTAAAGGGATAGTTCACCCAAAAATGTAAATTTTGTCATTAATTACTCGTTTCAAACCCGTAAGACACAAATTAGGATATTTTTGATGAAATCCGAGAGCTTTCTGGCCTTCAGTAGATAACTATGCAACTGAAACGTGATGTTCAAGCCCCAAAAAGTTAGTAAGGACATCATGAAAATAGTCCATGTGACATCAGTGGTTCAATTGTAATGTTATGAAAGCTAGGAGAATACGTCTTGTGCACAAAGAAAACAAACAAACAAACAAACGAATCTACTCAACAATTTCTTCTATTCGTGTCAGCTTTTGATGCACGTTCACAAGAGTACCCAAACGCGGGTGAGTAATTAATGACAGAATTTTCATTTTTTGCATTTAACTATGCCATTATATATATATATATATATATATATATATATATATAAAATAGAATAATTACATTTTTGTAAATTGATCACTATTTTCTATTAGTGAAAAATTGATCACTATTTCTATTATATACTATTCAGGGTTTGTACAAGGTGCTTAAAGTGCTTGAAGTATTGAATTTGAATTTTTGAAATTTAAGGCCTGGAAAACTCTTGAAAATAGCAATATTCCTGAAGAGGTACAGAACTTGAACAGTACTTGAATTATTTAAAGACAAGTTATCTATGAAATAAGTTTTTAATTTTTTTTAATAAGCACATATTTTTTCATGCAAAGTTCACATCATTCAAAACACATCATACTTTTTTTTCGCTTATTTCGGTTAATGTCATAAAACTAGTGACCTAAGCCAGTAATAGTACTGACAGTATCGTGTAAACATGGCTGAAGGAGCAAAAAGATGAACAAATGAATCAAATCAATTAGGTGAGTCATTTACGCTGGAACTGCTCGGATTGATTCAAACTCGTGACTTTAACCATTCATTTTCTAATTTCAACATTGCTTGTAATGTTTTTAAAAAAGCATGTAGTCATGGGTGAAACTGAGCTTTTCGAAACTCTGAATCAGTTAAACCAATGCATCACAAAATGATTCACTGTTTCAAAGCATTCCATTCGGATAGAGAATCATTTGTTTCTAATCGTGACTTCAGAGCGGGTTCGCGAATCATTTAACTTAGATGGAGTTTTCAATCACAAATCATTTAATTTAGATCAGGACTATGGTGTGGGTTTGCAAATTATTTGATTTAGTTCGGGACTCTGGAACGCGTATGGCAAATCATTTTTTTCAGATCAAGAGTTCAGAGGGGTTTAAACAGTAGAAAACATCAAACAATTAAGACAGTATAGTTATAAAAACAAAACAAAGAAAAAAGATGATATACACATACAAATCCATTAAAAAATTAACCATGGTTTTACTATAGTAAAAGTGTAGTATACTTTGTAATGCTTTTAGTTTAATTAGTATATTTTTATTTATATATTTATCATTTTTAGAATCCGAAAGAGAAGATGTTGTTTGATAAGTGAGATCTCTGATTGAAGTCCTTTAATATCAAAAAAGCAGTGCTTAAAAAGTGCTTGAAAGTTCATTTTACAGTGTCTGTACGAACCCTGACTTGTGCATTCAAAAGTTTGGGGTCAGTAAGATTTTTTATTATTTATTTAAATAAATTAATAATTTTATTTAGCGATCTATGTATGTAAAATGTATTTATAATAAAAATAAATTAAACTTTTCAGCTTTGTAATAATCAAATAATCTAGAGGGGGAAAAAATGTATCACAGTTTCCACAAAAAATATTAAGCAGCACAACTGTTTTCAGCTGATAATAAGAAATTTTTCCTGAGCTTCCTCGAAATCAGCATATTAGAATGATTTCTGAAGGATCATGTAACACTGAAGACTGGAGTAGTGATGCTAAAAAGGAATAAATTAGAAAATGCATTTTAAAATGTAATAAAATTTCAAAATAGTACTGTTTTTACTGTATTTTTTTATTAAATAAATGCAGTTTTCATTTAAAAACATTTAATCTTACTGACCTCAAACTTCTCAATAGTAATGTATCTTTAAGTAATGGTTTGGAAAATCAGACGTAACTAAAAAAAATGTAAAAGAACCAGTTTGTAAAAATCAGTTCAGACATCGTGGCTTGCTTTGCTTGATGATAAACGTTTGCAGGACAGCCTCCGTGATGCATGCCAGTCTATTTTTGTAGTATCGTTAATTTCATATTCACCTGCCCCTAAATGTCACATAAAAATGAGCAGACTGTGTTTTGGCTGTTTTATATGTCACTCACACGCCCCCTCATGCTGTATCTGAATAGACAGTTCTTGGCCAGAATATGCACCAGATTTAATGCCAAATATCTTTGTCTGTCTTGTCTCAGACTGTCTTGGACTGAAAAGAGTGCTGTGAGTTTACGAGAGCTGCCAGCGTGCAGTAGCAATTCCCAGAACTGCGAATGAGTCTTAGCGTATCGTCATCTATACCTGTCCGGCCTCATGCTGACATAGTCCAACAGGGCACATCACATCCTCAGTCAGCTATGAGAAAGTATTTGCACCCAGCGGAGCACTCAATCACATCAGAACAGGCCTACTGACACCAAAGCCACCATAACTCTCCTCAGAACAAGAGGCTTTTGCTCCGGTCCCGCAGTCACGCTCGTCCAGGACTCCACTAAGATTCAGAGCATGTTCCCGCTCTCCACACACACGCACCGATCAGTCTCTTGGCTAATGAGTCGCGGAGCTCTCGCGGCGCGATCGAGAACCCCAGCTCTACCTCCGCTCGTCCCGCCGATCGCGAGAGGTGGAGGGGAGGGTCAGCCTCCCCCCGGCTGAAACACAGCCAAGTCTTTTCATTATAAAAAGTGGTCTGAGTCTCAGCTCTTAGGCCGACTCACTCAGTCATTTCTGTCCGCCGCAGAGCCATTACGATGATTGAGGTTAATTGCGTAAATATTTCAGGTGGCCCGGCACAATGCATTTTGTCATCGCAGCACCAAAATAGAAAATTACACGCAGCCTGCTTGTTTATTCCAGCAATAAGGAAGCCGAATCTCGATCGTACCCACGCTTCCTGATTTGGAAGTGACATGCGAAATTTCTTTGGTACAAGCTGAATGCGGCATTACTGAATCATTTTCCAAGTCGGCAATCGCTGGGACGAATTCCAGCGCGGGCTTCATCAGTGTGGCCGATTCATCACGTTCCTGCTGTTCTCTTCAACAGAAACATAGATTACAACCTACAGCCTGTACATAAAGGAACCAGGTCAAGGACCAACATGATGAATGGGGTACATTTAAAACATAGTTTACAGCCACCCACTTCCAAGCTTTTTCAATGACAAACAAATCTTGAAGTCCCCTGACAGATATTCACTGCTTCTTAATTGATTAGCTGTTTCTCTCACCCGAGCGGAGGAGGGCTAAATTAAAGAGTGGTTGTGTTTTCTTAACTGACACAGGCACTTTGTCAGTGAAAGGTTATTGGCTCCTCTCCCATCCTCATGACCTGCCAGCGCAATCCGACGGGGAGCCTCTGAATCCAACTTCTAATAATTCCTCCTTGGCAGTTTTAAGCAGGATCAGTGACCGAGGTGCTTGTGCGGAGGGGGCAGCTGGGAGAGCGAAGTCATTTAGATTCTGATCACACGCTGGATTTACCTCCCCCTGTGCAACAACATGGATAACCGCTGCTTGTTTGTGCTGTTTGGGTAAATGGCATATCCTATCTTTTGTCACATGCTTTGTAAAATAGAGAGACACATTACCTTTTTATTGATGTCCATTTGGTGTTGAACATAGTCGGTGGCAACTTATAGGCTTTTTGCTGTTGTGAAGGCGCGTAGGCTAATAATATGAATTCTGAAAGCTATTTTTGACGCAGACATGCTCGGCACAACCTAGTGTATTGTACCAATACCTACCTGAAGTCAGCATTTTCATATGAACCTGTACAGATGCCCATTTGTATGATTTTATATTTAAACAATATAATTATTGTTGTACTAATACAACACTGTTATGTTATTATGACTGTGTATTCGTGTGTGCGTATATACAGTGCCCTCCAATAATATTGGCACCCTAAATCTGCATTGTTTATCCTTTTGATCTTTTTTTTTTTTTGGCACCCAATTGACCCTTCGCAAAAACCCACCCTCCTTAGTTACTTTTGCTATGTCTGACAAACTATGTCATGTTCTCACACATTGAAAAATACATCCTCAGACAAGACAGAACAGGTCACTTCTGGTATGAAACAAGATCTTACACTCTAAAAAGTGCTGGGTTAAAAAATAACCCAACCTTAACCCAGCCGCTGGGTAACTATGGGACAGAACACGCGTTCTGCAGAACATGCTGGGTTTAATCATTTGACCCAGAATGCTTGGTTGTTTATCTGACCCAACCAGTGGGTCAGGTTAAGTGTGTTGCTGGGTTAAACATAACCTAATCATTGGGTTATTTGTTGTTATATTGCCATGCTACCTTTATATTTACCAATAATAATAAATCACAAAAGAATGTAAAATTATTATTGCTTTTCTGCAATACAGTTAGAAAAACAAAAAGTGCAACTGTAAACATCAATTTTCATCGGTTTTATTTCTTTTTAAAACTATTTTCAAATGGGTGCAGCTGTTACACGTTTTATCCAACCATTACAGACACATAAAACAACAACTTTAGTAGATCAGTTCATTTAAAACACAAAACTTAAAATAGGCACTGTAGATTTCAATTCTTTGTCAACATTGCAGCAGCAGAACACTCAAAAATTAATTATTACCACATGAGAATTGTTCCAAACATTGTGCTATTAAAACTAAGCCAAACAAAGTGTCCACCAGACAATACATATGACAAATTAAAACGTGTTACAAGTGGCCAGAAAAAACTGTTGGCCTTAAAAAAGTCACACATGAAAACTTAGATCCATCAATATAATATACTGCAAGCTGGAGAAATTCCTAGGCAACGAGTCCACTTCAGTGGCACGGCCCATAACAAAGGCGAAGGTCTGGGATGTCGATGTCTCGTCCCCAAGTCACAAATCCACCATGCTGGACCCACCTGTTAAATATACGACACTTAGCCTTGAAAAAATTCTCATTTTAGAAGAAAATTTCAAACTGCACATTTTTAGTCTTTACATCTGAACACCTCATACAGTGGTGGCCATTTTTTCCTATTTTCACCAGCTAAAAAATGGTTTCAAGTCAGTGATTTCTATTTTTTGCTGTAGTGTGCCAATGGGGAAAGTCAGTTTGCATTTTGAAATATTAATGTGTGTATATATATATATATATATATATATATTATATATATATATATATATATATAAAGTAAAACAAAACTTACAGGTTTGTATGTCAATGCATGGCTTCCAGAATTCTGTGGTTGTGGTCATGTGGACGATTCCTCCAGAATGGGCAGGACTTTGAAAGCACTCTACCCTTTAACATCTAGACCATAAGAATAATACAGTGCAAGCTCTGAAACTTATCTCATAAATCAAAACAACACACTGAAACACTTTCATATGAAAATTTCTTCATTCCTTTAAATAATGAAATTGTAATAAAAAAATAATGGTATATAATGGTATTAATGCAAATGAATCCCCACCCCCATTCAACTACTGCAGGTTAAGTTTAGGTATGGGGTGGGATTCAGGGATGTAGAATATGCTCATGCAGAATAAGACATCAGTATGTGCTTTATAAGTACTGATTAACAGCCAATACACAAACTAATAAGCAACTAGTTAAGTGTTACTGTACCATTGTATTTACCAGTTGATGTATCAAATACAGTTGAATTTTGTTTCTATAGATTGACATTATAAGAAATACCTTACCTGAAGTCATGTCACCCAGCTCTTAATGCACCTTTCCATCTAGCTGGGCATAGGCAACAATTTGATCTGCAATTTTAGCCCAGTCTACAAAAAGTCTGCCTCTGGATGTAGCTTCCTGAAGTCTTGTGAAATCTGATCAAATTTGAAAAAAAAACAAAAAAAAAAACAAAACACACACACACACACACACAAATGTGGTTAAATAAGATAAAGCTTTTAAATGTTAGATTGATTGTTTGATTTTATTGCCATACCAGTAACTATGGTTATTTTAATGAAAAGATCGAATTCTAAAACAAATCATGGTTACTGAATGATGTAACTTACCTTCAAATGTTTTAACCAAGGTATCAAGCTGCCTTTCCTTCACATTCTTTATTACAAAGCTGTCCATCGGCAACAGCAAGAATCTCACATATCTAGAATGAAATTTCAGATTTATAAAATTAGAATTTCACAAAACTGTTTTTTTTAAAAAAAAAAAAACCTTTTGCGCAGTCGTGCCAAATTAAACTCAAAGTTTGATTGAATTGTTGTAAAACTTTAGCGAACTTCAGAGTTAGAACACAAATACTGTATGCACTGGAGCGTCTGTCAAACACGGTGTTCTTGCATGCTACGATTTTAAAGTGGACCACTGCTTTGATGTCTTAATTATGACACAATATTATACGGAACCGTTGGCAAAGGCAACCTAAGCTAGCATCTCACCACTGAACTGCGTTCATGTCAATCAGTCTCCAATCTGAAGAGCACAAAAAAAAAAAAAAATCAGACGGCACACCCATTTAATTTTTATACTGGTCTCCTAGTTTGTAAAGCAACACAAGCATTCGCTTAAATAGCGGAAGAGTAAAAGGACCTCATAAACAGTGGTGTTGTGGTGCCTGGAGAAGTGGGTATACGCCCCAAATGCAAATTCACGCTGAAAAGAATAACTTACTGACGTCTGAACGTGATTCTCCGCAGTTTCTGATTAAATCGGTAGGATTTTCTCTGTATCAGAGCCTCCCCTGACATGCCCTCGCGTGTAAACCAGGCAGCATCTGGGTGGAGGAGAGGACGAAGCGGGCGCGGGCGCATTTAGGCGCAATCATTAAATATATTTAAAAGGAAGCACGTGCCACTGTTCTGACAGCAGCACTGTCGTTACCGGGTGTTTTTAGGGAATATTTGCATTTACTCACGTGCGCTACCCTGCACTACACCACCAGAATTCAAGTAAGGTGCATAGCATAGCTAATGCAGCTACCTGAGGAAAAAAGCACGAAAATGCACAACATAAAAATGACGGATCTATCGTTGGATTCGGCACGTCGCAGACATTGACTTGAAAAAATAAGCCCTTAAAAGATCGATTTTAGTACGAAATGACATAATTCTGACAAAACATTACAAAGCCATACAGTATGCAGACAGTAACTGAACGTACCCCGTATTTCTAACCTATTCCTGTTTTCATGAAGCGTTAAAAAGGGGACATGTGTACTGTATATAAATAAAACTTTGCACGTGCCCACACACAACTTTTATTTAACAATAAAGCGATTGTTGAGGCAAAAAAGTACCTCACTATAGGCTAATACGTAACGTTCGTGAATCATTCACAGAATAAAACGCTAACCCCGCACAGCGCCATACCAAATATTGCATTAAACAGAAATCACGAATGTTTACGAGCCATGGGTTTCTCAGATCGGTACGTTGGATTAAAACTAAAAGTTCCGTTGCGTTTGGAAAATTCTGTGCACAGTAATCATCAGAATATTTCTTCGCCTGTCTCTGAAAATGACAGGAGTTTGAAATCATCCTGCAGATGCTTATTTTATTCAACCAGTGATTACAGCATATTGAAAAATAATGAAAAGAATCGATACACTGCTTCGACAAGCGCTTCCGGTGTTCAATTCCGGAAAAAACATGACACAGTCAACAAAACACTTCTGAGGCTTTGAAAGTGCCACAAAGTTCTGCTCATTAAGTATTGGATCTTGAAATATTTGATGAGATAAAGTGACTGAGAACACTTAAAAGGATTAAAGAGCAACACTAAAGTAAAAGCACTAAGAATGATAATTACTGGAACGAAAAATACAAACATAAGAAACAGAACAAATCAAGACCCTAAAATACTCTGCCTCATTACCTGATCAGGTGATAGCTGAGCAATTTCAGTGAGCAGCGGAGGACAGGCGCATACAAAGAGCAGAGGACAGAGAGAAAATGGAAAGTAGATATTGCCAAGAAGAAAAGAGCAGAGCCATCAGTTGAAAAGCGCCCAGCCACCCAGCAGAGATATAGCAAGCGTGCTAACTACAAGACAACCTAACATTAACGCCAAGGACTGCTTTCGTGCAAATGTGTGTGAGCACAGAAATATTAATTGAAGATTAAAGCCACTACTGACACAGCAAAATAGCTTCCAGTATTAAAAGCATTAAGAAACAACTTGAAGGACATGAAAGAGATGCACTTACTTCTGAAAAATGAAGATGCCGATGACAGTCACCACAGATATTAAATCTGAGGTGATCCATATCAGGCCATATTCTTCCACACTCTACAAAACATGTTAAAGCAGCATTTAGCCATTAGATATCAATATTAAAAAAAAAATAATTAGGAGAAAAAACAAGCAGAATCCTAATAAAATAAAAATCGCAATACAGAACCGTAAGATTTTGAAATGTTTTTTACAGAAGTGTCTTCTGTTCACCAAGCCTGCATTTATTTGATCCAAAGTACAGCAAAAACAGTAAAATTCTGAAATATTTTTACTATTTAAAATAACTGTTTTCTATTTGAATATATTTTAAAATGTAATTCATTCTTGTGATTTCAAAGCTACATTTTTAGCATCATTACTCCAGTCACATGATCCTTCAGAAAGCATTGTAATATTCTGATTTGCTGCTCAAAAAACATTTATTATTATTATTATTATTATTATTATTATGTTAAAAACAGCTGAGTATAATTTTTTTCAGGTTGCTTTGAATAGAAAGTTCAGAAGAACAGCATTTATCTGAAACAGAAATCTTCTGTAACATTACAAATGTCTTTATCATCACTTTTGATTAATTTAAAGCATCCTTGCTAAATAAAATAAATAATTTCCATTATTTTTCCCCTAAAAAAATACTGACTTCAAGCTTTTGGTATAGTGTATAAGGTTATAAAAGCTTTTTATTTCAGATAAATGCTGATCGTTGGATCTTTCTATTCATCAAAGGGAAAAAAAAAAATAATTTACTCAACTGTTTCAAATATTGATAATAATAATAAATGTTTCTTGAACAGCAAATCAGCATATTAGAATGATTTCTAAAGGATCATGTGACACTGAAGACTGGAGTAATGCAGAAAATTTAGCTTTGATCAAAGGAATAATCATATTTTTAAAATATACAAATCGAAAACAGTTATTTCAAATATTAAAAATATTTCAAAATTTTACTGTTTTGCTGTAATTTGGATAAAATAAATGCAGGCTTTGTAAGCAGAAGAGACTTCTTTAAAAACATTAAAAATCTTACTGTTCAAAAACTTTTGATTGGTTGTGTACATCTCATAAGTCTAAGTGTGTCTAAAAGTACTATTTCCATGGAATTTTTGAAGTATTTCAAAGCTTTTGGAGCCCACAATCCCTTTCCACTACAGATTTTTCTGATGCAAATGTATGCAACTATTTGCAAAATTAGTTAGTGATCTTGCATCATATATAAAGCATGCCAATTTAAAATCTACAGTATTCTGTGGAATGGGTGGTAAAATGTGTAAAAGTGGGCCAAGATTCTCTACATCCTTCTTGGAAGCTGACAGCATAATTGAATTAGCCATTCAATGAACATCCGGCCAACGTGTCCGAATCTGGCCTGTGTATTCGAATGTGATTATAGCCGACTGATATAAAAAACTGAAAATTTACTCACCTTGCAAGCTGTCCAGATTGTAGATGAGCTTGTCTCCAACACAGCAGATTTGTAAAATTTTAGCATTATATCACTTGCCCTCCAATGGATCCTCTGCAGTGAATGGGTGCCGCCAGATTGAGAGTTCAAACAGCTAATAAAAACATCAAAATAATAAGTAAGTAATTTACACGACTCCACTCTATCATTTAACATCTTGTAAAGTGAAAAGTTGCATGTTTGTGGAGTGGGCCCTTAAACTTATAGGGCATTGCAAGCCCTCTGAGGCGTAAGCCAGGGCTATTTTTGTAGTCAATAATTTTACGAGAAGCTGTCTTTGACACCATCCGTCACCCACCGAGCGATGCCTCACTACTGATCTCTCACTGACAGTGCGAGAATTTAGAGCAGCGTCTCGCTATGGTAAGAGTGCTTCAGGTGAACGTTGGGCGAGTGAGACAGTCACACCACCTGATGCCTTGGCTCATTCCCATAGATATGGTGTGATGGGACAGCACTCACCACCCAACGTTATCCACCACCATCCAAGACAGCAATCCCATGAAAAATTGACTACAGACGCAAATCCATCAAAAAACTTTTTTTAATTTGTTAATTTTCCATATGACCATATTTTTTATTTTAAAATTGACAAACGGCGTTATTTACAGCATTTTAAACATCAGAAAGCACCGTCAGTTGCAGCGCTCATTATCCCCTGAACAGCGTAATTTAAAATATATATACACATTTTTTTTTTATTAGTTTCTTCACTTGAAAATTGTCAAACGGCATTATTTACGGTGTTTTTAACAGCAGAAAACGCCGTCAGTTGCTGCATTCATTATCCCCTAAACCAGACGTGGGCAAACTCAGTCCTGGAGGGCCGGTGTCCCTGCAGAGTTTAGCTCCAACCCTGATAAAACTCACCAGTTTGTAGCTTTCTAGTAAACCTGAAGACACTGATTAGCTTGTTCAGGTGTGTTTAATCAGGGTTGAAGCTAAACTCTGCAGGGACACCGGCCCTCCAGGACCGAGTCTGCCCAGGCCTGCCCTAAATGGTGTAACTTACATTTTTTTTTGCATTTTACTAGTTTTTTTTTTTTTTTTTTTTTTTAAACTGTCAAAAGGCGTTATTTACGGCATTTTAAACGACAGAAAGTGACGCCAGTTGCAGCAATTATCCCCTAAACGGCGTAACTTAATTT
The DNA here is from genome assembly GCA_036247105.1 of Cirrhinus mrigala. NCBI lineage: Eukaryota > Metazoa > Chordata > Actinopteri > Cypriniformes > Cyprinidae > Cirrhinus > Cirrhinus mrigala. The sequence goes on from CM070021.1 coordinate 23,154,000, forward strand.
TTTTTTATTTTGCATTTAACTAGTTTCTTTATTGGAAAATTGTCAAACGGCATTATTTATGGTGTTTTAAACTGCAGAAAACTGCGTCAGTTGTGGCGCTCATTATCCCTTAAACTACAAAATTATATTTGTAGTCAACAATCTCACGAGAAGCTGTCTTTGACACCATCCGTCACCCACCGAGCGATGCCTCACTACTGATCTCTCACTGACAGTGCGAGAATTTAGAGCAGCGTCTCGCTATGGTAAGAGTGCTTCAGGTGAACGTTGGGCGAGTGAGACAGTCACACCACCTGATGCCTTGGCTCATTCCCATAGATATGGTGTGATGGGACAGCACTCACCACCCAACGTTATCCACCACCATCCAAGACAGCAATCCCATGAGAAATTGACTACAGACGCAAATCCATCGAAAAAATTTATTTATTTTCCATGACTAGATTTTTTATTTCAAAATTGTCAAAAAGGTGTAATTAAATTAGTTTATTCATTTTGCATATTACTAGTTTTCTGTTTTGAAAATTGTCAAACGGCATTATTTATGGTGCTTTAACGGCAGAAAACGTCATTAGTTGTGGCGCTCATTATCCCCTAAACGGCGTAAATTAACTTTATTTATTAATTTTTTATTTTGTATTTTACTAGTTTTATTATTTGAAAAGTGTCAAACGGCATTATTTAATGTCAATTTATTGTCAAATGTAAGAAAGCTCTGTCTAGTTGCTGCACTCATTATCCCCTAAACCAGACCTGGGCAAACTTGGTCTTGGAGGGCCAGTGTCCCTGCAGAGTTTAGCTCCAACACTGATAAAACTCACCTGTTTGTAACTTTCTAGTAAACCTGAAGACACTGATTAGCTTGTTCAGGTGAGTTTAATCAGGGTTGAAACTAAACTCTACAGGGACACTGGCCCTCCAGGACCGATTCTGCCCAGGCCTGCCCTAAATGGCGTAACTTAAATTTTTATTTATTTTTTTTTTTACATTGTCAAACAGCGTTATATACTGCATTTTAGACAACAGAAAGCGATGTCAGTTGTGGCACTCATTACCCCCTAAACGGCGTAAATTAACTTTTTTTTTTTTTTTTTTGCATTTTACTTTTATTATTCGAAAATTATCAAACGGCATTATTTAATGTCAATTTATTGTCAAACGTCAGAAAGCGCCGTCAGTTGCTACAGTCATTATCCTCTAAACCAGACGTGGGCAAACTCGGTCCTAGAAGGCCGGTGTCCCTGCAGAGTTTAGCTCCAAATCTGATAAAACTCACCTGTTTGTAACTTTCTAGTAAACCTGAAGACACTGATTAGCTTGTTCAGGTGTGTTTAATCAGGGTTGGAGCTAAACTCTGCATGGACACCAGCCCACCAGGACTGCCCTAAACGGCGTAACTTAAATATATTTATTTTTTTCTTTTGCATTTTACTAGGTTTTTTTTTTTTTTAAATTGTCAAATGACAGCATTTTAAAATGACAGAAAGCAACATCAGTTGTGGTGCTCATTATCCCCTAAACAGCGTAACTTTAATTTTTTTATTTTGCATTTTACTAGTTTCTTTATTTGAAAATTGTCAAACGGCATTATTTAATGTCAATTTATTGTCAAACGTCAGAAAACGCCATCAGTTGCTGCACTCATTATCCCCTAAACCAGACGTGGGCAAACTCGGTGCTGGAGGGCTGGTGTCCCTGCAGAGTTTAGCTCCAACTCTGATAAAACTCACCTGTTTGTAACTTTCTAGTAAACCTGAAGACACTGATTAGCTTGTTCAGGTGTGTTTAATCAGGGTTGAAGCTAAACTCCACAGGGACACCGGCCCTCCAGGACCGATTCTACCCAGGCCTGCCCTAAATGGCGTAACTTACTTTTTTTTCTTTTGCATTTTACTAGATTTTTTTTTTTTTTTTTTAAATTGTCAAACTGCGTTATTTACCGCATTTTAAACAACAGAAAGCGACGTCAATTGCGGCACTCATTATTCCCTAAACGGTGTAACTTAAATTTGTTTTATTTTGCATTTTACTAGATTCCTTATTTGAAAATTGTCAAACGGCATTATTTGCGGCATTTTAAAATGACAGAAAGTGACGTCAGTTGCGGCACTCATTATCGAAAATTCATTTAAGTTATGCCGTTTAGGGGATAATGAGCGCCGCAACTGACAGCGCTCTCTGTCGTACAACATCGTTTAGGGGAGAACTGGGCAAGCTCTATCCTGGAGGGCCGGTGTCTCTGCAGAGCTTGGCTCCAACCCTGATAAAACTCACCTGAACAAGCTAATCAGTGTCTTCAGGTTTACTAGAAAGCTACAAACTGGCGAGTTTTATCAGGGTTGGAGTTAAACTCTGCAGGGACACCGGCCCTCCAGAATAGAGCTTGCCCAGTTCTACCCTAAACAATGTTGTACGACAGAGAGCGCTGTCAGTTGCGGCACTCATTATCCCCTAAACGGCGTGACTTAAATGAATTTTTTTTTGTTTTGCATTTTACTAGTTTTATTCAAAAATTGTCAAACTGCGTTATTTATGGCATTTTAAACGACAGAAAGCGACGTCAGTTGCGGCACTCATTATTCCCTAAAAGGTGTAACTTAAATTTTTTTTTATTTTGCATTTTACTAGTGTTTTTTTTTTCTTTGTTAAATCGTCAAACTACGTTATTTGTGGCATTTTAAATGACAGAAAGCGACGTCAGTTGCGGCACTCATTATCGAAAATTCATTTAAGTTATGCCGTTTAGGGGATAATGAGAGCTGCAACTGACAGCGCTCTCTGTCGGACGACATCGTTTAGGGCAGAACTGGGCAAACTCTATCCTGAAGGGCCGGTGTCTCTGCAGATTTTAGCTCCATCCCTAATAAAACTCACCTGAACAAGCTAATCAGTGTCTTCAGGTTTACTAGAAAGCTACAAACTGGTGAGTTTTATCAGGGTTGGAGTTAAACTCTGCAGGGACACCGGCCCTCCAGGATAGAGCTTGCCCAGTTCTGCCCTAAACGATGTTGTACGACAGAGAGCGCAGTCAGTTGCGGCACTCATTATCCCCTAAACGGCGCAACTTAAATGATTTTTTTTTTTTATTTTGCATTTTACTAGTTTCTTTATTTGAAAATTGTCAAACGGCGTTATTTGCGGTGTTTTAACACTAATTTAGGCCTTCAGGTTACGTCGGTATTTGGTCAAGCAATTTAATTGAGGTTCCCACTACTAACGTTACTGCTTCTGTTGTGGTTGTTTAACGTTACATTTTCTCACTCAACACAAGACAGGAGCGGTTGACGCTTCTTCTTCCATCAATTCCGCGAATCCGTGAGTTGCTGGCCTCTAGTAGACACTGACTTTGTGTACTCATGGTAGCAGCCGCATCGCTTAATCTCTCGTTTGCAGCGTTGATTCTGGCGTATTTCTTCTCTTCTCTATAATCATCGTGTAGCGTGCGTTGGAGATGAGTTTCTTCCAGTCGATACCACTTTTCGTTCCATTGATTTCCATTCAGAAAAGCAAACGCGTGCAAAAGTTTGGCGTTTCGCAGCATAGGCCTATTTCACAATATGGCGGCCGAGAACGGAAGTAGGGTAGCGGTACTTCCGGTTGCGTCGCCGCCCGTAAAGATCGTCATTCGTTCATTCATTGTCAGTGCGAGTGCGAACGCGAACTCGTTTTCTTTCAATCATTAACAAATAGCAGATGTTGTTCGTTTTGTTGATAGTTTTCCGGGAGATGTGAGGCGATCAAAATTGGACAGGGATTATAAATACTTTTTAGAGCAATTTATATTTGATTATCAAGGTATGTGTGTTATGTTAGACAGCTGCCATGATATCACCGAATTATCAATGTTGTTTTTATGGATGAATTTAAAAGTGGCTTATTAATAATAAAAATAATAATAATAAAAATGTCCCGTTAATAACTATTTATTTGTGTGTTTGGACAGTTCAGTCTCAAACATTATTGTAGGGAAAGCGGTAATTAGGGCCAGGTGTTATAGGTCATTAAGAAATATAAGAATCCACATCAGCTTAAGGTAAATACATTCAGGATTTAGGTAATGATTGTTTATAATGCATTACTTGTCTCAATGTAAATCGTATCAAATCAATGTATCAAACGTAGCGATTAATTCTAGCAGTAAGAGCACCATCTGCAGTTAGGATATATGCAGTATACATACAAGTGTTTGATTCCGCACAGGAGTACTCGCGTGTACACATTAAACAGTATTTACTGCTTGAAATTCCTAATGAAATAGACAGAATTTGAAATGTGAGACCTTGTTTTGTATCAAACAACACAAAGCCTAACCTAATGCTATTTACTGGAAGTAAGGCTCACTGTGTACTGTTCATTCATCATCTGAAAACAGCATAGACCAAAAGATCGATTGGGATAAGAATCGCTTTTACCGGAAAATGTTAATCTATTAACTTGTGCGGTCTTCGTTTAGGGTTGTACACTCATAATCTTTGGGGTCTCTAGATGCCCCACGCAACAAATTTATTTTGTAACAAAATAATAGTTTTAAAAAAAATAACAAATGTCATTTTTCTTTTCATTAATGTTTTTACTACGTTTGTGCAGTTTTTGGAGGATTTATTATAATTTTTTACATTTATATAAGTTAATAAATAAATATTTTTTTAATAGGTTTTTATACAAAAACAGTTTTTTGTGTAAAATTCGCTTTATAAAAGACCCATATTTTCAATTTTCATTCATGGGGATAGCATGGATCATTTGACATGGTTTAGTCTAAAATTTTTGCCCATCTTATGGAAAATGCCGTTTTAAAAATAAAAAAAGTATCATTTTTACCAGTAGATGGCTGCAGAGCTCCACTATTTACTATGTGCTATTTGACCAACTGAAAGACATCTTTTTACAAGTTTTTTTCAGTTGGATTGATATCTACATATTATGAAATCACAATTATAACAATAAAAACTACTTTTTTGTTGAAGTTTAATATTTTTTGTACTGGGAAAAAAAAGTTTTTCAGTAATGTTACATTATGATTAGAATCAAACCAACAAAATGGTTTCATCCAATAAAATTCATCCATTCATCCATTACTTTGACAAAAAGTATTTTTTTATTGTTATAACTGTGATTTCATAATATGTAGATATCAATCCAACTGAAAAAACTTGTAAAAAGATATCTTTCAGTTGGTGCCCCCTTATGGTGAATTGACATTTTGTTGGGTTGATTCTAATCATAATGTAACATTATTGAAAAACTGATTTTTTTTCAGTACAAAAAATATTAAACTTTGACAAAAAGTAATTTTTATTGTTATAATTGTGATTTCATAATATGTAGATATCAATCCAACTGAAAAAACTTGTAAAAAGATGTCTTTCAGTTGGTCAAAGAGCACATAGTAAATAGTGGAGCTCTGCAGCCATCTACTGGTAAAAATGACAATTTTTTTATTTTTAAAACTGCATTTTCCAAAAGATGAGCGAAAGTCTTACACTAAACCATGTCAAATGATCCATGCTATCCCCATGAATGAAAGTTAAAAATATGGGTCTTTTATAAAGTGAATTTTACATAAAAAGCTGTTTTTGTATAAAAACATAATAAAAAAATATGTACTTATTAATTTATATAAATTTTAAAAAACATAACAAATCCTCCGAAAATTGCACAAATGTAGTAAAAACATTAATAAATAGGAAAATAATATTTATTTTAAAAAAAAACTATTATTTTGTTACAAAATTTAATTTTGTTGCTTGGGGTCTCTAGAGACCCCAAAGACCACGAATGCGACTTTTTTTTTTTTTTTTAACACTAACATAAAATCAAGATATCATTCCAATTTTTTTTTTTTTATTTGTAGATCTAGAAAGTGCTGACCGGTGTACAAAGCCTCATGCCATTTCGACAAAGAGAACATTTTTTTAAATTTTAGCAAACGTCATTTTCAGGTCAAAAAGACCCCGAAGACCGCACAAGTTAAAATGGAGAAATTGTTTTTTTTTTTTTTTTATTATTATTTTTTACTCAGCGTTAATTACCTAGCGTATTTTGTCGTTTTTAAACACTGCGCTGTAGTCATGTAAGTTCATGATTACAATTTAAAAATGGGAACAAAAATATAAAAATATAACAAGTGCTTACATGTATTATGAACACAAGTACATAAACTACACAATAATATAAAGAACCAACAAATAAAATGAATGAAAAAATAAATACAAGAAAATAAAATGCATACAAAAATAAATTAAATTTAAAAAAAAAAAAAAAAAAACAAAGAAAGAAAAAAATAAATAAATGACAGGCCTTGGTAAATCACAATAACTTAAATGAATCAAACAAACGCAGAGTTTTTATAGCTTTTTTGTTTGTACTCTCCTTAATAGTACTTCTATAAATATCTAATTCTTTAAGTACCACAGAAAAAAGAGGTTTCTGATTGCTAAATTTACAGTGATGAATATGAAACTTAAGTATAATCGAGATTGATAATGTAAGCCTCATTTTCCAGCTTCTTGTCATAGTTCAAAAAAAACAAATATTACATGTTCATATAGTAAAAAAAAGTTGGACAACACTTTGTCATTTATAAATCTAGAAACCTCCCACCATAGCCTCTTTGTATACTGACAATGCCAGAAAATATGAGGTACTGTTTCTGGGTGTGATGTACAAAATTAACAATTTACATCTATTTCTTCAATAAATCTGTTTAAAAAATGCTTAGCAGGGTAAAACTTGTGCAGTATCTTAAATGAAATTTCTTTCATTTTATTTGTAATAAGATATTTATTAGGTAATACCCAGACTTTCCTCCAATCAATATTTCTGATAAATAGAAAATAACCAATAGAAAATAACACGTGGTTTGCTAACAATTTCTTTTTGAAATAATGAAATAAGAAACGAGTCTTTTCGAGCGTGACCACCTGACGACGAGACGAGTGAAGAATCCAGAATGTTCGATGAAGTGGAAAAATAAACAAACCGGTTGGGTTAAAATAACCCAACCCGCGTGTTCAGTGGTGAAAGAACCCCTGGAGTCCATTTGACCCAGCATGATCAACCCAACTGTGTGTTTACAGTACCTCAAACAACCCAGAATTTTGACCCAGCACAATTAACCCAAAAATGTGTTCACAGAAATAACCCAGCGCTTTTTAGAGTGTAGCTTTAAAATGTTGTCATTTTTAAAGAAATTCAAACAATAAATACCATTTTGTGGCTCTTTAATGTCATGACAGATCACTGTATTGCCTTATTAGATCAATCGACACATGATTGTGTTTTCTTCTTTATTTAAAGGAGAAGTTCACTTCCAGAACAAAAATTTACAGATAATGTACTCACCCTCTTGTCATCCAAGATGTTCATGTCTTTCTTTCTTCAGTTGTAGAGAAGTTATGTTTTTTGAAGAAAACATTTCAGGATTTCCCTCCATATAGTGGACTTCTATTCTCCCCGTGAGTTTGAAATTCCAAAATGCAGTTTAAATGCAGCTTCAAAGGGCTCTAAACAATCCCAGCAGAGGAAGAAGGGTTTTATCTAGCGAAACAAAAATTTACAGTTTATATACTTTTTAACCTCAAATGCTCATCTAGCTCTGTGTGAACTCTGTGTATTCAGGTTCAAGACAGTTAGGATATGTTGAAAAACTCCCATCACATTTTCTCCTCCATCTTTAAAATTATCCCACATCACTGCAGAAGTACTGACCCAGTGTTTACAAAGTGAACGTGCAATGAAGATCAAATTACCTTTCCCAAAAAAAGGTAAAACAGTGATGTAGGACGATTATGAAGTTGGGGAAGAAAATGAGATGGAAGTTTTTCGACATACCCTAACTGTCTTGAACCGGAATACACAGAGTACACGCACAGCTAGACAAGATGAGCATTTGAGGTTAAAAAGTATATAAATTGTACATTTTTTAAGGAAATAACCAATCATTTCGCTAGATAAGACCCTTCTTCCTTGGCTGGGATCATTTAGAGTCCTTTAAAACTTCATTTTGGAAGTTCAAACTTGCGAGCACAATTGAAGTCCGCTATATGGAAAGAAATCCTGAAATGTTTTCCTCAAAAACATTTTTTTATGACTGAAGAAATAAAGACATGAACATCTTGGATGACAAAGGGGTGAGTAAATTATCTGTACATTTTTGTTCTGGAAGTGAACATCCTTTAAACCACGGAAAAAACATGAATGAACATCAGAACATATTTTATTTTAACCATGGAAAGACGTCATACAATTTTTCAAGTTTAATTCCACTGATGTTAATCTGCTCTCCTGTTTGATTTGTTTGTCGGCCAAAAGAAGAAGCTTCATTTTGTGCTCAGTGGCACATTTTTGTATTGATTTTGATGTTTGTTTTGGCTCATTATCCTGATGGGAGATCCAACCATAAGATTTCTAACAGAGGCAGTCAAGTTTAGATTTTTAATCTGTTGGTATATTTGATAGAATCCATGGCATCATGTATTTGAACAAGATGTCCAGCAGAAAAATAGGCTCACAACATTAAAGATCCAGCAGCATATTTAACCATAGGCATGGGGTACTTTTCATCCCTGTTTGCACCAAACCCATCTGGTGGGTTTGCTGCCAAAAAGCTCTTTTTTTAGTTTCATCTAACCACAGAAGCCAGTCCTGTTTGATGTTCCAGTCATGTCTGACAACTGAATATGCTGGAGTTTGTTTTTGGATGAGCAAGGAGGATTTTTCTTGAAGCCCTCCCGAAACAACATGTGGCGATGTAGGAGCTGTTTGATATGTTTTTAAGCTTTCCGACCACAAGACTCAACTAATCTCTGCAATTCTCCAGCTGTGATCCTTGGAGAGTTTTTGGCCACTCAAACTCTCCTACTCACAGTGCATTAGGACGACAGACAAACGTCCTCTTCCAGGCAGATTTGTAACATCTTTAGTTTATTGGAACTTCTTAATTATTACCCTGATGAAATGGGGCTTTAGCTCTTTTCTTACAGCCACTTTCTATTTTGTGAAGCTCAACAATTTAGCAATTTTTGCACATCAGAACTACATTCTTTGCTTTTACCCCCTGTAATGGATGATTAAGGGAATTTGGCCTTTGTGTTCTTCATATTTATAATACTGTGGAACAGGAAGTCATAGCTGGACAATTCCATGCTCCTAGTCACCCTGGTGTGCTAAAAAATGTAAATATGAATGAGAATATACTGCAGAGATATTTTACTCATAAGAATTTCTAGGGGTGCCAATAATTGTGGTCAACATGTGTTAGATAAAAATATTTATTTCATAATTAAAGTGTTTTTTAATTATGAAATAATTTTTTGTTTGAAAGAAATTAATACTTGTATCCATAAATCAACTGATCAAAAGTGACAGTAAGTACATTTTATAATATTACTGTTCAAATAAATGCTGTTTATTTTAACTTTCTATTCATTAAAATGTTTAACTATTTAAATGTTCAAAAACATTTAAAAAAGTCTTACCCCAGACCTTTGAATGGCAATGCATGCATATAAAATTATTATTTTTATTTTCCATAATATTTTTATTTTGTATATAATGTGTGTTTGCGTGTGTGTGTGTGAGAGAGAGAGAGTATGTGTAAGAGAAACTCTTCTGGGTTGTTGCCAGCTGGTTTTAATGCTTAAGTGTTTCTCAGGTGAGCGACAGCTTTGGCAGTCCCATATGGCTCCGTTCAGTCCGATTCTGTCAGGAGTGCAAAAGAGCTGTGAATAGTTTTGCAGTACTTCTTGGCAGCTGTTCCTCTCATGTGGGAATTGTCACTGCTATACTATGCAGGTAATTAGAAAATAATATCTGCCCTTCCTGTGTTGGTTTAATATATTTACTGCTTGTGTTTTTTCAGCTAACATATTTATTTATAACTATTAATTATTTATTTAGAAGTATACAGTCTCAATATATCTATATAAAATCCCAATAGTACTTTTACAACCTTCTGCAGTCAGCTAGGTAATATATTCAAAGGTAATTGGACTTTTCTGCAAATCAAGCAGGTCATCTGGCCTAGTCGAAGAGAGTGGAAAAGAATGGCCGGCCACCTTTGCAGATCTCACCAGGGAGACGTCTGGCATAATTACACCCACCTGCCTCAACGCGCCACCCACAAACCCCTCCAAGTTGGCAGGAGAAAAAGCGGAAACCAAGGTCAAATAATACACAGCATTGTGGAAAGCTAGCTGATGAAAAGAAAAGGGCTCAGCATGGGGGCTCTGACTCACTCTGACAGAATAGAAAATTGCATGTAATATGCCTCCAATCTGAGCTTCCTGGCGGTGAATCACGTTAGAAGTTTTGTTCCTCGTCCCTCACAGCATCAATTAAGTGACTTTGAGAGATTCAGGCTGAATCATGTGATGACCAAAAAGCATTAAAGAATGACAGAAATGTAACTGTAGGGTTGATGGGACCAGCTGTGTTGTTTACAAAGGTCTTACCGGAAATGGCGAAGAGAAAAAAAAAAAAAACCTCCCCTGACAGTAAAAAAAGATCTGGCCAATTTGATTCTGTGGATATTGCTGCCGTAATTTTGAAATGATAAAACTGGCATCTGTTTAGTTTGAAACAGCCTGCTAAATATTAGATCATCTGCAACTGAACAACCGGGGATTTAGACATGTTGTTTTTATTTATGCAGTGATAGATTTAAAGATCACAGTTCTCTCAATCCACAGATGGCGAAGTAAATTTAACACTAAAGTCTGTTTTACAACGCATGCATGTTTATTTTGCCGGTCACATTAACAGGTCACAGCGTTCACACTGTGCAGCAGTCTGCATAAGCAGAACGGCGCTGTGTTGCAGACTTTTGCCACTGATCTCAAATATAGAATGTTTTAAATGATCAGCAAATGTGACTGAATGTAGATGATTTTTAGCAGTTTGGTTTGTGTTCCATATGTAAATGCGGTTCCACTCCATGTAAATTTTTATTAATGATGACGCTTTTTTTTTTTTTTTGAAGACATATTTGTGAGCCTGGACCACAAAACCAGTTGGAAGTAGCACAGGTATATTTGTAGCAATAGCCAACAATACATTGTATTGGTCACAATTATCGATTGTATCAATATCCTAAAAAATTATTAGGATATTAAGTAAAATAATGTTCCATGAAGATATTTTGCAAATGTTCTAATGTAAATATATGAAAACTTTTTGATTAGTAATATGGATTGCTAAGAACTTAATTTAGACAACTTTTTTTTTTTTTTTGACATTTTTCACTTTATGATGATAGGACAGTTTGGAGTTGACAGGAAGCAAAGTAGGAGAGAGAGAGAGAGGGGAGGTGGAATCAGGTCCTCAGGCAGGGATTCGAACTCGGGACACCCATAGTGCAATAGCGCTGTATGTTGGCACACTACCCACAAAGCTATTGTTGCCAACCATTTAAACAACTAGGCGTTTTTTCTTAATATTTCGATTTTTTTGCACTCTCAGATTCCAAATTTTCAAATAGTTGTATCTCGGCCAAATATTGTCTTATTCTAACAAACATAGATCAATGGATTCAGCTTTCAAAGCTCATGTATTCAGCTTTCAGATAATGTATAAATCTCAATTTCAAAGCATTGACCCTGTTGGCACCCATAGCTCCCCTCTCTCCTCCCAGTACTTTCCTGTCAGGTCTCCACTGTCCTCTCACAATAAAGGTGTAAAAAGCCCAGAAATATTTGTATATATATATAGATAGATAGATAGATAGATAGATAAAAAACATTGACCCTTATGACTGGTTTTGTGGTACAGGGTCACATTTTTATCAAAAAAATGGCATGGAAATATTCAGAGAAAATCCATTTTTATATTTTAAGCTCCTCCAAACAACTTTATCTTAATCACCTATACAGTGAAAGAACGTCACCTTATGTTTTTGACGTTTACACACATATATCTGGGATGTCTGGGAAGGTCATATTACAAATCTATGTCAATTCAGTTTTCTACTGTGATGCAGGAAATGCTGTCATTTTAAAAGAAAAGTTCACCCAAAAATGAATATTTGCTAAAAACTTATCCTCTGCAGTGAATAGGTGCTGTCAGAATGAGAGTCCAAACATCACAATAATCCACTAGTAATCAGACTCCGGTGCATCAATGAACATCTTGTAAAGTGAAAAGCTGCATGTTTGTCTGTCATTAAAGCATTTTCACTATAAACGTCGCTTCTGGCCAAAATATCAGTCCATAATTCATAACAATGCTTCTTCCAGTGAAAAACTCAACATCCCCGACTTGTTTTCCCCCCAAGCGTTTTCGCTTTTAAATGGGGTTTGTTTTGTGTATATTTCTCTCTTGATGCTGACAAGATGACTTTTTCACAGGAAAAAGCAGTATCATGGATAGAGGACTCATATTTTAGCCGGAAACAACAGTTTGAAGTTAAAAAGAAGTTTTGATACAGTAGATTTGTTTACTACAAACATGCAGCTTTATGTTTCACAAGACATTAATTGATACTAGACTGCATTCATGTGGATTACTGTAATGTTTTTATCAGCTGTTTGTACTTTCATTCTGATGGCACCCATTCACTGCAAGAGGATCCATTGGTGAGCAAGTGATGCTAAATTTCTCCAAATCTGTTCAGATGAAGAAACAAACTCATTTACATCTTGGATGTACTGAGTTTGAGTAAATTTTCAGTTATTATTTTTCAGTGAACTATTCCCTTAATGTAGTGTGCATTAAAGGCCATTGGCCGTTTATAAAAGGGGACAGAACTGCTTGATATGTCCCATCCTGTCTTTCCATTTCAATTGAAATTACGTCAGCACATAGAATAACGCTGCCTGTTTCAAAGCACTTCAGTGGACCTTTAAGCTGTCAAGAAAGGTGTTTGAATGTTTCTTCAGTCACAGTTTGGCTTGAAGGTACAGTGCCTTTCTCTGAGCACTGAGTTTGTGTTTGTGAAAGTGTGGAAATGGAACAGAGTGGCTTTAGAATGACACACTTTTCCAAGCACTGCCCTCCACCGAGGTCCACTGAGTGGCATCCATGCTCATCGCATCACTTCCTGCTCACTAGTTCATGTCAAACTATTTTAAAGGGGGCATTTGCCTTTCCGCTTCTGCTGCATTGAATCAAATATGTTTGAGTGATTCTTCAGTTACACTCTTAAAAATAAAGGTGCTTCACGATGCCATAGAAGAACCTTTTTGTCTAAATGGTTCCATAAAGAACCTTTAACATCTGAAGAACCTTTCTGATTCACAAAAGGTTCTTTGTGGCTAAAGAAGGTTCTTCAGATTATAAAAAAGGTGTGAAGACATGGAACCTTTGACTAAATGGTTCTTTGTGGAACCAAAAATGGTTCTTCTATGGCATCGCTGTGTGTGGGGTGTAGGGGTGCTTTTAACTACTTCAGCTATGTTTCGTCTACACCATTTAAAAGTTTGGGGTTGTTTTTTATGTGCAGGCAACAATGGCAAAGAACTGAAACTTCACATGGTGTGGTTTAATTCCAGACTGCATCACAAGTCGATATAATTTATAATATTAACTCAGTTCCTTCTGCTTAAAGATTGGGATACATCACATGGTAAAGGACTCGAAGCTGGCCACAGAGGCTGTACAAAGGACTTGTCTGTTTCTTGAGGTCTTTGCTGAGGATCTGTGCCGATGGCTGTTGTGTCAAAGAGGTCTTCACAAGGGATCTGTCTCTAGGGCTTGTCTAGTTGTCATGGTCTCCGCTGACTTTAAGGGCTTTAAGGTTCTGGTCCACCATCTCATATGCATGCAGACTTTTCCTATGACTTTATTTCATACCCTATTTGAAGAGTCACCTATTTATTAAGCATTTGTACAGTGCTTAGTTTAAAACCTATTTTCACTCAGGCATAAATCACAACCCGAAAATCATAACATCAATACAGCCTATATGACTATATATCAATAATTAGGTGTTTATTTGTCATACGCTAAGCTCTTAATCTTTGTGTATGGATCTGCGTGCTGTAAATGGCTCTTGTGCAGCTGAGAGCTTTTGAGAGGGCCAAATGAAGTTAATCAGATGCAGTGGATGTCAACAGCTGGATGATTCTTCCTAATGAGTAACAGCAGGTGCCCTCTATGTATGAAGGCAGGGACATCATAATATCAACAGCTTTTGACAGTTAATTTCGCCATCTAACCTGAATGGGTCTCACTGTGTGAGTTTAAGAGCTGTTTGTCTTTTTGTTAAAAAGGTTAAAAAAGTTAACACATCAAGGTGCACTCTCCAAAAAAAGGTACAAAGACTGTCACTGGTTACATCTTGACACCTTATTTACCCCCAAAGGGTGTGCATATTAGTACCTAAATAGTACTTTTAAAAAAGGTGTAACCCAGAGACAGCTTTTGTACCTTTATTTTTGAAAGTGTAATTTGATGGATTGATATTATTTGGGTAACATAATTCTGTTGGTTTAACATGGAAGTCCATTTTCACCACATAATAATATAATATAATATAATATAATATAATATAATATAATATAATATAATATAATATAACATAATATAATAATATATGTGTGCACAATACTAGTCAAAAGTTTTTGAACAGTAAAAGTTTTAATATTTTTTTTAAAGAAGTCTCTTCTGCTCACCATGCCTGCAATTTATTTGATTCAAAATACAGCAAAAGCAGTAATATTATGAAATATTTTAACTATTTAAAAACTGCTTTCTATTTGAATACATTTTAAAATGTCATTTATTCCTGTGATCAAAGCAAAATTTTTAGCATCATTACTACAGTCTTCAGTGTCACACGATTCTTCAAAAATCATTCTAATATGCTGATTTGTTGTTTTATTAATATTATTATCAATATTTAAAGTACATTTGATAAAACATAATAGAAATTATTATTTAGCAAGGATGTTTTAAATTGATCAAAAGTGATGATAATGATAATGAGGTGAGCAGAAGAGGCTTCTTTAAAAAACATAAAAAATCTTACTGTTCAAAACTTTTGACTGGTAGTGTGTGTGTATGTATGTGTATATATATATATATATATATATATATATATATATATATATATAGTATACGTTTATAAAAAATATGAAAATATTATTTACCAAATCATGACTTTTTTTAAGACAATTCTGACATAGTTTTCATCTTTTTGTCATATTCTTATTATTTTAACTCATAATTTCAACTTTTTGGCTTGTAATTTTGACTTTGTATCTCATTTTTAATTTTTTAGCTGTTAATTTAAACTCTTTAGCTTTGTCTTTTTGTCATGATTTTGAACTTTTCAGCTCATAATTATGAATACCATGTAGCTCATAATTTCAGTGTTTTGGCTTATAAATATTTTTTTTTTTTTTTTGCTCAACTACTTCACTTTGTCCTGTCAAAATTTTGTTTTGCATCACGATTTCTTTACTTTTTCTTTACTTTTTTTTTACTTACGACTTAGCTTCCCTTAATTTTGACTTTTTGTGTAATTAGGATGAGCTTCCTTCAACATGTAAATACACCAAGTAAATACAACAAGTAGAGAGACATTTTACACATCCATCAACTTTTTAGCAGTCTTTTCCTTTCTGTCAAAGTTGTGTCTGCAGTTGTGTCCACACTGTGAAAAATGGCACTGTCTGGATGAACAAAATGGGATGATTTCATTGTCCCCACCAGGAGATTTAATGGTTTTCTGTGACAAAGCTAAATGTTGCTTCTCTACTCTGTCTCTCTCTCTGTCTGTGCACACTCTGCAACCTTCCATACACCCTTCTGTAATGCGATATTGTGTTTTTTGCACTATAACAGATGTGTGCTTGTATACACTTACAGGTGTATGTACTGTAAGCCTGCTTGTTTTTCACCACTCAATTATATTAACAATGTGTAGGATGTGTAGATTTAATAAGTTTGTTGTCAAAGCAGTAGTTCATCTCATCAGGGTGTTTGTACATACCGCCTCTGCATAATCACTATTACAGGTAATTATCTTACTTATTCATTTTGTTTACTTGGAAAGGCAAGTTGTAGTTACTACCACATAATTTAATTTTAGTTGTGTAGTATTGTTTTCAATTAAAATGTTGTAGTGTTTCAAAAGAAGCACTCGGGCACTTTAATAATAAAGTTTATTATTGAGGCAACTGTAAAATTACTGTCAATGTTGAAGGGCACCAACAAAACAAGGATGTTAGCATAATTAAACCTGGTCTTTGACTAATATTTTAATTTCCTGACTGAAATACAGTCGTTCTTGAATGAGTCAGAGTTTTCAGTTGAAATAGTTGAATGAATCATTTAATGACTCACTCATTACTTGTCACCACCTACTTGATAAACGATGTAGTTTGCAGAAAGAGTCTGTGAAACAACACTAGTACAGAATTACAGTTCAGAGAAATTGAACAGTTTATGGCGTTATGGAAAACATATTGTGTATATATAAATAAAAGGAGAACTCCACTTTCAGAACAACAAATAATTTACCTCCTTGTCATCCGAGATGTTCATGTCTTTCTGTCTTCAGTCGTGAAGAAATTGTGGTTTTTGAGGAAAGCATTTCAGGATTTTTCTCCATATAATGGACTTCACTGGTGCCCCAATTTTAAACTTCCAAAATGTAGTTTAAATGCAGCTTCAAGGGGCTCTAAACGATCCCAGCCAAGGAAGAAGGGTCTTATCTAGCAAAACGATCTGTCTTTTTTTTCGGAAAATAAAAATTTGTATACTTTTTAAGCACAAAAGCTCATGTAGCACAGGCTCTGGGATGCGCGTCCCACTCCCCGAGACGACTCGTTCTTCCCGAGTCACATTAAAGATTCGTTCAAAATAAACAAATCGTTCAAGAACGACCCATCACTAATTGATAGCATCGTGGACACGCATCCCAGAGCCTGTGTTGCATGAGCTTTTGTGCGTAAAAAGTATACAAATTTTTCAAAAAAAATGACAGATTGTTTCGCTAGATAAGACCCTTCATCCCTGGCTGGGATCGTTTACACTGTAAAAAACAATTTGTTGAGTCAACTTAAAATAATTTGTAACCTGGCTGCCTTAAAATTTTAAGTTCAGTCAACTCAAAGTTTATTCAACTTGATATGTTAAATTATACTAAGTGACAACTTAGATATTTGAGTTGAATCAACTTTTTAAGGCAGCTGGGTTACTTACCCATATGTTAAGTTTAGCAAACACAAATATCTAAGTTGTTACTTAGTACAACTTAACATTTCAAATTGAATAAACTTATTTTAGTTGACTGAACTTAAAATTTCAAGGCAGCAGGGTAACAAATTATTTTAAGCTGACTCAACAAATTGTGTTTTTTATTTTTTACAGTGTAGAGCCCTTTGAAGCTGCATCTAAACTGCATTTTGGAAGTTCAAAATCGGGGCACCAATTAAGTCCATTATATGGAGAAAAATCCTGAAATGCTTTCCTCAAAAACCATAATTCTTTACGACTGAAGACAGAAAGACATGAACATCTTGGATGACAAGGGGGTGAGTAAATTATCTGTAAATTGTTGTTCTGGAAGTGGAGTTCTCCTTTAAGTACAAATTTAAGTGACATTTCGGACATTTAGATTTTGTATTAGTTTATTAAATAAAAAAAATGATTTACTTTGTAACAAGAAATCTCTTACAAGAAATAATTACAAAAACATCAGATAACATTGCAATGTAAAATTTTGAAGCAGAAAGACTGAGTATGTTCTTGTTTGTATAAAACAAACTTAAAAAAAAACATTTTTTTTTACAGTGCATAAAGTCTGTTGCAATATTAGTTTGTCTCGACAAATAATATTTTATAGGTAAAAATTTAGTTAAAGAATGATGTAGGTCTCTCTCTCTATACATATTACTCAGATTATGATCTAAGATATCCAATTAAGAAAATGGAGCTGGATCAATATATTTCAGACATTTTGCCATGAAAAAAGTCAAAGGCCTCCCACCTATTAACTGATATATTATATAGAGTCTTTGTAACTGTAATCTTATCCAGCATTTTTGGTATGATTCATATCTGTAAGATCACCCAAGATCGCTTTGACCCCTTAAGCGTCAACAACCTACCACATAGTAAAAAGAAACAGTCCCCACTGGATTTAATCTGTTATCTACTGTGGAACTGAAACATGCAACCCTCGCTCCCTTTTTTTTTTTTTCTCTGAGACGGCTGCGGTTGTATGCTTTGCTTAGGTGCCTTTGGGCGCCAGTGCTTGATCTTCAGTGGTTCGCTGAGAACTTGTTATGACTGCGCTTTGTTCCCCTGCCTCTCGTTTGCCACGTTTTCCCTGGGCTGCCTCGAAATTTGCAGCAACGGCGGTGAAGGGCAGAGCCTCTTCACGAGATTATCAATTCAAACCTATCCTATGCATTATGTTGCCGCTACCTCTCAAGCACTCTCTGAATTTAAATGAAGTTTCGAGGCAATTATTATTCATTGGATTGCAGGACATTTAAACACCTTATTAGAATGTGCATAAAATCAGACTTAAGGGAGAGTGCGGAAACTGTGTTATTTTACAGATTATGGAGCTGATTTGGCTATTGTGCCAGGTATTGTGGTTAGATGTGTCGGAGCATTGCGAACAATGCCAGATGATAGCGTGCTGCTATTTCCATAACAATGATGCATAAAAACATTTCTCCTGAGAAATCAGTTCATTTGTTCATCACTGTCAGACTTGATATACGTTATGGGTGTGTTTTTCTGAAATGAGGGAATGAAAGTACCGCTTAACAAACGATAGTAGCATGATAAATCTCTGCAATGCAGTCCTGGCTATATAACTGCAGCTAGAATCAATGCCTTGTTACTTTTAAATTGCTAAACAGTGGAGCATATATGTATGTATGTTTAGATAGATAGATAGATATAGATATGCCTCCATTGCGATATGATTGGATATGACTGGTTATGATCAGCTGTGATTGGTTCATGCGGTAAATCCCACCTCTTGCGTTCATGCGCATTCTACATTCGCAAATCAATCTGAATGAACAATAATGGTGTTAATGGGAAGAATAATTTAAAAAATATAAGTAAACAACCCACACGGTTAGATATAACCACTTTGTTACATCGAAATAAGACTTAAAATGCAATGAAAACATGATCTGTGGGAGCGTTTAGCGAGTAATCAGCTTGGTGAAATTTAAAGTAAATCGCTGTGCTTGTGACCAATATTTACCGAGCTTTGATGACTGATGATCTGAAAAATTCAATAATAGTTAAAAGTTAACTATTAAAAAGAATAGCTGAACATACGTTTACAAATAAAATCTTATCTTTAAAAATATATTTTTCTTTAACCAAGAAAATGTGACTGGGAGATGAATTCACATTTGAAATAAAAAAAGAAAAAAAAAAAAAAAACTTTGCCTCCTCACTTCATAACACCTCTGCACACCACTGATATATAGTTAAAAGTTAAACCTGATAAGGCAACTATTACAGCAACTATTACAGAAGGTTCAAACGCTCACTCATGCTCCAAAAAGAAACATGATGCATTAAGAGCCAGGGGGTGAAAACTTTTGATAATCAGGGTAAATTAAATTTATTTTGTCTTCTGGAAAACATGTAGGTATCTTCTGTAGCCTCTGAAGGGCAGTACTAAATGAAAAAATATGATATTTAGGCAAAATAATAAAAATGTTCACATCTCCATTATGTTCAAAAGTTTTAACCCCCCGGCTCATAATGCATGGTTTTACCTTCTGGAGCATCAGTGTGCATTTGAACCTTCTGTAATAGTTACATATGAGTCCCTCAGTTGTCCTCAGTGTGAAAAGATAGATCTCAAAATCATACAGTCATTGTTGGAAAGGGTTCAAATACACAGAAATGCTGGAAAACCAAAGAATTTGTGGGACCCGAAGGATTTTTCTGAAGAACAGTGGACAGTTTAACTGTTCAGGACAAACAAGAGACTCATGAACAACTATCACTAAACAAAAAAACATAGCTGTGGATAATTCAGGTAACAACACAGTATTAAAATCAAGAGGATGTAAACTTTTGAACCAGGTAATTTTTATAAATTCAACTATTATTTTCTCTTGTGGACTATATGTAAACATCTTTTATGTGAAATAGCTTATTCAGGTCAGTACTAAATAAACAATATCATGCATTTTGTATAATCCCTCTTATTTTGCTAAAATAATTAACCTTTTTAATGATTCTGAAAGGGAGATGTGAAATTTTGAACTCAACTGTAGATAGATAGATAGATGGAAATAAAATAGTTACTGATTGAATCATTGTTTTCAGTGGAATCAGTTGAATGAATTATTTAACGACTCACTCATGAAGATGTTTACTTTTTCGATCTATTGGATAAAAGATGTACATTTCAGAAAGAGCTCTGAAAAAACACCATTACACAGACCGATAGTCTGTTTGGAATGCACAAAATGTCAGTTTCGTGGCTTGATAAAACAATTCATATAACAATATGCAAATATGACTTTCAGCTAGTCTTTATCTGACATAGCCTACTTTTACATTTGGGGCTTTTGTTTAGTTCAGTAGTTTGTTACAATATTGTGCATTATTTTTGTTCTGGCCTGAGAGATAGATGTTATTTTGTCTGAGAACTTTATGTATGTTTTCCATTTACATTACAGATGGATGCAGATAATGATTGGATTTCCGTCTGTGAATGATCAGCATGAAGGATATATCCAACTGACTGAAGTCAGTATGTTATTCCTGTGGCATCATGTTAATATTATATTAAAATTAGCACTATATTTATTATTCCATTGGGATAAAAATCAGTGTGAGAATGACTGGAATAATAAACTTCTAGTTTCCATATTGACACCTTGTTTAATGACAAATCAGTAAAATGTAATATTCGGGTTGTGTGTAATGACACTGAACATTTTTGTCAGCCAATTTATAAGGATATGCTTTTTTTGTCCCTCCATGCCCTTCAAAATGGCTGAAATGTAAAAATATCACTCCATTGTGAAATCATTTCAAGGCTACAGTACGTCTGCACACAAGTGTGGGTTTCGGCTGGTGTGTGATTGATGCTTTGTGCCCATTACAGTTCTGAGAAGATTACAAGTTAGTCATGGTCTACTGTTATAGCACCAAGGGCATGTACTGTAGCAGGACCAAATCCTTTTCCCAAGTCTTCACAGAGATTATTTTTCTTTTTCAGGAAAATGTCCTTGTGCTTATTCTGGAAATCTGCTGTAAATTTTATTAAAAACAGATTCGGTGAGAGCTTTAAATATTCCATTAGCATAATGATAGAACAGCATATGCATTCTGCATATGTGCTATATGAGCCTGTTCGCTTTAAGATGCATAAGGCATGTTGGAAATGGAAGCCATTTCAATGCTAATGTGACGCGAAGTCTGGTGCTGAGGGTAAAATGCCATCTGTATGGCTGCATCAGTATGCCTCTTAGTTTCAGGCTTGATGAAAGGACGAAAATTCTTATATCGAGGGTCCATCTGTTCAATCAGAGCAATTAGTTTATCTAAACTGACGTCACCTGGCTGAGTTTGACCTGGGCTGATTAGATCTGGGAGGTCGGGAGGGTTGATGAAGCAGCGAGATAGACACACACACAGCCGTTAACTATATCCTTGCATAAGTGAGGCTATTACTCACATGAAACCATCTCTCTGGTTGTTTGTATGTGGGTTAAAAATGTGTTTACGTGCTTATTCACATCATTGACTGCATCACTGGGTAGTTTATGCATAATGTGTTCAAGAATATTTTTTTATCAGCACCAAGATTTGAGGTTAAAATGTAAATGATAAGGAAAAATGTACATTTTACCTGCTTTTCAACATTTTTAAAACACCATTTTGCCTAGTGCATTTACAAAATAGTACTGAAAATACACATGTATTTCATGTCAATATATGGGTTGTTGACTTGACATGGCATTTTTACTCTCACAAGAAAAAAATGAATATAATTAATATTGTCGTTATTTAAAATGCAGTAAGTCGTTAAACTTTTTTTTGTCCTATGTGGACCTGTTGTTATAAAAGCTGCAGTGTTATTCGATTTTTAACATTTTTGAGCCAAATCTCCAAAATTGTCCTCTGGTGTGACTGTCTCAAGCATGGTTCAGTAAATTACAACTTTTATAAGTTAAAAAGAAAAGCATAAAACTCTTAATAAATACCTCTGGCATAATTGTACAAGTGTTTGTTTTAGTAAATGGTAATCATTTTTTTTCATCCATGTATTTCTAAAAGCTTAGGAACTTGATACATTCTGTCTCTGAAAACCACGTCCTCTGGTGTGACACCATATCCTTATACTAAATCGGCCAGTTCCAGAGAAAACTTTAATTTGCTAAAAAAATTGTTCAAATATTTAACTTTTTTGGAACCACTAAAAAAGCGTTACGTTTTGTTGTCCTTCGGTGTGACGCCACTAAATTATATATTTTTTAAATCGAAAACAGTATCTTAAACTACATAATAATGGAAAATTATGCAAATGTGTCTTGCTAACCGCTAATGACAGGTTAGCTCGGAATAGCAAGGTCATTAATTGACATAAAAGGCTAAAATGTCCTTTGGTGTGACAGATAATGTCCTCTGGTGTGACGCCTGTACTGTCACACCACTGATTAAAGATGTCACACCAGAGGACAAGGCCTCTTTAAGAAGCATTTAATGAAATAAGATTTGTCCTTTTTATTCTTTTTGATCATTTTCAGTGTCCTTAAATGCAACAGTTACATTAATTAAACTGTTTTTTGATGTTTTTGCAGAAAACTTGTGAAAACAGATGTTTTTATCTCAAAATATCTTAAAAAAAAAAAAAGAAGTGTATTGCAATAGGGGAGACATAAATATCACTCATCTTAAATTGTATCATTTTCAGCAGCTTTAAACGGATGACAGCAAAGCTTGTCTTGTCAAAGTTTGTCTTGCAATTATCCATGGGGAAAAATTGTTAATTTTAATTTTCTATTAAATAAATAACACTATATGAAAATAAGTGTCTAACAATGAAGATAAATCTCTCTCCTGCTATTTGTATATTATTAAGGGTTTTTTCTCCCTTCATTTTTGCCATAGGACAAATTTATTGTACAGAAAAACAAAAAACAATGAAAAATTGACCCTTTATATTTTCTAAAAGATTCACACTATGCATTTCTTCATCAAAAATGGTCTTTTACAAAATAAGCATTTTTTACTGCTTATTTGTATGAAGGTATGTGTGTATATAAATATATATATATATATAAATATACACACACACACACACATTCTTGCATTTGTGGTTTACGGGGACTCTCCATAGGCGTAATGGTTTTTATACTGTACAAACCCTATTTTCTATCGCCCTACACCTACCCTACACCTAAACCTAGCCCTCACAGGAGACTGTGCACACTTTTTGAATTTCATAAAACACTGTTTAGTATGTTTTTTAAGCCTTTTGTTTTACGGGGACACAGGAAGTGTCCTCATAAACCATGTTTACGTTGTAGTACCCATGTCATTATACACATTTGTGTCCTCATAAACCACAAATGCCGGAACACACACACACACACACACACAGTGTGACAGTGTAATTTAGCAGGGTAATATGTATTATAACATTGTAATTTATTAATTCTTGTTTTTATCATGTAACTTGATGGATATTTATCCATTATCAAATGATGCATATAGAAGTTAAAAAAAATGGTACCAATATATTGTGCATCCCTAATGTCAGGCAATATGAGGTTGTAAAAACTGCATATATAATAATTTATAAAAGTTTTAAAAAGAATTATTAAAATACAAAATTCTATCTACATTTTTTTTAGATTTAGCATATCAACATCCTGAACAATTTCATGTCATCTACCTAAAAATCTGTCTCAGACTTCATAAAACTGTCAATTTAGTTGTATAAATTACCATTGGAAAAATTACCCCTAACTGATAAAACCATCTCTAAAAATATTTCTTATGTTTGTAAATACACGTATTATACATGTGACCGTAATAACCAAAAATATGTATATGTTATGGCTTTAAAATCTTTTTTTGTAGCACAACCACTACTATTCATATTCTTATTCATATGAACCTTCTGTATTGTCATGCTTTGGTAAATACGCCCTTCTCATTTCAGACGTGTTTGAACTGTACATATGCATGCGTTAGGGCAAGAGTCAGCCGCACTGAACTTCAGCTACCATGAGAGAGGCACGTAGCCATATTTAAAAGACAGATTGCCTGCAGCTTCAAATGACACAGGGGAATGAACAGCAAGGCCTTTTACCGTTTGCTGCGCTCCGAGGGGGCTCAAAGCAATGATCAAGGAGAGGGAACAAAAATGTGATTAAAGACTGATGCAAGACAGATGCAGGCACCCTGTCTTCTAAAAAAGGTGACAAACGTAGGACAGAAAGTCCCCTTTATAAGAACCGTTATTGCCAAGTTAACCCTGAGGTATGGATATTTTATATTATGCAAGTTAACCAAAAATGAAAATTTTCTGAAAATGTTCTTACCCCTCAGGCCATCCAAGATGTAGATGAATTTGTTTCTTCATCGGAACAGATTTGGAGAAATTTAGCATTTCATCACTTGCTATTTGTATTTGCTTGTAAACGGTGCTTAATCGATGCATATTTCTCTCCTGATTGAGACGATTTTACGGTTTCACTGAAGAAAGCAATATTATGGATAGACGACTGGTATTTAAAAACGTCTTGATGGATTTGTTGATTACAAACATGCAGCTTTTCACTTCACAAGGTGTTAATTGATGGATGTGGATTACTTGTAGATTACTGTTATTTTTTTATTAGCTGTTTGGACTCTCATTCTGACGGCACCCATTCACTACAGAGGATCCGTTGGTGAGCAAGTGATGTGCTTGCATTGCTCGGTAAACGACGTAGTAGTAATTCAGGATGTTTCAATCTCCCAGGCATCTGTTGGATTTATTTTCCTCTGAATATCTTATGAACGAGTCTTTGAAACATTCAAGTGACTTAATGCTCTCAAACATCTTTTGTCACCATTTCTGAGAAGATGAAAAAAGACACCCGCTTGCATCATGAATTTTATTCATTGTGTTTTCGCAACAGCAGTAAAACCTTGGGGGCCGGCCCCTCTCAGTAGCATCTGCGCGAGTGAATAGCAGTCACAGGGTCTGACCGACGTCAAGAGAGTTTGCGAAAATCAAAAAAAAGCAGACTTGAGCTCATTATGCCTAGGACAGCAGAAGAAGAACCTGCTGCTGTGGAATGTTCAGCAAACATAATTCATGAAGGAACTGGATTTTTTGTCCATGGAATGAGAACATGAACACAAGAAGACACAGGCGACCGCACACTACCTTACACGTATCGACGTAGCGCATGTGTGCACCGTATACTGCAGCGATCTACAACATATGCACGGAAATAAAATTCTGTTTCATTTAGACATTAATCTGTCACAGTTCTCCAGGCAAGACACAATGACCTCGGCACCAAGCCTGCAGGAAATCACAGTGGGGGTGCAATGGATTTCATTTATAATTCATACGGGGCGCACAGCATTTTATTTTCCACAGCAGAGGCTCAGAGAACCAACCTAAAGCGAAATCTGATATATTTCCTTAAACCTTATATATGACTCATTAATTATACTTCCGTTAAGCTCACTGTATATCTCTTCTCAGGTATCCGTAAGGGCCAAAAAATGTCATGGGTGCCAAAGAAATTTTACAATTTATGTTTAATATAGGCTTAAAGGGATAGTTCACCCAGAAATTAAATTTACTCACCCTCCTGTCATTGCATGACTTTTTCTAGTTTATGGAACATACATACACACCAAAAACAAAACAAATAAAATAAAATTTGAAGATGGTATTTGAAGAACATTTTTTTCTGTATAATGGAAGTCAGTCAGGTCCAGTGTTTTTTTTTTGGTCCCCACTGACTTCCACTGTACAGACAATAATGGTTTAAATAGTTTCTCTGCAGAAAAAAGAAAGTCATGCCAGTTTGGAGCATTGTTGTTAACTAAAACTAAATCTATTATTATTTTTGTTGTTGTTGTTGTTGTTAATTTACTTTTTCTCACAAACACTCTTAAAAATAAAGGTGCTTCACGATGCCATAGAAGAACCTTTTTTTGTCTAAATGGTTCCCAAAAGAACCTTTACATCTGAAGAACCTTTCTGTTTCACTAAATGTTCTTTGTGGCGAAAGAAGGTTTTTCAGATTATAAAAAAGTAAGAAAGAGATGGTTCTTTAAAGAACCTTTGACTTAATGGTTCTTTGTGGAACCAAAAATGGTTCTTCTATGGCATCGCTGTGAAGAACCTTTCAAAGCACCTTTATTTTTAAGAGAGAATGCGAGTTTGTATCTCACAATTCTAATTTTTTTTCTCCCGCAAATGCGAGTTTATGTCACAATTTTGACATTTTTTTTGCAAATGTGAGTTTGTATCTCACAATTCTGACTTTTTTTCTCACAAATGTGAGTTTGTATTTCACAATTCTGACTATTTCTCACAAATGCAAATTTGTATCTTGCAATTCTGATTTTTTTTCTTGCAAATGTGAATTTGTATCTCGCAATCCTGACTTTTTTCACACGTTTTTATCCCACAATTCTGATTTTTTCTCACATGTGCAAGTTTGTATTTCACAGTTCTGACTTTTTCTCACAAATGCAACTTTGTATCTCACAATTTAGATTTTTTTCTCACAAATACAAGTTTGTATTTTGCAATTCTGACTATTTCTCACAAATTCAAGTTTGTATCTCACAATTCAGATTTTTTTCTCACAAATACGAGTGTGTATTTCGCAATTCTGACTGTTTCTCAAAAATGCAAATTTGTATCTCGCAATTCTGATTTTTTTCTTGCGAATGTGAGTTTGTATCTCACAATTCCGACTTTTTTCTCACATGTGCAAGTTTGTATATCGCAGTTCTGACTTTTTCACAAATTCAAGTTTGTATCTCACAATTCAAATTTTTTTCCTCACAAATACAAGTTTGTATTTCACAATTCTGACTATTTCTCAAATTCAAGTTTGTATCTCACAATTCAGTTTTTTTTCTCGCAAATGTGAGTTTGTATCTCATAATTCCGACTTTTTTCTCACAAATGCAAGTTTGTTTTTCGGAATTCTGACTATTTTTCACAAATGCAAATTTGTATCTCGCAATTCTTACCTTTTTTCTCACATGAGTTTATATCTTGCAATTCTGACTTTTTTCTCGCATGAGTATATATCTCGCAATTCCAACTTTTTTTCTCAGAATTGTAAGATATAAACTTGCAAATATAAGTTATAAAGTCCAATTCTGAGGGGAAAAAAGACTGATATAATCTCACCATTCTGACTCACAATTATAAAACTTAAGAAATATAAACTTGCAATTCTGAGAAAAAAAGTTAAAATTGCGGTAAAATCATGCAGTGCCGAGAAAGATAAGTCAGAATTGTGAAATAAAACGTCACAACTACCTTTTCAATTTTTTATTCAGTGGCGGAAATGGGCTTCCATAAAAATAAATGCTGAAATAAAAAAAAAAAAGTGAAATTCAAAAATATTCATAAATACTACAGTAGTATATAAATAATACTAAAATAACAAAGGTTGCAAGAACATGAGAGTGAGTAAATGATGACAGAATTTTCCATTTCGGATGAACTATCCCTTTAAATATGTATTTTTTCCTAGTTTTAAAAACTTTCTTCTATCCCATCTTTGTTGATTCACGCAAAAAATGTAAAGAGTATGGCTATGGCACTTGCTCTTTTTCTTTGAACATCCCAACCAGTCCAGCATAGTAACTCAGACTCAACCAATGATGTCATTTTGGGGGTGTTACTATCATTTTTTTGAGAGTCAGACCAATGACAGATGGGGTGGAGTGTTTGTTTAAAGTTACACAATGGTATTAAATTATGGACCAAACCCAAACAGTGAGAAACAAATTTTTATTCAGCCTCCGCTGAATGATGCTAACCGATTGATCTTTTGTGTCTTGTTCAGTAACTCTGCAGAAACAGCCCCCCCGGTGGGACTCCTGCCACTAGCACTACAGTGACATTGTCTGAATTTGCAGCTGATCCCAGTCTGGCAATGTGCAAAAGAGTATTACACCAGCGCTTAATCCAGACACATCTGGAGCATGCTGGCGGCGTGCTAATCAGCTCTGGGAGGATTAGCATCAGGCTAGCGTCATTCCGCAAGGCAAGTCTTGTCTAGTCCGGCTGAACGCTTTCGTTCCATTCTGAAGGAATCTAGTGGGATGGGGACAGTCACCATTCGTTTGACTTTGATGTATGCTAAGTCTGTTTGCCATGTCATATTTTCTTGATCTGGAAGGTTTCAGAGGAAAAACATGGTTGTTATTCTACGACTTCGCAACGTAATATTACGTTTCGCATCTGCCATAGCTGTTACCATCATAGACATGTTGTTGTTCTCAACCTTTTCTTCAATACACTACAAAAATCAGTATTTTGGACTTGTTTTGCAGTACAGATATCTAAATATTCTTAAATCGAGATTGAGAAGAAAAACTGTGTTGCTGTCTATGCATTTATGATATCAGCTTTGTAAATGGTCTAAACTGTCACTACGAGGTAAAAAAATGTCACGGTATAGTAATAAAATGTTGTTTTTGTGGTAGACATGTCATTATCATCTACAGTACATGTCAGATTAGTTCATAAGCAATTACATCTGTTGTTTATTAGGCCTCTTGTTGACTAGTTGAAGTATGTAATTAAGCACTCAAGTTTCCTCCCAAAGAAGGAAGAGAACTTATTTTGCCTGACTAGAGTCGCGAGTTCAAGTGTGCAGTCGTCAAACATAATCTTTATAATTATTCACCGTGGTATGGCAACAAATTTGACCTTTGTTTCCCTTCACAGACTGATCCACAGACCGCCGTTAAAACAAGACAATCTCAAAGTGCACCAGCATCATATGGCATTATTTTCAACCTCAATATGTGAGGAAATAACGTATCAAAAGTAGCTCCTGGACATTAGAGTTTGTAGCATTGGAGCTTGAGCAAGACAGCCAGTACTGTACTCTAGCTCTGGACTTATCATCTTGGGAGATACTCCTTTGGCAAGCCAGAATGG
This sequence comes from Cirrhinus mrigala, assembly GCA_036247105.1. Taxonomy (NCBI): domain Eukaryota; kingdom Metazoa; phylum Chordata; class Actinopteri; order Cypriniformes; family Cyprinidae; genus Cirrhinus; species Cirrhinus mrigala. The sequence continues at coordinate 23,183,095 of CM070021.1, forward strand.
TTGCTGGCTCTGAGGGCCTGGTCCACAGTGCTGATGTAGCCATCAATCAGCCGTTTCATATCTGGGGTGAAAGGGTCAAAGGTGGGCCGCCGCGCACCTGAGCGCTTGAAGTGGCCATCCTTGTTGCACTCGGCACAGAGGAGACGGTCTTCACTGACGCTTGTATTGAGGAAGGATGTGATGGATTGTAATGTTGGCACCAGTGACTCCTGCAACTGCTCATAATGCACCACCAGAAGTTTCTTTCCATAACGCAGCCAGTCCAACACGTGAGAAGTCCACCAGGAGGCATAACTACCCACAAATTCAGGCCACTCTAGATGGAAGAGAAAGTGGGACAGTAAGAAACACTATGCAAAGAATTCGCACTAGACTTTACCAGCTAAATAATCCCATAAAAAAAAAAAAAAAAAAAAAAATTAATATCAGAATATTTAAAGTCTCTAATATTGTGCAATAACCACTATAGTAGTAAAAGTGACTTCTCTGTGATAACAAGATAAATTTTTAACTAACTGGTAATAAATAAAAACTAAAAATAAACTAAAACTGAAATACAAATTAAATGAAAACTAAATAGTAATATAAATAGTAATAAAATTACAAAAGCACATAACAAAATTACGACTCTGTGACTGCAGTATTAATTGCACAAGCTTTTGGATGTTAACTAATTAGTAATAAAAACTAAAACTGAAATAAAAAATTTATTAAAACAAAATAGTAAAATATAAAAAGAACAAAAACTAATGAAAATGCAGAAAGCACACAAAATTATTGCTCTGCAATTGCAAAATGAATTGCCCAAACTTTTGAATGGTAACTAGCTGGTAATAAATCAAAACCAAAAATGAACTAAAACTAAAATGGAAATAAAAATTAATTTAAAACTGAATAGTAATATATAAAAAGAACAAAAACTGACAAAAATGACAAAAGCACTTAAAATTACTACCTTGCGATCGCAAGATTAATTGCACAAGCTTTTGAAAGTTAACTAACTGGTAAAAAAAAATGAGCAAAAACTAAAACTAAATGAAAAATTAATTTAAACTAAATACTAATATATAAAAAATGACAAGCACATAACAAAATTACTACTCTGCGATTGCAAGATTAATTGCACAAGCTTCTGAATGTTAACTAACTGGTAATAAAAACTAAATTGAACTAAAACTAAAAATGAACTAAAACTTAAATTAAAACTAAATAGTAATATATAAAAAGAACAAGAACTAATAAAAATCACAAAAGCACATAAAATTACTACTCTGTGATTGCAAGATTAATTGCACAAGCTTTTGAATGCTAACTGGTAATAAATTAAAACATAATATGAACTAAAACTGAAATAAAAAATAAAATTTTACCTAAATAGTAGAGCAAGAAAAAAAATAATAAAAATGACAAAAGCACATAACAAAAACTCTACTCTGCAACTACAAGATCAATTACACAAGCTTTTGAATGTTAACTAGCTGGGAAAAATTAACTAAAACTAAAACTGAAATAAAAATTAAATTAAAATTAAATAGTAATATATAAAATGAAAAAAATTATACTACTCTGCGATGGCAAGATTTATTGCACAAGCTTATGAATGTTAACTAACTGGTAATAAAAACTAAAAATGAACTAAAACTAATACTGAAATAAAAATGTAATTACAAATAAAAATAAATAGTAATATAGAAAAATAACAAAAACTAACAAAAATGCTAAAAGCACAAAACAAAATTACTACTTTGTGACTGCAAGATTAATTGCACAAGCCTTTGAATGTTAATTAATTGACCTGAAATAACCTGAAATAAAAATTAAATTAAAAATAAATAGTAACATAAAAAAAAGAACAAAAAACTAATAAAAATGACTAACTAAACTAACTAAAATTACTACTCTGCGATTACAAGATTAATTGCACAGCCTTTTGAATGTTAACTAACTGGTAATAAATAAAAACTATAAATTAACTAAAACTGAAATAAAAATAAATTAAAACTAATTAGCAATATATAAAAAGAACAAAAACTAATAAAAATGAAAAAAGCACATAACAAAATTGCAAATTAAAAAATAAATATATAAAATGAAAAAATAAAAATATATATATAAAAAAAAAACATTAAAATAATACTGGCACAAAGTGTGTGTCTCATGGACCCTGCAGAGCTCCTGAGCTTATACTGTACTCATAATACCTTTGCTCTTCCAGTGCTGATCAGAAGCGTAACCAAGATGCCCAGCGCACTTGCGGTTGAACTCAGCCATGAGCGAGCGGTAGGGGTTTCTTATCAACAGTATTGCTGAGTCATACATCTCAATATCCCGCTGGCCGCTCTCATGTGTCTTCACACAGATGGTTCTTCCACTCTTCCAGTAATCTTTCTCACCCTTGAAGCCTGCACAGTTGGGAGGAGAAAAGGATTAGAACATACAGCCAACTGCATGTGGCGGCCGCTCAGCACCGCCTCTGAATCCAAACGCATACGTTCCAAAAACTGCATCAAAAAAGGTGTTAGCTCAGGCATGGGCTCCACGGCCCCCCTCAGGCAAATGTGTCAGGTTCTGTGATGGATTTGAAAAGGCACTGTGACTTTCAAGGCAGGTCAAGTTTTTTAATGATAGAAAAAAAAATGCTCAATAAAGTTTGGTATTTGAAAGAAAAGAGAAGGTCAGCTATGCCCAAATGCACATTACCAAGCAATCTCAAATTTCTGCAAGGTGGGAGCTAAAGAAAAATGTTAAGAAACTTCACAAAACAAAGAAGCTCTGATAATTTTAATGAATCATTTCTAAGAGTGAACTGAGTTACTTTTTAAATCAGTCCAAACTTCTTTGAAAAAATGTGCAAATTAACGCCATGGCTATGGTGGCAGATTAAATTTTGGTTAAAAGCCCACTTTCCATTAGAGACATTAGCCCGTTTATGTGCAAAAAAGATAGCAATGATGATAAATTCAGCCCATCCAATGTCTGTGCAATAATATTTTCAGAGTAGCTTGATTTACAAGAAAGGTTGCCTCTGTCAAAGTTGCTTGCAAGCTTTAGAATGGTAAGATTTATGATCACTGATAGAGCGGTGATTCTGTTACCTCTATTGTAGAGTGTGCCATCAAAGTAGTAACTTCCTGTGTAGTAGCCTGTTGCAAGCTCGATCAGGTGCCTCACCCAGGTGTTCCCCGCACCAGGAAAACTGGACAAAGCCACCAGTGAGCTGGACTTCTCAGGTAAAAACTTCTTCTCTGTGCATCTGGAATCTGGACAATAAGACATTTCAAATACTGTATTTATTTGGTACTTAAATAAGAGGAGTTACCATATAACAACTTATGTTATTTTCAGCTCATTAAAAAAAAAAAAACACACATTATAAAACAATTTTTAAAGGTTTATGTAATAAAAATAAACTTGTCTTAATCTTAAAAATTATTACAATTATTTTAAGGACTACATTAATATTGTATTTTTCATTATGCTGTATTTTTCAGGCTGTGTGTGACACCTACAGCTCTGCTTAGCCTTCTGAAGGATGCTGATGTTGGGTAAGAATGGCTAAAGTTTATTTTTAAAGGGATAGTTCACCCAAAAATTAAAGTTCTGTCATTAATTACTCACCCTCATGTTGTTCCAAAGCTGTAAGACCTTCAGTCTTTTTTGGCTTTTTGACCCTGCATAGACAGCAATGCAACTGACATCTTCAAGGCCCAAAAAGTAGTAAGGACATCATTAAAATAGTCCATATGACATCAGTGGTTCAACCGTAATTTCTAGAAGCTATGAAAATACTTTTAGTGCGAAAAGAAAACATAAATGCACACGCATGCATCATGATATTCTCATGAACGTGCATAGAAACTGACACGAAAGCAGGGTTGCCAGATTTTCACAACAAAACCCACCCAATTGCTACTAGCCTAATCGTGTTTTGAGGGAGGATCCCCTGTTAAAAACCCCTGCGTTACGGGGGTAAAATACACGTTTTTTGTCGGGGTTCCTCTGGTAAATTTGCATTTCAGGGGCTAAATATCACATTATTAGAGTCTATTTAACCAGATGGAAATCAAAAACAACCCATGGCAACAGCATTAAAGTAGCCCAATTCCGCGGGAAAACCACAAACTTGGCAACACTGCACGAAAGAGAAGAAACTCTTGAATAAAGTTGTTATTTTTCGTTTTCTTTGTTTTCCAAAAAGTATTCTTGTAACTTCATAAATTTACAGTTGAACCACTGATGTCACATGGACTATTTTAATGACGTCTATACTACCTTTCTGGGCCTTGAATGTGGTAGTTGTGTTGCTGTCGATGCAGGGTCACAAAGCTCTCGGATTTCATCAAAAATATCTTAATTTGTGTTTTAAAGATGAGCCAAGGTCTTACAGGTTTGAAACGACTTGAAAGTGTTGATTTCGTTGACGAATAATTTTTGTCAATAGCATTTTTTCACAGTCTATTGATCTATCTGGCGGGACATAAGCTAGCATACATTTGCTGCACGTCTCATAAAATGCTCAAAAATGTCAGTATCTTAGAGTAAGAGAAGAGCAGACATATGAGTAAATTTGAAGACGCGAAAAGAACTCAATTTGGTCTGGTTGTCTGAGTGCAGACACTGAAGCAGCGCGTCTCATGAATGGAGAAGTACACACACACAAAAAATTATGTCTTATGTACACTACATCTGTGCATTTGGTTTTAAAGGGACAGCAGCCTAATTTAGTTGCTCATTGATGTTAATCAAGCAACAAAAGAAAGACAGAAAATCACTCACTGCTTGACTGAATCACTTTAGTAGCCCTAATAAAGATTAATCTAAATGTATTTACATATATAAATATGTCTGCTTGAAAGAATGAAGAATGTGGTAAACAAGTTGTTAATAAAGTTGCAAAATTAGTCTATTTAACCATTGGTATTTCATTGAAAAGAAGACCATATTCTTGTTCTTCATGAGAAGTGGTTTCATTGAATTTTAATTTAAAGGCATGTTGCGTGTCAAAGCAGTTAAATCCGTGTCTATCATGAAAAACCCTAATATCAAACCCTAATATCGAAAAATGCTTAATAAATGCATTACACCGTCACTAAACACATTAGATTTTAGCCGACTAAAACTAAAACAATTCAGAAAGCTAAATCAAAATTTGCTGTAAAAATTAACACTAGTGAGGGTGAGTAATTAATGACAGAATTTTCATTTTTGGGTGAACTATTCCTTTAACAAGAATTGTTTACAACTGTCTTGTGTTGACATGCCTCATACTGCAACAGGAAGTTGGGGAAAGAACGATAAAACCATTATGCTACTTCCCATTGCTAGTTGGTGGCATTAGAGGAAGGAAACACTTGGCAAATTTGGTCTATTAAATTACGACTGAACACAAATATATAACAGCACTGTTTTCAGTAATAACAATAATAAGAAATGTTTCTTGAGCAGCAAATCAGCATATTAGAATGATTTCTGAAGGATCAAGTGACATAAATTACATTTTAAAATATATTCTTATTTTAAATTGTATTAATATTTAAAGGAGAACTCCACTTCCAGAACAACAATTCACAAATAATTTACTCACCCCCTTGTCATCCAAGATGTTCATGTCTTTCTGTCTTCGGTCGTGAAGAAATTATGGTTTTTGAGAAAAGCATTTCAGGATTTTTCTCCATATAATGGACTTCATTGGTGCCCCGATTTTGAACTTCCAAAATGTAGTTTAAATGCAGCTTCAAAGGGCTCTAAATGATCCCAGCCGAGGAAGAAGGGTCTTATCTAGCGAAACGATCTGTCTTTTTTTTCTGAAAATAAAAATTTGTATACTTTTTAAGCACAAAAACTCATGTAGCACAGGCTCTGGGATGCGCGTTCATGCCGCTACTAACTATTGAATCACGTCGAAAGGTCACGCCGAACGTAGGCGGAACTACAGATCCAGTGTTTACAAAGCGAACGTGACTAAGAAAGTGCAAGTAAGTCAAACGCTGTTTACAAACAAAAAGGTCCAACGATGTCGGACGATTTTGAAGTTGTAGGAGAAAATACAATGGAGTTTTTCGACATACTCTACCTTTTTGAGCCGGAATACACAGGCGATGAACTTAGACGTGATTCGTAGTAGTGATGGGAAGTTGGGATCATTTTACTGACTCGGACCTTTGAGTCTCGTTCAGCAAAATGAACGAATCTTTTTCCGAGTCATTTCATTCATTTTAGCAAAATCAGCATCACGTGACAGCCCCACAAGATGAACGAACGACTCGAAAAACCCGAAGACTCAAAACAGGTGAACTAATTCCAGTACAGAACCTAATAGGATGTTGCGCATGCGCCACTGAACGAATCACTCCCCGAGACGACTCGTTCTTCCCGAGTCACATAAAATGAACGAATCGTTCAAAGACGTGCATCCCAGAGCCTGTGCTACTGTGCTTTTCTGCTTAAAAAGTATACAAATTGTATGTAAAAATGTTTCGAAAAAAATGACAAATCGTTTTGCTAGATAAGAACCTTCTTCCTCGGCTGGGAGCATTTAGAGACCTTTAAAGCTGCAATTAAACTCTATTTTGGAAGTTTAAAATCAGGGCACCAATGAAGGCCATTATATGGAGAAGAATCCTGAAATGCTTTCCTCAAAAACCATAATTTCTTTACGACTGAAGACAGAAAGGCATGAACATCTTGGATGACAAGGGGATGAGTAAATTATTTGTATATTGTTGTTCTGGAAGTGGACTTCTCCTTTAACAATATTACAGCTACTAAATCCACCCACAAAGATACTAGCTGTTGAAGATATTTGCTTTCACTCTTGCTTATTATTTTTCATGCAGTCTCAGATATATGGGTACTTTACAGAAATCTGGGTGCCCTTAGGCTATTATGTGTTGTTGGAAAGTTTTTGCATTGCTAGGTATACCTAAAAAGGTATTATTCACTTTTATAGTCTTTCATGATTTCACTAAGAAAAATCTCGGAATTGAAGGAGCAGGCGCCCTGTTTAATTCTAGCATACATCTCAAGGCTGAGCGCTATGTGAGAAGAATAAACTGCCCGTGTGGGGAAATGTGAGCACAGAGGTAATTATTAAGATCAGTGAGAAGGTTTCCACAGAGTCTTACCTTGAACAGGTGTCTGATAAACCTGGAGGAAGAGCTGATAGGAACCCTGGCTAGGCAGACTGCTGTTTTCCACAGCACAGAGCTCCTCTTTCACCGGCTCGTGAAGAGTGAAGCGCGGGGTGGCGTAGCCACAAAAACAGTCGGGCTTTCTGACCAGGGCCAGAGGAAACTCCTGATAAGAGAGAGTGAATATGCATGTGAATGACAACCTCAATCCATACTTTAAATTACAACAATTTTGAGTTATCATTATCTGAAAATGCTCTCAAGCAGTGCAATTAGCTTCTCAGCTAAAGACGAGGAAGAATCAATTGACCATGTTGCCAGAGTGCAACAATGCATGACCATCTGATAGAAAGGGCTCAAATTATACTGCAATCAAGGCGATAAAACTGTGTAGAAGATTGATTACAGAGCAAATTTGTGCTCTCTAGGGACACGTTAAAGTTTAAACAAGCAGACTGTGTTCAGAAGAGTGGGAAAATATATCAGGTGTGCACCTAGCAGAGCAAGAGACCATATCCACTCCGCATGAATCCAGTACTGATACAATCAAAAAAGTCAGACCTGATCCATGCAGGTTTGGATGCACCACTGGGAGGTGAGGTTGGGCTGGACGGCGTGAGCAAGGGAAGCTGCTGTTGTGTTGTCAGGCTTTTTGAAGCAGCCCCGGTAGCGCACATTCCTGTCTGAAGGCAGAGGAGAATGGAGAACATTGCTGATTGACAGGAGAAAAATAGAGTAGGAACAAGATTTTTGTGCCAGCACTCAATTCATTGCTCCAAGGTTTGGAATGCTGCAGTGAATGCGTAATTAAGTATAAGAAAAAAAACTCATATACCTTCAAAGAAATATCAAACAGTTCAAGGAATCAGGCTGTATGGGTAATGAGTGAACCGCAAAGAAGCCACATTTCACAGAAATAGGAAACTACTCTATCTACGGTGAATAAATTCATAATTTGTTTCTTTTTTTCTCAGTTGCTTCAGCTTCTTCCAAACCCTTTTTCAGGCACAGCTGCATGTTTCTTTTACCAGGTGCTTTTGAATGTAAGGGAAGGAATGAATTTGATGAAATTCACTGTGCTTCAAATTGACATTTTAATTTTGAGCTTCCCGTGCTAGCAGATGTACACAACATAAATATTAATATTAAAATATTTAGTTGATATACACTACCATTCAAAAGATTTCTGGATGTTTTTGAAACAAGTCTTTCATGCTCACCAAGGCTTAATTTATTTAATCAGAAAACAGTAAAAACATATTGTGAAATATTATTACAATTTAAAATAACTGTTTTTGATTTGAACATTTGAATATATTTTTTAATGAAATTTATTCCCATCTTCAGTACCACATGATCCATTAGAAATCATTCTAATACGTGGCTCAAGAAACATTTCTTATGATCAATATTAAAAAACCTGTGCTGCTTCATATTTTTGTGTAAACTACTAGGGATTCTAATTTTTACAAAACGATATTGATTCTTAAATCCCAAGATTCGATTAGTCTAGCCTGTTTTCGGTTATTGAACCACACACCTCCCATTCAATGAATTGCAATAAGCTTTGTACTTTCTTACTTTTAATATGAAACATAGTCTTGGATTTCAACTGAGAACTGATCATCTCCTCCGCTTTGATACCAATTTCAGCACAAACAAACATGAATAAACATCTGAATGTATGTTAAAAGAAAGAGTACAATTTATTGAAATCTATTTTTGTCTCATGTAATCGCTCAAAAGTGTTTAAACCATGCAAAGATGTCAGTATGACAGCTTGTAAACAATATGTCAAGTAACGTCACATTTACCTCAGAAACTCGTTAGTCAGCTAGACAAATGAACTCTAGAGAGGAGATATATGCACCATATAACATATTAATTAGGAAACCTTACTGTAATTGTTAGAATGGTCACGGATCAGCGATCTCCACGTAAAACTGATTGTGCAGACCAAAATGTAAGTCGTAGAGACTTGAAACTTGAGCTGCTTTTCCACTATCGGGCCGAACGGTTCTTAGAACGGTCAGGTACGGTTCCAGTTGAGTTTCCACCAGAGCCTGGTACAGCACGGCACGATTACAAACCGTTCTCTGCCTGGTTAGACAACCGTGCTGATAGAGTGTGTGTGCTTAGCGGAAGCGCACTATTTGATCAAACAACCAAGTAAACAGCTACACTGCGTTCATAGCTCGTGCATTAATACTGTCAATAAATGTGTTATTTTTAGAAAGGAATTTTACGTTCTGTGTCCATCTCCATTGGCATGCATATCCCCTCAGCATTTGTTGGTAACGTTATACCCGTTGTTGCCTTCTGTTTATTTTATTTTTTGCGCAAAGAGTTGTGTCCTTTTTTCTGTTATTTAATGAAGTAAATATCATATACATTTTTTTATGAATCATATAAAAAAAAAAAAACAGAAATATCTGATCATCATCCATATCGCTGTTTACATTAAAATTGCGTTACCAAGGCAATGACTGATGCATTTGTATTTACACTCCAAAGAGTTCCGTTATCAGCACCACAGTGGAAAATGAAACCGTATCCATGCTGACTGGCCCAGATCGGCACAGAATGGAACAGTCAAGTAAAGAGAACGGTTTGGCCCGATAGTGGAAATGCGACTTTGGAGGGATGGTAGTACTTACACCACCTACAACGCCACCAAGGCTTGCCCCAATTGGCCTGACAGAGGCGCTACAGCGATCAAAAGTACGAAATCGCTCCTAACTCCTAAACCGTCAGTTGCAGGCTCAAGTGTCTTATGTCATTGGACTCCTTGGCTCACGCCGGACAAAATGCCTATCAGATTCGACTGTGAACCGGGGTATTTCGCGTTTCTTGAAAAACTGACTTTTGCGAACTAGTCCTAGGTTTTTCACTCGATTGGAACCAAACCAGTGCAGAAAGATTCTCTGGAGAGTGAATATCAATCATTTTTAAAAAAAGGTTGAACTTTCAACTCACCGTCGCGAAGGGAAGCCAAATCGTTCGAAAGGGGCAGGGCCACTTTTAGTAAAATGCCTATAACTCCTAAACAGAATGATATCTTTGCCAAACTCACTTATGAGCACTTACGTAAGAGCTCAAGCTGAGGTCACAGGAAAAAAATCGTGGAGCTTGGAAAACTTAAAAATGGCTATAACTGCACAACGATTTGTCCTTTCAACATGAAAATCGGTGTGTACAGTCTTGGTCCGAAGTGCCACAAGTGTCTATAAGCACATTTGCAGATCTCAAAAAACATGACCGCCATTGGCCGACAAATTTTGAAAAGCTGTTAGATAAGGTTAGCGGAGACCGATCGGAACGACACTCAGTGGGCCTGTTTGACTCACGACCCCAAAGGCCTGATAGAAATTTGAACGAAATCGGCCACCGGGGGGCATTATCCCATTTTTCACGGGCATAAGCGATTATAGGCAGCGTGGTTTTTTTTGCACATACGTGTGATATTCATCTCATACAATAGAACTCATTCCGGTCAATTATGCCTCTAGAACCACTGCTGTCAATCCAATCATTTGTTAAAGCATTGAGATGTCAGAAACCTACTTTTACAGATTTTTTTTTTTTTTTTTGCTCAATCAGGAAAAAAACACTGCAGTACAATTCTACAGGAGGCTACAACAGGGTCTTTTAGCAAAGGGGCCTCTCCAAATTTACCCCAAATCCTATAAAGCCTAAAGGAAAGCTCAGAACTTCACAAAACCGGCTGAGCACTTGCGACAGGTGATTCTAAACTAGCATGCAGAGTTTTAAGGAGATCGGACCACAGCTGGTGCTATAATAGCCATAACCGTTAAAAAAGCATAATATTTCTATGGTGAATTACCTGGATTGCCAAAAATGTTTAAATGTTCAATGTTTCAATGTTTAATTCAAGTTCAAGTTTTTCTGACAGCCACCTTTTAAATGTTTATATTTAACTTGGAGTAGAAATATAATTTTGTTATTGTAAGTTTAGGCCTATTATTAAAAAACTCAATTGAGTAATTGAAGCGCTTATATACAAATAAGTTCATTTAACCTTTAATATTATAGTAATGTAGTACTGAGTTTACAACATTAGTTGAGAGATTTTTTTTGGCGATTTTGGCATGTACTATACCTGATATATATTCAAAATAATCAAAATTGAATCAAATATCAAGCTTGTAAATCAGAATCTACATTGAATTCAGTTTTAATTTTTGTTGTTTTAGTACAACTTCTATTTTATGTAATGAAAATGATTTTTTTAATGTTTTTTTGTTTTGATGTCAGTTTTAAAACCCTGCCTAAATCAAACAATACATTTCTGCATCATTGTATAACTATAATGAATGTGTATTCTGTATATAAATGTTTCCCCAGCTAATATCCAGCTAGCAACTGAGCCTACAGCGAACAAGAAACAGATTCACCTCATCGACAGACACCAGATGTGAGTGGATACTGTGATTTAAGGCATTTGTATCTGCATTAGCTTGTGTGCTCAGGGCCTTCATGACACTTTGTCACCTCTGCAGGGTAAACAAGCACTCTGTAACCGAAACCCCAGGGCTTTTGTTTGCCTCTCCAAATAAATGAAGAGGCCCTGCAGACCGCCGTTTGCTTTTGAAGCAATCACATGATTCTTTGTGAGGATCATAAATGAGACACAGCTGCACGAAAACATCAAACAAAGCACTATTAAAACAGCGCAGAGGAGCTCCGCAGGTCCCGGGTGAGTCTCTGAACTTCTTACTGAGACAGGAGGTAGACTGTTCAACTATAACAAGTCAGACCACGGTCACCGACACAGGTGTGCAAAAGCGTTTCTGGCACAATATTGTGCAGAGAATATTTTAAAATTGCAGTGATATTCATTTTTTACTATATTTTTGATCAAATAAATGCAGCCTTGGTGAGCATAAGAACTTTTGAAGTATCTTTTCCAACAGTTTTCCCAATTCAGTCATACCGTTTTAGGTTTAGACAGCAGAAGGAAAAGGTAAAATGATCTTATTATTCTCAGGGCTCAGAGGAAACTTTACTGTCACAACTCGTTAAAGAGTGTCACTGAATAAGTTTAGAGCATTACAATTGCCCCCGGTGTCCCCTTCACATTTACAATTTTTAGCATATGTTAACATAACATTAAAACATTATTTAGAGACCTCTTTATGGCTTTTCTGTTGCATTGCATAAACATCTTAAAAGCAACGGCCCGAACAATGCACAAATCCCTCTTAACAAGACATTATTATCTGGTACAATGGATAGCATTTTCAATTTAGGCCACAAAACATATGGTCAATGTTAATAGCTGTGTCTGTGAGTGTTGTGCTGGGCCGAATCCAGTTGGCCTGGAACTGCAGAGGGACACTGGGTCAGAACACTGAGGTCCAACAGCATGTGGAAGAGACTGATGAAGGAACCCGTTTCAAACATATGGCCACATCAAAGCTCCACTGCCAGACTGCGGATTACCTGCTTTTATTTTATTTTATATGTTATTTTATTTTATTTTTAATTACAACATTCTAGAGATCAGGATTTTTAACTGTATTTAGATATTTCCCACAATTTGCAACAGAACTGCAAAAACCGCATATAATGCATTCATATTTACATTCATTCATCTATTCATCTATCCATTCAGATAGATGCTTTTATCAAAAGTCTTGTAAACGCTTTTTATTAATTTATGAAGAACTATTTCAACATTTTATTATTTTATAGCTAGAAAATGACAGAAACTTTCATTTAATTTAATTGAATTTAGATTTATTTCTAGAAAGTGACAAAGTCACAGAAATGTTTATTTAATTTAATATTATTTATTTTATTTAATTTTTTTTTTCTTTATTTTTCTTTCTTTATTTATTTTTATTTTTTTGTAGAAAATGACAGTCACAGAAATCAAGATTTTAAACTATATTCAGATATGTCCCAAATTTTTTAACAGGGCTGCAAAAAGTGCACACAAAGCATTATTTAAGTTTTTCTTTCATTCATTAAGAATTATTTTAACATTTTATTATTTTACATTATTGCTAGAAAATTACAGAATCCAGGATTTTGTTCTATTTTCTTTACTTAATTATTTTATTTTATTTTATTTTATTGCTAGAAAAGTACAGTCACTTTGAAAGTTTTTCTTTTGTTAATAAAGAATTATTTTAACAATTTTGTATTTTATATTATTGCTAGAAAATTACAGAAACCAGGATTTTATTTAATTTTATTACATTTTATTTTATTGCTAGAAAATTACAAAGTCACAGAAATCATAATTTTAAACTATATTCAGATATGCCCCAAATTTTGTAATAAGGCTGCAAAAAGTGCAGATAATGCATTCATATTTACATTTATTCATTTGGTAGATGCTTTTATCCAAAGAATTATTTAAAAGTTTTTATTTTGTTAATGAAGAATTATTTTAACAATTTAGTATTTTATATTATTGCTAGAAAATTACAGAAACAAGGATTTTATTTAATTTTGTTTTATTGCTAGAAAATTGCAAAATCACAGAAATCACGATTTTCAACTATATTTAGATATGCCACAAATTTTGTAATAGGGCTGCAAAAAGTGCAGTTAATGCATTCATATTTACATTTATTCATTTGGTAGATGCTTTTATCCAAAGCATTATTTAAAAGTTTTTCTTTTGTTAATGAAGAATTATTTTAACAATTTAGTATTTTATATTATTGCTAGAAAATTACAGAAACCAGTATTTTATTTTATTTTATTTTATTCATAGAAAATTACAAAGTCACAGAAATCATAATTTTAAATTATTTTCAGATATGCCCTAAATTTTGTAACAGGGCTGCAAAAACTGCAGATAATGCATTCATATTTACATTTATTCATTTGGTAGATGCTTTTATGCAAAGCATTATTTAAAAGTTTTTCTTTTGTTAATGAAGAATTATTTTAACAATTTAGTATTTTATATTATTGCTAGAAAATTACAGAAACCAGTATTTTATTTTATTTTATTTTATTTTATTTTATTTTATTTTATTTTATTTTATTTTATTTTATTTTATTTTATTTTATTTTATTTTATTTTATTTTATTTTATTTTATTTTATTTTATTTTATTTTAAATTACAAAGTCACAGAAATCATACATTTAAATTATATTCAGATATGCCCCAAATTTTGTAACAGGGCTGCAAAAAATGCAGATAATGCATTCATATTTACATTTATTCATTTGGTAGATGCTTTTATCCAAAGCATTATTTAAAAGTTTTCCTTTCGTTAATAAATAATTATTTTAACAATTTATTATTTTATATTATTTCTAGAAAATGACAGAAATTTATTTAATTTATTAATTTAATTTAATTTAATTTCATTTAATTTTATTTTATTTTATTTTATTTTATTTTATTTCATAGAAAATTACAGAAACCAGGATTTTAATCAGCATATATCTAAATATATTGGGGTTCATATTTGCATTCATTCATTTGACAGATGCTTTCATCCAAATAAACTGGGTTATACACTTTTTTTTTTTTTTTACTTTTTTTAATTTCTTGACCTTCATTGGCAGCATTGTGCTCTATTAGTTAACTCCTGCTTATCTGTGCCAGAGTACAGCATATTAGTTTTTAAGACTTGCACATGCAATTTTTTTATGACTAAAATTTATTCTTTAGAATGCTGTTTTGTATGCTCCCAGTGCACTGCTAACACCATCCATGACAGGGTGTGAAGTTCTGCCCTGCAAAAAGGTAAACTTATTTCAAGCACTCACATCTCCGCTGGCCAGGAAGAACTTCCTCCACCTTGTAAACGGACAGACGAGACACACCTCCACAGATGGCGCCCTTCTCGCCTTTGCAGTCCAAGTTACACTCCTCCTCTTTCATCCGAGTGCTTGTGATGCGGTTGCCACAGTAACACTCGGACCCATATTCAAGGCCAGCAAACTGGTACCCACTGTAAAACAAAACATTCAAAATCTAATTATACTCACAAAATACTGGCAAGTGCAGATGAATAACATGGATATTTTCAGCAAAAACTCTTTAATTCTTAACACAAAACAACATTACATTTGTCATAATAAAAGAAATGTAGAAAAGAAATGAAGATAAATGAAGGTCTTACGGGTTTGGAACGACATGAGGGTGAGTAATAACAATTTTAATTTTTGGGTAAACTATCCCTTTAAAATGTGGTTTAAAACATTATTTAATTAAAATTATTTAAAACAATAATTTCATAACATTGTTTCTGCCATTTTTTTTTATTTATTTATTTTTTTGGATGCTCCACTCACATACTCAAAACGACTAAAACTTTTTATTTTTTAGATATACTCTTACAATTCTGCCTTTTTTTTCTCAGAATTACATGATATAAACCCAAAACTGCCTGAAATAAAGTCAGAATTTTTATATAAAAACAATTCTGCCTTTTTTTCTCGCAATTCAGACTTTTTGTCTTGCAAATCTGTCTTTTTGTTCTCGCAAATGCGGATTTATATCTCTCAATTCTGACTTTCTCGCAAATGTGAGTTTATATCTCGCAATTCTGACATCCGAAAGCTTTCGGATTTCATCAAAAATATCTTAATTTGTGTTCTAAAGATGAACGGAGGTCTTATGGGTTTGGAATGACATGAAGGTGAGTAATTAAAGACAACATTTTTGGGTGAACTAAGCCTTTAACTAATGTTTTCAAATCATGTGAAGGTTTCTTTTTAGAATATTCGAGCAATTTAATAGGTCCAGTATTGAATTGTATTTAAATGCACTCAATATTGTATAAAACGAAAACTATAAGCCATGCTTAGGTTGATTTTTTTATTTATTTATTTATTTTTTTTCTACCTAGCAACACTGACTCAACCAATGGTGTCAGTTAGGGGCAGGGCTGTCTGTTCGGACAGCCAATGGTAAACAGAGTTAGTGTTTTGGAAACCTTTTAGAAAACAGACAATATTTCAGTCACATCAAAGCTCCACGGCCAGACTATGAAAAAAGTCCATCCCCTGTTGTCCTCTCACATCAAAATCCACCAACATATGTGACCCTGGACCACAAAACAAGTCATAAGGGTCAATTTTTTGAAACTGAGATTTATACAACACATGGAAGCTGAATAAATAAGCTTTCCATTGATGTATGGTTTATGATAGGATAATATTTGGCCGAGATACAACTATTTGAAAATCTGGAATCTGATGGTGCAAAAAAATCTAAATATTGAGAAAATCACCTTGTCCAAATGAAGTTCTTAGCAATGCATTTTACTAATCAAAAATTAAGTTTTGATATATTCATGGTAGGAAATGTACAAAATATCTTCATGGAACATTATCTTTAATTAATGTCAAATAATTTTGACCCATACAATGTATTTTCGGCTATTGCCACAAATATACCTGTGCCACTTAAGACTGGTTTTGTGGTCCAGGGTCACATATTTGTTCAGAACTATTTTGGACTGTCACTTGTAAACAATGCTTGATCGGTGCATATATCTCTCCTAAATCAGACAAGCCAACTTATTCACTGGAGAAAGCAGTATTGTGGATAGAAGACTGGTATTTTAGCCATAAACAATGGTTTGAAGTTAAAAAATCTTGATGAATTTGTTTATTACAAAAATGCAGATTTTTGTTTCACAAGACATTAATTGATGAACTGGAGTTGTGTGGATTACAGCAATGTTTTTATCAGCCGGACTCTCATTCTGATGGCACCCATTCACTGCAGAGGATCCATTGGTGAGCAAGTGGTATAGTGCTAAATTTCTCCAAATCTGTTCTAATGAAAAAAACAAGCTCATCTACATCTGGGATGGCCTATGGGTAAATAAATTGTCAGCAAATGTTCATTTTTAGGTGAACTGCATGTTTAAAACATTCTCTGATTCCCCCAGAAAAGCCTTTACACTTTGTAACTCACACTAAATCCCTTTAAAAATAGACCAGACCTAGTAGGGATTCTGCTAAAGTCCACCAGCATCTCTCCGTACATCCCTGGCTGTGAGCTCAAGGGGTTAACAGCTGGTGATTGGCCAGCTTGCTGAGCCAAACATCTGTCTCACCATTTCCATACCCTGTGGTGCTAGCCTAAGCCACTTTGTAGTGGCAGCCCTTCTCAGGGTGCCACTGCAGCCCACCTGGCCAGCTATCTCACAGTAACAAGCCTGTCCAGGAAGCTCCTGCATACATTTCCATCTCATCTTTATCAATAAATGCAGAACTGTACAGGCTTCTAGTCCTATGACACTGACGGCAAGTTGGCTAACGGTTAACCGCGATGATCTTCCTCCATCTCGAAGCTTTTGTCCTCTGGCCCTCTTGACTTTTTTGGAGACTGCAAAAAGGCGCAGCATGATTCCATTCAAGCATGTTGGTGTAGGGCTCAACAGGTATTAGCTTGAGCCCCTCTGCAAATTGTTTCCCTGATCCTCTGCATGAAACGTGGCATTGGCACTGCCATGGCAACCCAGCCAGGGACATTCCCACTGTTAATCTGTCCTCTGAATTAATCGCTCAGTCTGAGCAGACATGTACCTGCAGACGCAGGAGAAGATTTTCTCCGTCACCTATCTGTAGATGATACTGCTGGGCTGAGATGTTAGATCCTTTTTTTAGTCTGAGCAGTCATAGAGTATTAACAAAAATGTTTCCTTAGATATAATTATGTTGCATAAATATGGTGTCGTGTTACTTATTTTTATAGCAGGATCTCATGTTTTTGCCTACACTACCAGTCAAAAGTTTTTGAACAGTAAGATTAGTAATGTTTTTTTTAAGGAAGTCTCTTCTGCTAACCAAGCCTGCATTTATTTGATCCAAAATATGGTTTTCTAATTAAAATAACTGTTTTCTATTTGAATATATTTAAAAATGTAATTTCTTCCTGTGATCAGTCTAATTTTTTTTTAGCATCATTACTTCAGTCTTCAGTGTCACACGATTCCTCAGAAATAATTCTAATATTCTGATTTGCTGTTCATGAAACATTTTTTATTATTATTATTAATATGTAAAACAGATGAGTAAATTTTTTTCAGGATTCTTTGATGAATAGAAAGACCTAAAGATCAGCATTTATGTGAAATAAAAAGCTTTTTTTTAACATTATACACTATACCATTCAAAAGTTTGGAGTCAGTGTGTGTGTGTGTGTGTGTGTGTATTAGAGGATGGATACCCGACCTGAGCCCGACGGTACCCGACAGTACCTGACGGGCCGGGCCGGGTTCGGACAGATATTTAGAAAGGATGCTCGGGTTCGGGTCGGGCTCGGTCACATCAGCGCGATAAGGCATTGACCATTTAAAATTTAAAACTGCTTAGTAGGTAGCCAATGGGGCTGTTTCACTTGATGCAAAGGTTCGTTTTTGTGATTAAAATAAATGTAAAATATTACCCCAAATCCGTCTTCCTGTATGCGGAAATATGTCAAACTAGCCAGGACAACGAACGACGTGCGTAACTGCGTATTAAGCTACATGTGTCAGCACTCAGCAACGATGGAAGACGTTAAAAAGAAGTTGGC
Source organism: Cirrhinus mrigala (assembly GCA_036247105.1). NCBI lineage: Eukaryota > Metazoa > Chordata > Actinopteri > Cypriniformes > Cyprinidae > Cirrhinus > Cirrhinus mrigala. Next base: position 23,201,750 of record CM070021.1, read on the forward strand.
CTCAGGAGATTTTAAAACCACCGAAAATAAAGGAAAGTCAGCTGTGTGGAAGTATTTCTATATAGTTGTCAAGACCGATAGCGATTAACCTGTTGGTTATGTTCAATGTAAGGGTTGCGGAGCTCTCATGACATATGACAGCAAGAGGACCGGGAATTCCGCCCTGCAGCGTCATGTAGATAGAGGTTGTAAATCACCTGGGCTACTGCAGCCGAGCATCACTACCTTTACTAGTACCTCAAGAAAAATCCCTCAGCAGGCCAAACAAAAACTGACTGAGAAATGCGTTGAGTACTGCTGTAAAGACATAAGGCCATTTCGTTCCATCAAAGGAGGGGGTTTCGTTGAGTTGGCCCAGCAGCTTATTAACGTCGGTGCTACATATGGTTCAGTGGCAGCGCAGGACGTACTGCCTGACCCCACCACTGTGTCAAAACGGTGCCGTGAGCTGGCAACAGAGAAACGCAAAAAGCTGGTTGAGCAGCTAAATGACGTTCTGACTGAGGTGAATTCCATAGGAATGACAACGGATATCTGGACGGAGGATTACCACAAATTAAGTTACATGACCATCACTTGCCATTTCGTGACACGAACATTTAAAATGATAAGCACCGTATTAACAACAGCCGCATTCCCACTGGAAGAGGGTAAGACAGGGGAGAATATTAGGAGAGAAATCATCAGACTTCTAACGGAGTATGGCCTGGATATGAGTCTGCTAAATAAAGTGGTGTGGGTGACAGACCAAGGCTCAAACATCATCAGTGCCCTCAGACCATATCGAAGACTAGACTGCCAAGATCACCTTTATAATACGGTGATGCGACACGCCCTGGACCCCACACAACTGGCCCAAGATGCTCCGACTGTAGCCGAGACTCTGCAAGCTACCAAGGCACTGGTCAAATATGTCAAAAAGACGGGCATGGCAGCTTTGCTATCAAAAACCGTCATCTAAATGGCAGACACGAGGTTTAGCACGGTTTATCTGACCTTAAATTCTGTCAAGTCGGTTTATCAAGAACTACGCGAAAAACTAAATGACCGTGCAGAGGGCTGGCGGATAGATGCCATATCTCCAGATGTCCTTGATTTTCTTGTCGAGTTCCTGCAACCATTTTATGATGCTCAGCGTGAACTTGAAGGGGACCAGTACCCAACCATAAACCTGGTGTTTCTGTGGTTTGAGCGACTGAAGCGTCACTGCAACAGAAAGACGACTGACAGCCCCTATCAAGCCATCATCCGCGAGCGGCATCTCAGTTGGATTTTGCGTAAAGTGGAGATCCAAGAACTCCAAAAAATTGCAACTTTCCTTTGGCCTAAATATAGCCAGCTCCGAATGTTGTCCTCTTCAGAGAGAGACAACCTTCACCTGGAGGTTCGGAGACAGCTCAAAGACCTCCACAACATTGAGGAGGCCGCCGAAGGACCTGCGCCCAAGAAAGCTGCAGTTGACTTTGAGGAGTGGGAAAATGTACCTGTGGCAGATGCCACGGACGAAGTCGAGAGGTACTCAACTCATAATCATGCAATGCAGGATGACAGAGATGTTTTGGGCTGGTGGAGAGATCAGCAACTCAACTACCCGAAGCTTAGTGTCCTTACCCGTGGCATCCTTGCCATTCCAGCCAGCAGCAGTAGCAGTGAGCGCAACTTCAGCGCTGCTGGCAGGACCATCGAGCAGAAGAGGACAGCCGTAAAGCCATCCACCGTTGATGCAATCCTTTTTCTGCATAAGAATATGGATTAGCCTAAACTTTGATGGATGGATTATATAAATAGATCCCATGTTGCACTTTAGTAGCCTATACAGTTTTCGAGGAAAATGGTAAGAGTGATTTTCATTTCAATAGGCTGCATTTGTGTTACGTTAATGTTATCGCTGGGGACACTGTTAATGTTATTGATAGGCCCACAAAACCTGTTGTGTTATTATTTAATTTTTATTTTTGTTTTGTTATTTTTGTATTGTTTGATTTTGTTCTGTTAGCTTGGGCCATTTTTTGTTGGGCTATGTTTATTTAATTTCAATTGGCTATATGATAAAGCCTCTTGTGTGTGCGCCTGTGTTATAATGGCGCTTTTTGCCCCTTGTGTGCGCTGATGCTCTCCTACAGTTGCTTAATAAAAGCGGGCTTTCCACACAAAAAAAGTGCATGTGTCATTAGTAAGAGAAAAAATTTTTAACTGTGTCGGGCTGGGATCGGGCTCGGACATAAATATCTTAATGCCTGTCGGGCTCGGGTCGGGTTCGGTTACTGCTCAGTCGGACGCGGGCCGGGCTCGGACAGAAAAATGCGGCCCGATCCGCACTCTACTGTGTATATATATATATATATATTTTATTAATTTTTTTTAAAAGAAATTAATACTTTTATTTAGCAAGGATGCTTTAAATTGATCAAAAGTGATGATAAAGACATTTATAATATTACAAAATATTTCTATTTCAGATAAATGCTGTTCTTCTGAATTTTCTATTCATTAAAGAAACCTGAAAAAATTCTACTCCACTGTTTTCAACATAATAATAATAATAATAATACATGTTTTCTGAGCAGCAAATCAGAATATTAAATGCTTTCTGAAGGATCGTGTGACTGGAGTAATGATGCTAAAAATTTAGCTTTGAACTAACAGGAATAAATTACATTTTAAAATTTATTCAAATAGAAAAATAGTAAAAATTGTGTTTCTGGTCTTTGGTCTTACGATTTATGTAGCCCTTTTCTGTTTAATTTTAAATATTTTCAGTTTTCTGAATTATAAAATCACATAATTTAGTCATTAAGTATTTAATTTAACAACAGAATTGCAAAAGTCTCACAAAAAATGAATATAAAATAAAATACAATTTTTAAATGTAAATGAAATATTAAATTATACTAATTCTGAGGCTGATGATCAATACTTGCAGAACATTTTCTGTACCTGCTTGCACTGGTCATTTGAAGTTTGGTCTTTTTATAGTTCATACAACCATCAATCTAGCTGTAATGCAAGAACATAATATTGCCTTAACGTTGTCACCACTATTAATTACGATTTTCTTCTTCATAGGAAGTGACTATGTCAGCGTGAACAAAGAAGATCATCTGCAGCGCATGTCAGGTTTCATGTTTTCTAATGGACTATTTAGATTCCCCCTGAACATTGCAAATGTCACCCAAGTAATTAAATAAGCTCTGAAACGTTGGGGGTAATTACAGCAGGTCAGTCTGCCTCACACTTGTTCTCTGGTGGTCAATTATCCGCCGGCCTAAGAACTTGAGAAAGTGTATACTCCATCACGGCAGATAGATGTTTCTCCTCCAGCATTAGCGGAGACCAGGTCCAGAGCCGCGCTCCATTAATTGGGACTGATCCAATTCCCAGCATGAGCTCCGCCAGCTGGCACAGGGATGCACACTGCATGTTCTTTTCCCTAAACACTGTTTCATTATTTCTTGATTTAAGATGAGCACCGAGGAGCCTCCAGGCAACAGATGTCCATCTGCTTTTCGCGGCTCCGCGATTAAAACAAAAGCTGTGTGCATTTGAGTATACTACGTATTAATCACATACCTTTCCGTGCAGGTGTCCTGACACAAGGTGCTGGTCATTTTCCGGAAGTCGTAAAACACCATCCCTTTGAGCGCCCGGTCTTTGGCGTCATCCAGAAAGCAGCCGACGTACGTGCCTGAGCGGAGAATAACAATCGCATCAGAAATTCAGAACGTGACCTTTTTCTGTGCAAACAGATGGGAAGATTCTGCAGCACAGCTTGGAATGGAGATAATTGAGAAAATAAACCAATTATCATAAACAACCAATTTGTCATTCTGAAATGCACACACAACTCATTTAGAACCGAGCTTCACCTTTGTGTCGGATTTTTCTTTTCGGAAGAACTTTCTCCACTCTGGATGCTTCCTGTTCGGACATGAGGCTGTGGAACCAGCGGCGTCTCAGATATCGGATCTCCTGGTTTCGTGAGATCAGCCATTGTGGTCCGGCGCTGTCTTCGGACAAAACGCTTTGGTATCCCGCCCCCTTTCCGGCGAGCCGAGCGCCCATTATTCCATAACTTGTCCGGAGGGCAGGCGCCTCCAGGGCCCTGGGAGGAGATGGCAAAGACGGCAATGGAAAGTAACTGCTCGTCCCACGCTGTGACACCACCAATCCGTGTCTCTGCAGAAGAAGGACGCTTCCAGCCATAATGTATGCGACACCGAGGAACAAGAAGAGCAGCTGAGTCCGTCGCAAAAAGCGCTGAAGCCTGTAGAAGGGCTTTGCCATGTTGCCCTCCTTCCAGGTTAGTGAAGAAAAAACCCCTTGAATCTACGATTTCATGCTGCCATTGTTCCAACAAAAAAAAGGCAGAGACCTATTCCAGGTGCTTCATTCTCTAGCAAGCTCTACCAGTGATACCTTATTCACATTCTGTTTAAAAACTCTTTGAGCGCAAAATTCCTCCGGCAAAATGTCCCGCCGTTTACCTGTGAGAGGATTAAGTGAAAACTCGACTGTGGCGTTACATCCCCTTGATGACAGAAGTACTTGTGGCAGAATGTACTCGGAGCTCTTACGGCTCAAAGACTTCGGGGAACCTGGTGGGAAAATAGAAAGCAGTTAGACGCGAGTCGAAGCACATCTTTCACTTTTTTTATTTTCAGGGATAGACCGGAGTGCTAGAGACAAGAAAGAAATATAGAGAGAGTGTGTGGCAGTTATTCTGGTAGTATGTCTCCATTAAGAGGAGAGAGCAGGCCTCGCTGGCTGGAGAAGCATTACCTGTTTGTGCTCCTGTCTGTCTTTATGAGTGCGCAGCAGATGTGAAAAGTGTAAGAGGGTACACTACAGTCTCCTAATCGAGGCGAAAGCTATGGGAGGGCTTGAGGTAGGGGTCTGACAGCCCCATAGGAAGTATGCCCCAACAGGGATTTTTAAAAGTCTGTGTGCGACGGTGTTATTTTTGACAGCAAATTTTGATTTCGTTTTAGTCATAGTCTTTTCACTGACATGCCATTTGGTTTTACTCATATTTTAGCAGTGTTTTAACAAGTATTTAGTTATAGTTACTAGTTACGTCTCACAAATAGTAACTTAGTTACTATTAGTAGTACTAAGTTAGTAACTGAGTTACTGTCACACCCCTGTGGACTGTTTTGTTGGTTTCACCCTCCTGTGCCCTTATTTGGTCTTTCCTGTTCCGTTTCTTGTTATGTCATCATTGGTTAAATAATTACACCCTTAGCTGCCCTATTTAAGTTTGATTCAGTTCCATTGTCCGGTGTCCGATCTTAATGTTAGTTAATGTTATGTTGGAGTGCGTTCCCCTGCTGTTCCTGTCTGTACCCTGTTTGGATTTATTATTAAAACCCATTTTGTTTGATTTCCTCGTCCTCAGCTCCTTCCTACGTCTCCTCTCCTACACACTACCCTGACAGTTACATCATAATAAAAGTAACTAATGACTAGGGAAAGTAACTATTGTGTTACTTTTTTTTTTTTTTTTTTAAATGTTCAAATATGTCAAATAACTTGGATGTCCCCAATATTAAATATGTTAAATGAACGAAATTTAAATGAAATTAATGAAATTTTTAGTTTACTCACCAGAATAATATTAAATATGTTGACTTAGCATCTGTCAGTCAAGCATTATAATATGACATTATGATAATTTAGCATTAAACTTTAGTAATTAGAACTTTAGTAATTAGAATAACCATGTATAAATGCATATTTGTCATGTTGACTGAACTTAGGACTGGTGGTGGTGCTTAAGATATTGTTCGTAATTTAGTGTTTCTGTAAAAAAGGGGAAAAAATAAAAATAATACTGATAAGATAACAGAACTACTAGGAATTCTACTTCTAATAACAATATAAAACGCACCAAGGATTAATGAGCTGCTGGGTTACTGAAAAAAATAACGCCGTTAGTAACACTGTTTATTTAGAACACCGTTATTCCCATCACTGTATTTTAGTCATCTGAATTGTTTTTTAGTCTAGTTTTAGTCGGCTAAAATATAATGGGTTTACTTACAGTGTAATGCATTTTTTATCATTTCTCTAAAATGACCAAACTCATTCTATAGGTTTCATATTAAGGTTTTATCATTATAGACAGAGATTTAACTGCTGTGACATGCAATATGCCTTTATATTAAAATCACATGAAACCACTTCTCATAAGAAACAAGAACATGGTCTTCTTTTCAGTGAAATACCAATGGTTATATAAGCTTATTATGCATTCTTTATAACTGCATATAAATGCATTCTTTCAAGTAAGCTTAAATGGGCACAGGTGTATTTTGGAAACATGGCACTGATGAAGGGGTAAGCCCGAAAACGTTTTGCACACTTTACACCATTGCACTTTTTGCACTTTATTTGTGGCCTCCGGACAATAAATTCATGTGAGCAGTTGTACGGATCTTATTTGTTTTTGATGATTCTTTCTAGCAGACGTATTTATTTATATAAACAACTTTAGATTAATCTTTATTAGGGCTACTAAAGTGATTCCTTCAAGAGCAGAGTGATTTTCTGTCTTTCTTTTGTTGTTTGATTAACATCAGTGCCACAGACAACAGCAACTAAATTAGGGTGCTGTCCATTTAAAACCAAATGCACGGATGCAGTGTACAGATGCATGTCCGATATAAGATGTAACTGAGTGTGTTTATGTGAATATTCATCAAAACAGACAATTCAACATCATTGCGTATTTCTCCATTCATGAGACTTGTGCGCTGTGTGAGAGGTGCTGTTTCAGGTTGTGCGCTCAGAAAACCAGGCTGAATTGCATTCTCTTTTGCATATATCTGCTGTTCTCTTACTCCCATATATTGATGTTTTTGAATGTTTTATGAGATGTACAGCAAATGTATGCTAGCGTATGTCCTGCTATGATACAGTTCATATGTACGCGTCTAACCCCCTAACTACGCAGCAGATTTGTTCTAAATGAATCTCATCCTAAATAGCCCCTCCTTAAATTTTTTGTCTTAATTTTTGTTTTTATTCGTTGACAAAAATTTCAATAGATTTTTGTCATAGTTTTTGTCATTCAAAATGAGTTTTTATTTTTTTAGCATCTCGTTTTCAAAAAAAATGTTGTTGATGAAAATTATGACTAAAAATGAAATTAACACTGGTGTGCATGTATATGACAAAGTGAAGTTTGTGGGAAAGTAATTTCAGAGGGGTTTTTGCTTACAAAAGCAATTTTCTTTGCTTTTTTATTGGAATCCAATATTGTGCATTACCATGTAAAAGTTTGGGATCAGTCATTTTAATTAATTAGTTTCTTTATTGACCAAAAGTGACAGTTATAATAATTATAAAGTAGAAGACATTTTTCCACCTTATTTTTCCCGTAAGAGCAGGTGTGGCCATTTGTACATTTTATGGGTCCGGCTTCCAGTCTTATCCACGTCCAGCTATTTTTAGCTGTACAAAACAGACCGTATTGCTGCTTGATATTGCAAATTGGTGTGTCTTACCATGTTAATGTATTATCGTAATTATGAACACACTGGTTTGTAGTGCAAACAGTTTTACCGTTTACTGTACGTTGTTATTATTCTCGTTATTTCCCTATAGTGTTTAATGAACCGGAAGTCTTGCCCATAGGCTTACTCGCAAAAAATTATAAATTCTGTTGTTTTAAACTTTCTATTAAACAAAGAATGCAAAACTAATGTATTATATTTTCCACAAAAATGTTAAGCAGCACAACTATTTTCAGTTATGTAAAAGTTTTTTTTTTTTTCTGTATTTTATTTTAATTAATTAATTTATTTAAATGAATGCAGCCTTGGTAAGAATAAAATATTTCTTTAAAAAACATCAAAACATTTCACTGACCCAAAAATATTACTGAGGTTTGAAAATGCTGAAAATAAAGAACATTATCAAAGCTCAACAACATTATCAAAGCTCTTTAAAGGGGCCATCAGATGCCCATTTTCCACAAGTTGATATGATTCTTTAGGGTGTTAATAAAAAGTCTCTAATATACTTTGATTAAAAATTCTCAATGGTTTTGTAAAACAGCACCCTTTTTACCTTGTCAAAATGAGCTCTGCAAAAATCATCTCATTCTAAGGGGTTGTTCCTTTAAATGCAAATGAGCTCTGCTCGCCCCGCCCCCTCTTCTCTCTGTGGAGAGACGAGTCTGTTTACTTTAACCGCGTTTAGCCGCTAAACTTCCTAACTACCACATTATAAGGAAAGGTGATCGCAAAGATTCATAAAAAACTCACTTATACTCACTTCTGCTGTAAGTGAAGCTGGATCACGAATGATTTGCGTGAACATGGATGAATATATGTAGATCGGGAGGCGCATTCCCTTCACAAACAAATGTAATCCACTGCATCTTCAGCTGCTCAGATGTCAGGAGTAAATGATGACCACTATGTTTATTATTACATCCCGCAACACAACACCTCAATCGCTCAATCGGAGATATTCTTGTCTAACTTACATCCCTGCTTCGGCATCGAAACAAAGAAAGTTACTGGACTGTGACAGCTGGTCTGAGGTAAGAGCTCATGTCAAGCAACTATCATGGGAGTGGCCTCTGTCGGTGTGACGGCACACCGACAGGCATCTAAGAATGGCTCGATTTGAAAAAGGGGATATTATTTTTACAGATTAATTAAAAACCACTGCACGGATTTTAATCATTATAGGGTAGATGTGTACATCCACTGCCAACACACATTAATGTTCAAACAACATGAAAAAGTGAAGTTTGCATCTGATGACCCCTTTAAAAGATCAAAAAGATCATTCCTTCTACAGTATGTCTTAGTTGATTTTAGCTTCAAATCTGTTTGCCTAAATTACCATACCTGATGTTTATTTTAATATTCGCAAATGCATTTACATTTGCTCAAATGCAATGTTAAATTTTTTCTTTTCTACGAGAATACTTTTGGTGTGCAAAGTAAACAAAAACAATGACTTTATTCAACAATTTCTTTTTTTACATGTCAATCAAAGTGTTTTCACAAGAGTACCACGACATATGCGTGTGATGCTGCTGACACAAAAAGTATTCTCATAGCTTCATAAAATTAAGGTTGAACCACTGACGTTACATGGACTTATTTTAACGATATCCTTACTACCTTTCTAGGTCTTGAATGTGGTAGCTGCCTTGCTGTCTATGCAGGGTCAGAAAGCTCTTGGATTTCATCAAAAATATCTTAATTTGTGTTCCGAAGATGAACGAAAGCCTTGCATGTTAGGAACGACATGAGGGTGAGTAATTAATGACAGAATTTTCATTTCTGGGTGAACTATCCCTTTATATCATGTAGCACTGATAATCTGAGTCAAGTAGTTTCTATAACTTGCAGCACTTTTTCTTTCCATTCGCTTTAGACATTCTTGAAACTTTCAGCCCATTATTTCAGCTCCACTGAGAATCCTTTTGTGTGGCAAAAACTTGAAAAACAAACCCTGTAACAAGCCTAACTGAACTCAGGGGTGGGCTGTCCCTCGCTTCCATTCATTCTTGCCAATCAGGCAAGTCTAGCTCTACAGAGCCCACTGTGTGCCCCACATATTCTCCCAGTCTATTTCATCTAGAACATGTCTGGGTCCACAAAAGATGAAAACGCAGGCTGAGCCACACACTGATTACGCATTAAATGCATAATCACCACACTGCACATGAATATGAATGTGGATTCGGTTTAATGCGCAAGACTTAAAGGAGAGTAAAAACAGAATATCTAACCCATTTTAATCAAGCTGGTCTTAAAGTCAAATGTTTCTGTTCTTAAACGATAATTTTTGTAATGTAAATGCATTTAGTTTTTCCTTTAAAATTGCTTTCCTTTTTTAATGACCCCTTAGACCACATAGGTTATTACATGTGACCCAACAGCCAAATATCTATAGCATTATTTTATCCCGCTCTACGTTTTTTCTCTTTAAATATTATTCTGACTCCGATTTTTATTAGAGACAACTGGGCCAGTTGCAGCTCTCCATACAAGCACAGCTTTACTCACTGAACCCCTTTTGAGCCCCCCAACCCCTTCTTTTCAGGCCTTTTGCTGGCAACAGGCCTAGATTTGCATAAACGCTTGAGATGCAGGGGCGGGTGTCCTCGCCAGCACCAGAGGAAACCATAACTACGAGGCGGCTGAGAATGTCAATCAGCCTGAGGGCTCATTATTCTTCTAGCTATGAACAGTGAGTGACTGGCGTCTGGTAGTTTTTTTCCCCCTCTGCCAGTACATGGAGCAGCTTCTAACAAATCTATCCTTTACAAGACAGAGGATGCATGCATAGTTGACAGAAATCAAAATAACACCCACTGCATGTGCCATTCTACACCTTTATTTACCTTATTTTTAAAATCAGGTCTGAGGAAGTGTTAAAAACTGATGTTTTAACATGTCATATTCATCTATACTGTATGATTCAACGTTTTTCTTGAATCATTTGCAACATCATGTTCTCATTAACTGTTTCTGCCCCATGTATACATAATTCATAGCTTTTGAATAATATATACAAATACGAAAAGCTGCTCACATGTATATAAACCAGTTTTACTGAAAGCTGACAGCACAGAGTAAGGAACCGTTCACTCCAGACATGTTCTTGTGTTCAACATCTAGTCAAAATTGAGCTAAATAAGACATTTTGGAATTTGAACTGTTTTTGTCTCAGCATGCCATCCTAAACATGTGGTGCTCATGGAGTGAGATGCTAAAAAAAAACATTTTTTTTTTCCATTTTAATTTTTTCTCAGCAGATTTTTATATGGATCCTATGCAAATGTTTTCAAATTATGCAATCAAATACATTGCATTTTTTTTTACTCATTGACAGCCAAATAAATATATACACCCTAGATGAGTTATTGAAAATACAAATTTATTTACCTTATTTTCAAAATCAGTTCTAGCACTGCAATGCCTGAAAAAATTTTAAAAACTGACCTCTTATCAGGTCATATTCATCTATACTGTATGACTCTATGTATTTCATTTGAAACATTTGCAACATTATGTTCACATAAATATATACAAATATGAAAAGCAGCTTACATGTATATGAACCAGATTTACTGAAAGCTGACAGCATAGATTAAGGAACCATTCACACAAGACACAAGACATTTTGTTCTAGTCAAAATGGAGCTAAATAAGACATTTTTGAATTTGAACTGTTTTTGTCTGGGCATGCCATCCTAAAAATATAATGTTCAAGGCGTGAGATGCATTTTTTTTTTTTGATAAGTAAAAAATATAAAATGTAACTGATCATTTAACATGTTCATCTATACTGTATGACACTGTGTTTTTCATTTTAATTATTTGCAACATCATGTTCTCGTTAACCGTTACTTGCCCATGTATACATAATTCATAGCTTTTAAATAATATACGCAAATGTGAAAAACTGCTTACATGTATGTGAACCAGATTTACAGAGAGCTGACAGCATAGATTAAGAAAAATACATTCACACAAGACAAGTTTTTGTGTTCAACATCTAGTCAAAATTAAGCTAAAAAAGACATTTTGGAATTTGAACTGTTTTTGTCTTGGCATGCCATCCTAAAAATGTGGTGCTCATGGCGTGAGATGCTTAAAAAATAGTTTTTTAATTTGATTTTTTCTCAGCAATTTTTGATATGGATCCTGTGCAAATGTTTCAGAATGATGCAATCAATTCCATTTTAACTGACTGACAATGCAAATATGAATATATACACCCTAGATAAGCTATTGAATACACAGATTGATCAATCTTATTTTCAAAATCAATTCTAGTAGTGCAAAACCTGAAAAAAAAGTTAAAAACACTTCAAGTTAAAATCACTTAGCACGTTATATTCATCTATACTGTATGGCTCTGTTTTTCATTTGAATCATTTACAACATCATGTTCTCATAAATCGTTTTTTCCCCCATGTATACATAATTCATAGCTTTTGAATACTATATACAAATATGAAAAACTGCTTACATGTATATGAACCAGATTTACAGAGAGCTGACAGCAAAGAGTAAGGAACCGTTCACTCAAGACATGTTTTTGTGTTCAACATCTAGACAAAATTGAGTTAAATAAAGACATTTTGGAATTTAAACTGTTTTTGTCTAGGCACGCCGTCCTAAAAATGTGGCGCTCATGGCGTGAGATGCTAAAAAAACTTTTTTTTCCTCCATTTTAATTTTTGTCAGCAAATTTTGATATGGATCCTATGCAAATCTTTTAAAATGATGCAATCAATTCCACTAAAATTTTTGACAGATTGACAATCCTAGTATGAATATATACAGCTTAGATGAGTTACTGAATATACAAATACCTGTTTTTGTGTTCAACATCTAGACAAAATTGACAAAATGAGACATTTTGGAATTCAAATTGTATTTTTCTAGGCATGCCACCCAAAAAATGCGGCGCTCATGGCAAAATTATGCAATCAATTCCATTACATTTTTAACTAATTGACAACCCAAGTACAAATACACTCTAGATGAGTTATTGAATATACAAATACATACATAATGAAAGATATGTTTTTGTGTTCAACATCTAGACAAATTTGAGCTAAATAAAACATTTGGAATTTGATCTGTTGTCTAGGCACGCCCTCCTAAAAAAGTGGTGTTCATGGCGTAAGATGCTAAAAACATTTTTAATTTTAATTTTTTTCTCAGCAAATTCTGATATTGATCAAATTACGCAATCAATTCCATTAAATTTTTTAACTGATCGACAACCCAAGTGTAAATATGTACACCCTTCATGAGTTATTGAATATACAAATACATACATAATGAAAGAATTTAAGCAACACGTATGTAGGGCTTTGTGTTTTGGCCGTAGGGCAGATTTTGTATATTTATATGGGCTCTTAGTGGGCACTTAATGTCAAATCCTACTGAAATGAATCATTATTTCTGTTCCTCGTTCATCTACAAGCAATCAAATACATATTTAATTTTGTAACATTAGACAGAACAAAATCAAGGTACCACAGCTATTCTTTTGCTGCTATGTTTGAGTTTGTTTTAGGGTTCATTCATTATATTGTTCATTACTGATAACTGATAATCAGCATTGATTAAGAAACCGTTCACTCAATGTTCACATGTTCTTGTGTTCAACATCTAGACAAAATTAAGACATTTTGAAATTTTAACTGTTTTTGTCTAGACGCGCTATCCTAAAAATGTGGTGCTCATGGCGTGAGATGCAAAAAAAAAAAAATTCTCAGCAATTTTAGACATGGATCCTGTGCAAATATTTTCAAATTACGCAATCAATTCCACTACATTTTTTAACTGATTGACAACCCAAGTATAAATGTATATACCCTTCATGAGTTATTGAATATACAAATTCATACATCATGAAAGAATTTAAGCAACACGTATGTAGGGCTTTGTGTTTTTGCCGTAGGGCAAATTTTGTATATTTATATGGGCTCCTAGTGGGCACTTAGTGTCAAATCCTACTGAAATGATTATTTTTTTCTGTTCCTCGTTCATCTCTGTAACAAGCAATCGAATACATATTTCATTTTGTAACATAAGGCAGAATAAAATCAAGGTACTACAACTAATCTATCTACTAAACTATTTTTCCTAGAAGAGTAAAGTGTTTATTTTATTCACTCTTTTGCTGCTGTTTTTAAGTTTGTGTTAGGGTTCATTCATTATATTTTACATTACTGATAGCTGATAATCAGCTTTTTTACTTGCTTTAAAATGAAAATACTCAACTAGGATTTTCACTTTTGAAAAATGAACCAGAATTGAGGCCGTGGTGTGTTATGAGAGATGACTTTCTTGTTTCATTGGTAAACCGGAGAATTTGGCTGTAGTCCCAAGCGTTTTTTTTATAGAATATTATTCCCTTTAAATAACTGTAATTAATGGAGCCAAAGGGAGGCGGCTCGATTAATTATAAGGATGGTCCTTTAATGAATGTTATAGCTGTGAGATGCGTGGGACACACAATTCATCTTATTTTATCTTCCCTTTCGCTCTGTTGTGTGTTTGCCTGTAAATGGTATTGCATTTCACACAGAAACAAATGCATTTATGAATAATAATGCAGAGCCAAGGTCATTTCCATTTTCCGTTCAGGGAAGTCTGACAACTCCACGGTGCATTTCAAAGGGCATTAAGTTCGAAAGCAAATGTTACTCGCCTTTATTTGATGTATTATTTATTAGTCTATTTTGCCGTTGCACTCGTGGCATATGCCGCAAAACTCTTGAGTTGTAATAGCACGGCGCTGAGTCTTCATGGCTGTCGGTGGACATCAGCGAGCGGGTGCTGTAGGTCCAGACTGGTGCACTCATTTGTCTTCATCTGCTTTCCCAGCGTGTTATCATCTCACTTACAGCAGGGCAGCCACACTTCCATCTCAGAGGCTGATGGGACTGACCCTGGAGCTCAGATGCTGCCTGGAAAGCTCTCTTTTCACTCTTCTAAGCATCTTTGCCACCATCTCTGACCATCTGGCTGTTTTGTGCTCCTCTTTAGTATCTCTCAATGAAGCATTTCAGTAAGAAATGTTTAAGGTTTCCACTGTCATAATCTTGCTTCTAAAGAGTGTCACAATGGGCAGACACATGACAGGTGGCCCGCTGTTCCCCTGGCCGTGACCCCAATCTGTCCTCCTTTAATATATACTTTCAAGGCCAAATGCAAGAAATGAGGAAGGGGAAACATTTTATATCACCCTCTTTTCTTCCTAATGCACTGTAAAAATGTTCATATGCAGTTGTTATGGTGAGGAGCTATTTCTGCTTAGGTTAATTCAGTGATATAGATTCAATAATTTCACTCTATACTGCAATGCGAATGAAATCTCCAAATTAGTTTGTAGCACTATGCTTTTCATATATTCTGTCATATGTCCTTGGTAATAATCTTGCTCAGCATCACACCCCAGGGTTGAATAATCTAATCAAAAAGATTTAAAGAGACATTTCCAGCAGTTCGCTGATTGGCAGCCTGTCAACGGATTCAAAATAGCGTATGCAAAGGTTCCAAGAGCAGCCGAGACAACTAATTAAGAGTTCACTTATCAAAACTGCATCTTATTTGGCTGCTTAAAGGAAAGGGAAATAAGCCAAAAATTTGCAACATGTTATTTAGTACAGTTCATTTCAGATCAAATGAATAACTCTGCCTACGTTTTGGAGAAGATGCGTCCATCTGATTTGAAACGCTCAACTTGAATTATTGAAAAATCATGCATAATGCTTAATCCAAATCCTCTGAAAAAAGAGGAACCTCCAGCTGTGAGCTGAACCGTAGGTGATTGTCAATCACTTTATTCACAGCCTACTCAAACTATTGATCATCCACTGCAGGGATTGATTTCACTGCAGCGTCCAAAAGCTCCATATAAACCAAACTGTTTATTTGTTCTTAATTTGGTCCGATTCTTGCGTTTGAGCCAACTGAGCTTTTGGTTAAAACACCCGTGTGTGTATAAAGCATATTGCAGAGTCTGTATACTCGTTATTTTTGCAGACACATTTCAAACGTGTTCCATTTCGCTGGGTCACGTCCAGTATTTACTAGACACTTACAGCGGCAAGAGAGGAAAGGAGATAAATTAGACGATGCATTAAAATTTTGTTAGGAATAGTCTGTCTTTGATTATTTATGCTTTGTGTTGCTTGAGGCACATTTACATTTGCAGATTTACAGCCTGGCCGTAAACAAGGCACTATAACTAAAATTCGCTCAATAAATGCTGGCTGAAAAGATGGCGACTGCCGGCCCCTGGACACTGGTTTATTGACCACTAAACTACAACGGATGCGTGCACGAAGCGGTGTAGCCGAAGTACTGACACCATAGCGCTTTAACACCCACAGACCACAGACAAGTAAGTGTGATCATTCTGTGGCCTCTTTTGGGAGACTGAAACAAGTCCTGGCAAACCGCAACACACACGCATGCATATACAGTAGTGCTCGCTGACACAAACTGACAAGACTGCAGTATTATTTCCATGTATTTTGCAGGAACTCATCACCATCGGTTGCAGAGAATGACACTGCATTCCAAGAAATGTAGCCCTTTCTTTCTCCAGTGTAATGTCTTCATTTTTTTTTTTCAGCTGCTGCAGTAAGTAAATGTACTGGTTTCTCATCACGAATCGACTGTGAAGTCTTTCATCTGTGCAGACTCAGCTGTCTGGTTCTGTACAATGAAATTTAACAAGCTGCATTATTACTATCCTTTCTTCCGCTTTTGTTAGTTCCTAAACCAATGGTAAAGGTAGTATAAGCCCTAAAAGAGATAGAAGAAACACAAAGAAGATATTTTGAGAAATGTCTGTGTTTTTTTAGCCGACAGTCTCTAAAACTGATTATTTCATAGCCAACATTCTTCAAAATAAATTCTTTTCTGTTTTGCAGAAGAAAGGACAGGTTTGGAACGACATAATGGTGAGTAAATGATGACACAATTTTCATTTTTTGCCAGAACTTTCCTCTTAAGGAGCAAATTCATAATTTTCAGCGCAATAACCCGCGTCTTAATCACTAAACACCTGCCGTCCAATTCAGTTTGTATTACTGTCGATCTTTTCTATAGGCTTCTATATTAGGCTTAGTAACAGCTGTTTATTATTTACAAAACTCTAGTGCAATTATTGATTTAAAAATCCACTTTTATTGATCATGGCACCAGTGATTAATCAAATGATGATCAGGTGATGAAGAAGAGCCTTATAATATCAGATATCCAGATATGTGCTACAGGCAAATACAGTTTTTGCATCTTAAAAAGAGAATATGCAAATAAATTATTAAATCAGTCAATGTTTAGTTAATTTGTGCTTTGATTTTCTGTGATATAGTTTTAGAATACACTTGTACAGGGTTCAACTAGCTTCCAAACTCCCTGCAAGTTATCTGAAAGCCCAAAATAAAAATTGCAACAAGGTTCTTTGCAAAATATGCAAATAAATATTAACAGCCATGGCAAAAACAGTCCATTCAGTCTATTCAGAACACTTCCGTCAGGCTTTTGTGACCACGGGAGACGGAAGGGAAATAAGACTGTCCCTGGCGAACTGCGCTAAGGCCAGAAAAAATTTCCAGGCGCACAATCAACCACCCTCCATGCATTCATTATTTAGAATAGGTTTTAGTGAGGCTGGAGAAACGCTGCAGTCACCAGTGGTTGGTCAAACCATGGGAAATCTAAAGGGAAAAAGGCAGACTGTGCTAATCAAAAATAATAGAATATTGAAGATATTTACATGAATTGAGACCTGGTTCAAGGCTGTATAATCACTTTATCTTACAGCTTCAGTTAGATTAAACTAAGTCTTGCTGTAATTATTGTTTAGAGACTTGACCTTGCAGCCAGAAATGTAATCACATGTTGAAAAGCATCTTTAAGCGCTTTTTTTTCTCAAACATGTAAAGGTGTGCCATTACTTTGATAGCATAATCCTTTTACATACGAATCAGGGATACAAACTAATAAAGGGGACACTGTGATATACAATACAAGCACACCGATACAATGCAATCATGAAAGATGATGCATTCATTCACAACTCTAATGCACAGATACCTCTCTGGAGGTGAGGCGGTTTGCCCCATAGGTGGTAAATGTATGCTGCTGAAAGGTCAACCATGACAAAATGATCTTGATTAACCCTGTGAGACTTGAAGGCTGAAGACTGACTCACTTACAGTCAGTATGGATATATTCCTTTTTCATGACCATAAAGAACCGGCTTTAATGATGAAGGATGAGGGAGGAAAACACTAATGAAATCTATGGCATCTGGGCACACTCAAAAGACACATGTTAGTGCAGTTCATCAGATAACCGCAGCTCCTATGGACAAATCCTATCAGTGGGCACATATTTATACACACAACATGGTATATAAAAAAAGACATGGTATATAACAGTTGTTTTGTCATATCACAAAGACAAAAACAAGGTAATCAGTGGTGCATAATAAAGTGATTGCATATTGTTTTTAAAAACAAAAAAGGTTTATTCCTCTCTCTACAGACCCAAGAATACACAAATTTAGATTCTCAAATCGCCTAGAGACCCCTACAGAAAAAAGCTAGATTTTCTCACTTGAAAATTTTGCATTAGTAACTGTAACAAACATTATGACTTTCCGTAACGCATAATGGATCTTAAATCATTTTAAATATATGCATTTTTTTAGTTCATGGATCCTTCACTGACTTTATATTTGTGTAACTCTGATCACTTCTGAGGGCTTGGTTTTAACCAGTTACACTAAAACGACCATTTCTTTGATTCTAAAACAATGTTTGTACAATGTTTAGACTATAAATGAGTACAGTTTACATGTATTTGAGCCGAAGGAAAATCCTCACAACAGAAACAGCAGGTTCAGTCACTTTGACATCAGTCATCAGCACTTGTTTGCATTAATTTTGACAAAACTCCCCATGACTCGAATTGACATTTTGGTGTATAAAAGTGACGCATTATATAATTCAGGTCAACTTTCCAATGTATTTAGACTGAAGCTATAAAACATACTAGAATAAACATTAATACAATACTTTTGTTAGAGGAAAAACGCTTTTTACGAATTTATAATTTGTTCAATTAAACGAAATTCTCTTACCTGTCGCAACTACCCCTCGGCAGTGAAGAACAACAATCTTGCAGCATATTAAATGTATTTCAGAGCTTGAGATTTCCTTGCGTTGAATGTCTCTTCGTGAACACGAGCATCTCTTTCATCTCTGAGGCGAGCCGCATCTCGCTTTCTCACTCTGTTTTGCTATTTTGCTCCACTTGATGTGTCACTAATCCTCTTGCATTTTCTTATTTTGCATAGCTGTAAAACCACTATAACAGCGATAATCCTTATCTAAATCCGTTGCCGTGTTGCCTTTGCTTTGCAGTCCCACGTTTCTCTGTGTGAACGCACGTAAGAGCCCAGCTGTTTTTAAGTCAGACAGCGCTGCCTGTCTGCGCATGCGCCGAAAGAGAGAGAGAAGAATCAGACCACACCGGGAGGAGAGAGTTTGGGACCGGAGCATCAGTAGCACTTTCAAGGAATCTGTTACTCACAATGTACCTGTAGGGAAGATCCAGAAGGTGAGTTGTAACATCACTGGTTTAACCAATTAAAAATTAGCTGCAGGGTGACGTCACTATCGAACATGAGGTGACAGTGGTGTAAATTATCTGTGTGTAAAAATCTATGTAAAACATTTACAGAACAAAAAGGTTTAGTCAGACGATGGTGAATTTATCTAATTTTGTGTCTCTGGAAATTTGTGGGTTTTGTGTGTGTTCGTTAATGAGAGACTGAAGGTTCTTATAGTTTTATTATTTTATGTAGATGAATATTTATTGTAATTCATTAGATTATTCTTCAATAATTCCATAAGTTAGTACATTTCAGACATTTTTTGTTAGTGTTTTCACGACGCGTCATCAATTGGCGGCACTAAAAGTAAACAATGTCACTGAACGGAACAAAACTCGCATATTTTGCTGATTGTTGCTGCTGAAAATGGTCAATTATTGTCATGTTTTGGGTTGTACATATCAGTCAGACTGGGAAAAACATTTGGAGTACTTTAGACTCCCAAAAGTTTTAACAAATCAAGAAGAAGAGTGCAAAGTGGAACAAAATGCATTTGTGGTTGGTCAAGCTGAACCAGGGTTTCCAGGGCAAGAATCTTGACAGCATTTGTGTTCGTACTTATCATTTATGATTAGGCTAATATCTTAACTAATACTCATATGTGTATTTATCACCTATTAACTTTAGTGTGTCAAAATATAAATATAATTTAGCAGCTTCCACAGCATCAATTAGCAGAACAACCTATTCAGTTAGTACATTAACTGTGCAATCCATGCTGTTGTTTACATCCGGGTAACTGACCAAAATCGTGATGTAAGTGCAAACACCTCTGTAAGTATTAAAAACACATGCATCATCATACTGCTCATAAACTTATAGAATCTAAATATCAGTTTGACAAGGCAGAGGCATAACCACCACAGACATTAAAGAGGAAAGTTTGTCCTCAATCTGGAGCATTTCATTATACCCTTGTCTAACACAGTATTTTTTTCTTTCACAGTTAATGAGGCTCGAAATGTGGTGCACTGATATAGCTATACTATATAATGAGAAGAAATCATTCTTTTAGATTCCATTCTTTCAATTTCAAGTTGATTATCATATCGTATCGCTTCGTATCAGATGAAGTTTAGGCTGAGTGCTCGATTCATAATCGTTAACATAAGTGTTGATAGCGCAATAAGCCTTCTCCTCAGATTTATGGTCTGTTGTTTGGGAGTATAAGTCACTGTATGCTTCTGAAGAAAGTACCAACATATTTATCAGCTCTAAAAAACACTGCCGCCTCTGTAATTCACACAAGTGTACACAAATCCCACACACACACACACACACACTCATAAACCCACACAGACGCAAAATAAATAAATAATGAATGAATAAATAAACAGTGGCTGTGAGAGGAGAGAAAAGAAATAAATCTGAGGTTGTAAATTAATGATTATGGAAATCACTGATGTGTCTGTGTAACTCACACACAAATGCAGATGCATGCATTAAACAGCAGCACATACATTTACAATTATATGATTAAAATAGTATTAAATAAATAAATGGCAGCCAAAAGAAGCAAAAGGAAGAAAAGGAAAACAACTGTTGGTGTAACCTAATGACGGTATTTAAATGAAAAACACAAAATGGATGAAGGCTTGTTTAACACAGATCTGAAGACAGACGCAATTAAGGAATAATTCATGCAAAAATGAAAATTTTCCAAAAATGTTCTCGTCCTAAAGCCATTCAAGATGCAGAGTTTGCTTTTTCAGATTCTGAACAGATTTGAACATAGTTAGCAGTACGTCTTTTGCTCACCAATGGATCCTCTGCATTGAATGGGTGCCGTCAGAATAAGACTTCAAACATCTGATGAAAACATCACAATAATCCACAAGTAATGTTAGCAAACCACAAGCAAAATAAAAAAAAAAAATGAATAAATAAATAAACAGTGGCTAAGAGAGGCAAGAAAAGAAATAAATCTGAGGTTATAAATGAATGATTATGAAAATCACTGATGTGTCTGTGTAACACACGAATGCACAAATATATAACAACACAATTATATGTTCAAAATAGTATTAAATAAATGGCAGCCGAAAAAAGCAGAAGGAAGAAAAGGAAAACAACTGTTGGTCTAACTTAATGACGGTATTTAAATGCAAAACACAAAATGGACGAAGGCCTGTTCAATCCAGATCTGAACACAGCAGCAATTAAGGAATAATTCAGGCAAAAATGAAAATTTGCTACAAATGTACTCACTCTAAGGCCTTTGAAGATACAGAGTTTGTTTTTTATCTAAACAGATTTGGAGAAATTTAGCAGTACATCACTTGCTCACCAATGGATCCTCTACAGTGAATGGGTGCCATCAGAATGAGACTTCAAACATCTGATGAAAACATCGTGATCCACAAGTAATGCAAGTAACCCACAAACTGTCTAATAAACAGGTTTTTAACTTCAAACCATTGCTTTCCTCTGTCCATAATATTGCTTTTTCCAGTGAAAAAGTCATCTGGTCTGAATCCGGAGAGAAATATGCACAGATCAAGCACCATTTATAAGTAATAGGTGGATTTTAATGTGAGAGGACAACAAGGTATATACTTTTTCCCTGGAGGAAGCATTTTTATAGATTATGGACTGGTTGAATGGATTTGTTTCTTACAAACACACAGATTTTCACTTCACAAGATGTTCATTGGTGAACTATTGCTATTGCAACTACTGCTGTTTGGACTCTCAATCTAACGGCACCCATTTACTGCAGAGGATCCATTGGTGAGCAAGTGATGTAATGCTGAGCTACTCTAAAAAATCTGTTCCAATGAAAAAACAAACTTATCTACATCTCTGATGGCCTGAGGGCCTGAGTACATTCTCAGCACATTTTCATTTTGAGTTGAACTCTTCCTTTAACATAAATATTTAGCATATGCTGAAAACTCCCTCGGCACCATTTAGATAGAAAACCAGATCCGATGACTAGCCAGATGACTAATGGTATATACGCTGGCAGTCTTTTGTCCCTCAGCACACATGCAAAGCAATTTAGAGGTCTTGAATTAAAGCCCCCTGAAATGAGAATGAAAGCGTTGCATAGGTTTCTGCGCCTGTGCGGCCTTTGTGTTGCGACAGTGCTTGACTGGGCGTGGGAAGATGAATTGTATGCAAATTGATTGTGACGCTGATGAATGCAGCCTAATGCATGGAAGGTGGAATAGGTTGCCAAACGATGTTGAGTAGACTTTTTCTAACACCAGATTTGTAAAGTGCGTTGCGGCCACTTGATTACTAAATAGGTCTCTGAAGTCATTACCGCTGACTCGATTCATGTAAATTACACACAAGCAGATATATGACAAATGTACAATAACTAGACCACAATTATCTTATTATATTTGCGAGGATAATTGGAAAGAGCCCTAGATACTTATTCTCTTACCAAAGTGGGGTTAGAGTACCACTACATTCATTGGTGCTAATTTAATTTTTTGTAATAATTTTTAAGACAAATGTTCCCTGGCTTAAATATAAAAGTCAGTTTCACACCAAACAATATGCATATTAGCATTCAAAGGCCTGTTTGTGCTATCATTTACATTTTTATTAAGTTAAGATAAGCATTGCCATAAATCTCTTCATGCCTCTCTCAGCCCTTTTGTTTAGCACATCATCGCAGTTTCACTGTGTAAGGAAGTAATTGTTTAAAGCTATTGTATGGGATGATACTCGAGGGATATGCTTTTTTGTTTTGCATGTAGACCAGTATATGAGAGGATAAGCTTGTGATGGATTAATATTAATTAGAATGCTAACCCCCACTGAAAGATACCATGATTTTTGATAATTTTATAAAAAAAGAGGCAATTTGGATAATAGCAAGTCTCACACAGGAGACTAAAATACTGATAACGGAACTTAATGGACTTTATAACCCTTATTGTTAGTTGATTTTGTAATAAAATGTTTGCCTTGATGTGAGTTTTAGGTATTTAATCACTAAAAAAATAGATGTTTTTGTGACAGCATGTATTGTGCTTTCTTCGCTCTCTTCTGTTGGTTCACATCTGAACAAAAGAAACTTTGTCCATGTGCAAATCCAAGCCAAACATTAGCATGCCCTTCTGATTATCAAGGTCTTTGCAAATCCATTTAGTTCTGCCATTTCCCTCAGTTGCAGTGCTGAACTGAGGGAGAGTGAAACATGATTACTGACACAGACACTGTCTCCCTAGTACACACTGCTTCATTTTCATAATATTGTCGTCAAACAACAACTTGATCCACCAAGGTTTTGTAAGTAAATTTTCTGATGGCCAGTGCACATTCCGTATGAGTTTGGGTAGACACAATTACAGGCAATATAAATCTTCCTCTCTGTCTGTTTTAGACATCGCTTTAAGTTTTACTTCTTCTGATTTATCTTTATCATTAATATTCTGTTCATGAAAAATAATGTATTATTTAATCCTGGTTCCCAATCTAAGTCTGGAATATATATCTTCTCTTCTGAATTTATTGAATTTCATCATTTTAACTGAATTTTAAACATTATAATATTCTTATGCTTTATTGCCCATTTCTATCCATCTTGTCATGATTTGTTGATTGCAGCTTTTATTATTGATTTCCCTTCATTTCTGCTACATGGGATTTTAAAAATATTGCTATCTCCTAATTTAATGCTGTTTTTAGTTTGTTTGCTGCTTAATTTCCCTCTATTTCAACATGAGCTGATTCCAACAGAAATGTACTTCTATTCCCAATCCTTTTATGAAGGCTAGTATACATATTTTTCACTTCTATTTGTTTTACTTGATTGGATGCTCAACAAGGATGCAGCTGAATCTGAACATAATACTGTTTTCATAGAACTGATCTCTTCTATTTTTTGCAAGCTCAAGGCTATTGAAATAACTTCTGCATTACATACATATAAGGAATGTGGGATTCTTGTAATAATGCTTGTTAAATTCTGTAATTTAGATACCTGATATGTCTGCAAAATGGGTAACTGTAGTTTTATGTTAATGGTTTACCAATTAATTTTAAAGGAATAGTTCATCCAAAAATTAAAATTCTGTCATTAATTACTCACCCTAATGTTATTCCAAACTTGTAAGACATTCGTTCATTTTCAGAACACGAATTATATATATTTATATATATTATTTTTGATGAAATCCGAGAGCTTTCTGACTCTGCATAGACAGCAACACAACTGACACGTTCAAGGCCCAAGAAAAGTAGTAAGGACATTGTTAAAATAGTCCATCATCAGTGGTTCAACCTTAATTTTTTGAAGCTACGAGAATACTTTTTGTGCGCAAAGAAAACAAAAATAACTTTATTCAACAATTTCTTCTTTTCCGTGTTGGTCTTCACCATACGTTCATGACACAGAAGAGAATAAATTATTGAATAAAGTTATTGTCGTTTTTAAAATATACCTTTAAGAGAACTTTGTTTGTCAATAAATTAATGTTTTTGAAAGAATTGGTTCAATGAATAATTTAATGACTCCTTCATAAAGCCAGCCGCTTGTCTTGTTAGTATAATAACCAGTATTTTTGGAAGAATTGGTTGATTTGATGATTCGCTCCATCATAAAGACAGTATGCTGGTGTATTAATGTAATTCATAGAAAGAGTGGGTGAATCCCCACCACTGAAGCCTAAAGAATACTAAAGTTTTGCATAGTGTTTCAGATTATAGGCACATGTGTGCTAGTTAGTTTCATCTTTGTCCAGTGTCTGCGCTATTTCTCTGCATAAGCTATGGTCAGTAAAAATCTTTAGTGAATACGTCTATCTGTGTTTGAATGCAATTTGACACAAAATGCGGGGAAATATTTTCGATTTGAATCCCATTTCATGCATTTACATACATTACAAACTCAACTGACTGGCTTCTCTATCATTTCATGTGAGAGAATGAATGTATGGTAATATAAATAAAAAATAGTCTAAACAAAAAATAGTCGTATTAAGTGCAAACAATAAGTGCAGCCATAATCAAGTAGGCTAGGCCCTCTCTCAATATTCAAAGCGCAAATAGAGACCAAATTTTTCACGCATGATACAGAGCTATAGGCAACTATACTTGCCTACATACAAACAACAGCCTAGATATGTTATGTAGCCTAATTTACGCGCATTGGGGAACCGCTCTCCAAACGCGGGTAATAAAATTGCTTTTGAATGCGCGTGCGCGTTTTACTCTCGGTTTCGTTTTAACGATCGCGCGATTACAGTCTTACTACTTCAAAATTTTACTTTTTATTCAACACGTTGCTTGCCATTTCTTTGTGATTTTTTTTTTGTGAAATTTACAATTTTCTATGTAAAAATAGTTTCTACGCCAGTTGTTTTTTTTTTCAGTGTGTGAGTGCGTTACAAATACATTCTTAAGATTAAGGGCCAGATTTACTAACAGCTTGCGCAAGTTAAAATAGTACTCTCAGGATTTATTAAAGACACTAAAGAACTAGCGCTGAAAAGGCGTAGACACAGTTGTTTTTCCGCTTGACCTTATTGAATATGCAATTTAGGAGTTTCCCTTTCAAGACGCAAAATTTTTGGAAGGAGAGTAACGTTATTCAAATGAATTGCGCAATGCCATTTACTAACATTTGCGCTCGTCAAATTACTGGTATATGCGCCATTATTTAACGCCCCAAAAAAGCATGTCTTAAACTATTTTGCGCTTGAAATGACTGCAATTTTTGTTGCTAGGAGGAGGCACCACAGAGAACACAGAACGTGTGGTACAAGGCAGAGGACTTTTTCCCCACCTATTAATATATTTGGAATGCCAGAAGAACACATTATTCGTACATATTGTTTGCCAATCATATTATTTTTAATTTGCTTCAAGAAAAAAAAAGATGAACCCTCAACTAGGAGGAGTCATGCAATACCAGGTCTATCAAAACTTCTTGCAACCCCTACATTTTTCGGCCTCCAGTTCTTTTCAACATACTGTGGCTTCTTTATTTCTTTATTCTTTATTTGCAACCATACGCTAATTTGTGCTGCGCTTGGTATATTGTGTAAGTCGATATGTAAATAAGATGTTGCGTCTGTGTTCTTTAATTTGAGCATTGTCAGTAAATCACCAGCAGAAATTAAATTTGTAGTTGAGACTGCAAGATCATTCACAGATTTTTTTTATTTGAAGGACTCTTTTGTGCTATGCAGACCAGTGACATGTTTGTTCTGAGCTGAGAGGGATAGACTTTTGATGGAGCTGTATGATGTATGACTGAAAGAGAGCGGCGCGGCTCAATTCCATCTGTGTTTGCCGTGCATCCACATGGCCAGTCTTCAGGACCCTGCTTCTGTCAGTCAATGGACCCCTATCTCCCTTCAACACCTTCCAATCACAATAGCCCTGGGAGGCAAAGAAAGAGCACCGTCCAAACAACAGACCCAAACCTTTTCAGAAATACTTCAGTCCCATCGGGCATGATTTCAGCAAAGCTGTTTCAATGAGCAGCTATGATGTATTCCATAAGAAAAAAAAATGCACACACGAGGGAGACGAAACCTGCCATAGATATGATACATGTATTCATCAAAACCTCTCGCAGCCTCGGAGTGCAATTAATCTGGGATTAGGTGGGACAAAGCCCAGAGTCAAATCCCCTTCTCTCTTTAAGTGTCAGGACCCCATCATGACTGAAATTCCCAGCCTGTGGCTTTGAGAGGGAGGGCGCCGTGTTTTAATAGCTTTTGGTTGGTGGTGTATTCACACAGGTGCTTTGACTGATGTGTGACGGGAGTGATGAGAAGCTGGAGTCTGTCTTATATTGATCTGCCACCTTGTATGACAGATCATGGAAGATTGATGGCTTACATATGACTAGATATTTTTCAACATCTTGCGGCATTGAGTGGTTCAGGTCATTTATTATATTCTGCACAAACATGGTCGAGACTGTTTTTTTTTTTTTATGTCAACATGAAGCTCATTTTATGTTGATCAACTGGCACTGATGAGGTCAGCTAAATTAGAAAGTTGCTTCAAAGACAAATAATATTCGGTAATATTATCAACTGATGTCGGAAAAGAACAACTTTTGAACTGAACGGAGGTAGATAATGTCAATAAATTTGGAACATTTGAACTAAACTGGATCATTGATCACTGAATTGAATAAAGTTAAATAATGACACTATTGCCTTCTGTAAAAATTCTGTGAATTTATGTGAAATCGTTTCATAACTGATTAATTTTAAAACATAAAACATGTTTATTAAATTAAACTTTAAAATTAAGCTTTAAAATTAATCTATACTTACTGAGTAAAGCACTATATAAACAAATGAGATTTGTCCAGGCTTGATTAGGAAACTTGTACAAATAAACAGAAGTGCAATATATATATATATATATATATACAAAGAATATCAATAATCAGTACTCATGTTTTTACAAAAAATATATATTTAATTAATGAATTTATGTTTTTTTGTTATTGTGGTGCCACACACCACACCATTTGCACAGTTCTTTAAAATGAACAATTACAAACATGAAAATGTACGAAAAAAAAAAACAAAAAAAAGGAAAAATTAAATATAAAATTAAAACAAAATTAATAAAGAGTATATATTTATATAGTAGTCATATTTTTGCAAAAAAAAAAAAAAAAAAAAAAAAAAAAATATATATATATATATATATATATGTGTGTGTGACCCTGGATGACAAAACCAGTCTTATGTTGCACGGGTATATTTGTAGCAATAGCCAAAAATACATCTAATGGGTCAAATTTATCGATTTTTATTTTATGCCAAAAATCATTAGGATATTTAGTAAAGATCATGTTCCATGAAGATATTTTGTAAATTTCCTACCATAAATATATCAAAACTTAATTTTTTATTAGTAATATGCATTGCTATGAACTTCATTTGGACAACTTTAAAGGCGATTATCTCAATATTTTGATTTTTTGGCACCATCAGATTCCAGATTTCTAAATAGTTGTATCTCAGCCAAATATTGTCTGTCCTAACAAACCATACATCAATGGAAAGCTTATTTATTCAGCTTTCATATGATGTATAAATCCCAATTTCGAGAAATTTAAACTTATGACGTTGATGTTTTGTGGTCCAGGGTCTCACATATGTGTGTGTTGCAAAACAAAAATTGAAATTTCATATAAAATTCAATATAAAATAAAACAAAATAAAAAATATAATAAATAAGTAATATAGATGAAATAATAATATAGATAAAAAATACAAATAAAATTTATAATGTTTAAAAAATGATATATATATATATATATATATATATATATATTTTTTTTTTTTTTTTAATTAGGGCCAAAACATTTAGAAGCAAATTTGTTTTATGTGCATGTTTTTTATTCTAATTCTGACTGATTTGAGTGCATAGCTGTTTTACTCATAAAATAATATCAGATTTTTTCAAATTTATCATAAAAAATTGTCCTATTTTATTTACCTGTACTGTATTGAAACATGAATTTTAAATTGTGAATTGTTTGTTTTAAAATGCTAAAAACTGAATGAATTGCAATTTGGTAAAGTATCATTCAGTTATTTAAAACATACACTATAAACATCAAATTACTTACGTGCGTGAATTATTGGCAATATAGTGAAGCATTGCTCACGTCCTTCATAGTCTACTGACATTTTCACTGTTTATATATTGTTTTATTTATATATTTACTTCTTATGCAAATCCTCATCCGGTGTAGTTCACACAGCAGTGAAGTGTATATCCGGCTTAGCACGCCTCTTATTTGAGTGTCCCTTTTGAAATCATACACTGACTGTAAATTGTTGTAATGATGTGTTCGCCATGCACCCTCCCTCAGGTGCTTCTCCAGTCTCGCTCCTCACATCTGTTCTGATGGCCCTGTTTTTTCCCCACTTCTCCTTCTCTTCCTCTCATCTCCTCCTGTGTGCTGTTCGGTGTCAGCAAAGTGTGGGCTAACAGTGGAAAAGAGCTTTTGATGTACAAAGAGCTATGTTTTCCGCTACAATAAAGATGGAGAAACACACCCACTCCTTTACGCAAAAACATCAAACACACATCAGCAGATATAGGATAAGAGAGCGGTGGGCTCCAGACTGACAGCTGCGGATCAGAAATGGGAGGTGTCAGAAAACATGAACACATTTGTGTTGCCTGTATCATCTGCATGGACATCTTTTCTCTCTTTATTCTTCAGCTGATGTCAGAATAGCTTTGTACTTTGTAGGAGCAATTGCAGAATGACAGACGATTAGCCCCTAGTATTAAGAAATAATGTGCATTGTCTTGCTGCTCAATATTAGCACTTAACGCAAGACTGATATGGGTCTTATTCTATTCATAAGTGGGGCAATAAATACTGAATTCACATGACAAAGCAGTGCTTATAAAATGTTCATTCTGATTCTTTCAGACCTGTGAAATTTCAGGCTTATCAATGACTGTTTTTGTGGTTATGTGACATATCTTTATGAAAGAGTCAGATCTGTTAAAGCAGCCTATTCTCAGTTTTTTTTTTTTAAATAGATATTCATATGTAGTATTTTCTCATACATTTTTTGTAAGTTTGAATATACATTGAAATGTGCTACCTGATCTCATGACGAAAATGTACCTTTTTCTCAAGATGCGAAGTACAAATAGGTACATATCACTGCAGTTTCCAACAGAAATACATATAGGCGGTAAAACAGCAAGCACTTGTAATCGTTTTTGCACATAGTTATGATTACAGCTCCATATGTTTAGATTTCCAGACTAAACAAACTTGCTCGATAGCTCAGCCGGCACGGAATTGGACTGAGGATGGGGAAACCATGGGTTTGAATACTGTAAAAAACATGACTCAAGATGAAAGAGCAGAAAGATCTGAAAACAAGCTAAAAAGACATGCTTGCGATTGCATTTTTACATCACATTCCCTTTTGTTCATACTATCAGGTAGATTTATGTGTAGTGCAGATGGTACCCTAGATAGCATAAGATCTCTTGATCTGGAAAGCATCTGCTTTGTACAAACATCTGACAGACGTCTTTCAGATGTATATTCTAAATCATAAACATCTTAAAGACATCTAATATACGTTTATTTGACATCTGATAGGAAACGTCCAATAGATGTATTGTAGATGAGCAAACCGAGATAGCACACGTATGTCTGCAAGATGCCTGTTAAAGATCGCTTGATCTGGAAAGCATCTGCTGTGTACAAACATCGGACAGATGTCTGTGAGATGTCAGTTTTACATCCATTCTAAATCGCAAACATCTTGAAGACATCTAATAGACGTCTATTTGACATCTGATAGAAGACGTCCTATAGACGTATTGCAGATGAGCAATATAAATGCATATAAATGCAGACATCAAATAGACATCTCTGTGATGTTCTTGTGCTATCAGGGACGTTATTTCAAAACATCAGGAAGCATTAGACCCAGATAGCACATGTAAGTCTGCAAGATGTCCGTTAAAGATCACTTGATCTGGAAAGCATCTGCTGTGTACAAACATCTGACAGAAGTCTGTAAGATGTCAGTTTTACATACATCATAAACATCTTAAAGACATCTAATAGATGTCTATTTGACATCTGATAGGAAACGTCCTATAGATGTATTGCAGAGGTAAATGCAGACATCAAATAGACATCTCCGTGATATTCTTGTGCTATCAGGGACATTTTTTAAAAAAGTCACGGAGCATTAGACCCAGATAGCACACGTACATCTGCAAGATCACTTGATCTGAAAAGCATCTGCTGTGTACAGTCTTACAGACGTATGTAAGATATCAGTTTTACATACATTCTAAACCATAAACATCTTAAACACATCTAATAGACGTCCATTTGACATCTGATAGGAAACGTCCTATAGACGTATTGCAGATGAGCAAGCAATCTAAAAAATATGTCTTGCAGATGTAAATGCAGACATCAAATAGACGTCTCTCAGATGTACTTGTGCTATCAGGGGAGTTATAGAGCCGCCCAATGGACATTTAATCTGTTTTGGGGAAAAACCGAACACTCTTTTAGCGACACTCAGCAGACATTTCACATCAATTATTTCATGAGATCAGGTTGGAATTGTACATTTTTTTGCTTTAAACAGGGAACATTAATAGCCTGTACATTATATACTGCAATTGTAAGTGTGGACAACAGGGTTTACACAGTCATCTTTTGAGAATATTGTATACAAAATGATCGGCTTAATAATTTACTGACTACAAACGACATGTAGATTTATGTATATACCCATACACATCCATTCTTATAATACATCCAAACACCTATATATACATATATACACACACATACAGCTATATTATAAACATACCAATACATATATAAAGGTACATACTGTGTATATCCAAACCCCTTGTACATACACATTGTACAAATGAAAACATGCTTTTAAACCAGTTCACCAGTTCTGAACACTCCTTCTGTCTGCCATTAATTAGACAAGTAGTCCCAACCAAAACTCCATTGACTAAGACAACGTTGCACTTGTTACGTCGTTTACTGGAGAATCAACCAACCAAGTGGCTTATCTGTGGTTGTGAATATGAGATTGGCTACCTATGCTGTGGCACAGAAATAGCTAGTCATTCTTCTGGACTACAGAGAGAGAGAGAGAGACATGTCTTCCTTACTGTGAACCCCAGAGCTGAAAATAGCCCGTGTGATGGGCCGATGACACCGGGTCTGGACGATGAGCGTAATTGACAGAATTCTAGTGTGATTACTGTTGAAGCTGTGGCTAATGAATGCTAAGCACCACTCGTTCCACCCTCCTCTGAGTGCCCAGTGAGGCTTCCTGTCCTCCGGTCATACAGATTGACATGTTATGCAGGGAAGTAGCTCTGCTTCTGAATTCCTAGTGTGGTGTGGTCAGCTTTTTTGAGATGTATCTGAACCATCAAAACAAGACTTTTTGTTCTCAATGTTGTCACGGGGCTGCACTTTATTCTTAAAAATGTCACGGCCTTTTGAAAATACCAAGGTCAAAACATTTTGTTCTCAGATTTTCAGAAACCTGGCAAAACAGATTTTATTTTCATAGTTTCCTTTTGTTATATTTTATTAGCTTTTTCGAAATTGCGTAAAATCAGCCAAATGTCATGATCAGTCACCCCAAAACCAATAGGTCCATAACATAAGTTTCCAAATAGTGTTGTTGTTGATAACTAAAACTAGGGCTGCCCCCAATAGTCGACTAACCATTATAGTCGGTGAGAAGAGGCTTGGTCAACCAATATTTTATTAGTCGCTCAATCGCAGAAACAAAAAAAATTTGCTCACCTATCATTCATCGACCTAAAATATGGCATTTCATCTGAAAGATGTAAGTAGTAGCAACTTTACATGGCCACTCAATCTAATGTTAACCTAGAAAAATGTGCGCTATTGAAAGTGTCTGTGTGGAGTGTGGAAGCTGAATAGTAGCGCTCACTGCATGACAGATGGAGGCGCCGGTGCGCTCACTTGCTCTTAAAATACCCCGCACTTTTTTTGTCATACAGATAAGAGTAATACATCTTTCAAATCTGTAAAGAATGAATGTTCATTTATGTGCACTCACAATAACAACGAAACGATGTGCTTTTGTAAAATAATGAAAGCAAACAGAATGTGTTTTCTGTCGCCTCGGTCTCCGTGAACTCTGTGTATACATGAAGAACAAAGAAAGCACTAGTTTATCAATAAATTATTAAAACGTTAATGCAGTCTCCTTGCTGTTTTTCCCTGAAACGTTCATAATTATTACATCTGCCGGCGCGCTGTGGCAAGCTTTTTTTTGTGTGTGCTTGAGTACAATGTAGGCAATTAAACGCTCATTATTACGATTTATATGGTTTATTAAACGTGGAAATAATAGTTGAATCCATAAAATGAATGACTAGTCGACCAGAAAAATCCTTTAGTTGAGGACAGCTCTCACTAAAACCGATTTTTTTTTTGTTAATTGAAATAAAGCTGAAATAAAATATAAATATATTTAAAAAAAAAAAAAAAAAACTAAAGTAAATAAAAATAAAATAAAATAAAGCTGAAATACAAATAAACTTAAGAATTTTTTTTTGTTATTTCTTAATAAGAAAGTTTAAGTTAAATAAAATACAGTTGAAAGAAAGTATAGGATAAAAGTAGTTAAAATAAATTACTGAAACTGAAATTAAAAAATGGAAATATTAAATTACTGAAACTTAAAAAATAAAAGCGAATTCAAAATATTCATGCTATAATAGTGTATAAATAATACTAAAGCAAAACTATTTTCAAACTGTGCAGCAGTGCTGCAAACGGAACAATTTATAGTGCTTTTTTTTGGGGCAGTTTCATCTTACTGGTCCTGTTGAGACATGCTTTGACAGGTGCCTGTATCTGGACCTCACCACTGTCAGCCCAGAGGCAATCATAACAAGGGGGTTACTCAAAACCTTACATAAACAATCACTCCAGCCTGCTGATGTCCATGTCCTGGGCTGGAAAAAATTCCAGAATTACTGCTGCGCTGGATAAACTGGATTACGCCAGCAGTTTGCCTGCAAGAGATAATGCTGCCACGCTATTGGAAAAATGACAATGATTATGTTCTTTTCTCCATATCTCCTTCTATATATTGCATCTCTCTGTGCTTCGTATGACAGAAGAGGTCAAAGGTACACTACATTTACTGTATGTGAACTAAAGTGGTATAAATGCGGAAGCACTACTGTCACATCTAGTTTTATTCTTCCTCACATTGGAGAGTTACGAAAAATGTGCAAGTTCTTCTTTTATTGTTTTTTCAGTACAAAGCAAATTCAGCAATCCCTCAATCCCCACCAGCAAATCCCTGAGATTACATCCATGCTGAACATTAATTTTCATAAGATAAATGAAAGTAATGTATATATATATATACGTAGGCAAACGCAATATAACGGTTCTTTTGATGTTAGAACCATTGCTTCATTTATGAAATAATAAAATTAAGAATAAAAACTAAGTCAATAAATGTGAACAAACTGATCTGAAGTCAAGCATTTTGTAAGTCAAAAAGTCAAAATCTTTTGAGAATGGCCAGAAAAGTCGTTATTCATGGAGTATTTGTTTTCAATGGAAATAACTAAAATGAAAATCCATTCCTGTCAGGATTATCCCTCCAAACTCAGAAGCTAGATATTTCTTGCAAACTAAATATTAGGTGTTCTGCATAAAACATTCATTATTGAGCCCAAGTACCCTCTTTGCTCACCTCCTTATTTGTATCGTTTTCTGTCCGACAGCGCACACTCGAATGCATCCTGGAGAGGATTTTTTTCTCCAATTAAAATAATGTCACTCTTCAAGCAGACCCCGTCCCTGCATTAGCAGCCCTCCCTTGAACCATGAAATACCCATTTATTACAGAAACATAAATTAAATTCATCTTTCCAGACTGCTCATACTCTCTCTCTCTTCTTGTTTCCATGAGTACACCTAAAAAGTGCTCAGCGCTGAACACTCGGTGAGCTTTACTGGTGTAGGGCTTGAGAGTCCAGCCAGGCATTTGATGGCAGTTTAATCATTATTACTGCTCCGATGTCGGGGGCTCTCTTGGGAGCAGGGATGAAGAACTCCTTGGGAAGATTTCGACGTAATGAGGCTGACAGTCATGGCAGGGGACCTGTAACTGATTGCTTAATGCATGCAGATGAAATGTTAATGGGAAAGCTGCATGTTGAGACACAGTGGTGGAGCGCTTTGCTTAAAACTGCTAACACCCGCCCAACACATTCCCCAACACCCAATGACAGCGACAGCAAGCAATTAGGGACATTACAGAATGTGTCAACACTTCTGCAAGTCTAGATCAGACAATACACTATGTTCTTTAATTGTTCTATGAGAACATTTCTCAAAGAACAAAGGACCAAACAGACAAATCTATTTATTTTATAGTTGTTAACTGCTTATATATTTTTGTTTGCCATCAACTTTTCAATCAGTTCTGTTCATTTACAATGTAATGTGTTTTATAACGTAAGACAGTTGGCCAGTACATGTTTCAATACATGTTTGGAGCATCTACTGAACAAATTAATATACATATGCAAATTATATACTGATTCGAGTTTAAATTGTTAAAATTATGTGGTGAAAAAAGGCAGAATTCAGAATTCCAAAAAAAAAAAAGAGAGATATAAACTGAGGGGAAAAGTCAGAATTACGAGATATAAACTCAGAATTCGAAGGGGAGAAAAAGGTCAAAATTGTGAGATGTAAACTCAGAATTCCAAGAAAAAAGTAAAAATCGCAAGATGTAAACTGAGATTTCTGAGGGAAAAAAGTCAGAATCGTGAGATATAAATTTAGAAATCCAAAAAAAAAAGTAAAAGTTGCAAGGTGTAAACTGAGATTTCTGAGGAAAATAAAAGCCAGAATTGCAAGCTATAAACTAAGAATTCCAAGACAAAGTAAAAATTCCGAGATGTAAACTCAGATTTCTCAGAAAAAAGTCAGAATTGTGAGATATAAACACAGAATTCCAAGAACAAAAGTAAAAATTGCAAGATGTAAACGCTGAGAAAAAAAATGTCAGAATTCCGAGATATAAACTCAGAATTCCATGAATTTTTTTTTTTTAATTGGCTGATGTAAACTGAGATTTCTGAGGGAAAGGAGTCGAAATTGTGAGATATAAACTCAGAACTCCAAGAAAAAAAGTAAAAATTGCAAGATGTAAACTGAGATTTCTGAGGAAAATAAATTGCAAGATATAAACTCATAATTCAAATGAAAAAAAAAAGAAAAAAAATCCAAAATGTGAAAGTTTCTGAGGGGGAAAAAAGTCAAAATTGTGATATAAATTTAGAATTCTGAGGAAAAAAGTCAAAATTCCGAGATATAAACAGAATTCCAAGGGGAAAAAAATCGCAAGATTTAACCTAAGAATTTCTGAGAGAAAAATAATGAAAATTGTGAGATGTAAACTCAGAACGCTGAAGAAAAATGTCAGAATTCCAAGATATAAACTCAGAAGAAATTTTTTAAAATTTTTTTAAATTTTAAAATGTAAACTGAGATTTCTGAGGGAAAAAAGTAAAAATTGTGAGATATAAACCGAGATTTCAGATAGAAAAAAAATTAGAATTGAGATATGAACTCAGAATTCCAAGAAGAAAAAAAAAGCAAAAATGGCAAGATGTAAACTGAGATTTCTGAGAAAAAGTCAAAATTCTGAGATGTAAAAGAAAAAGTCTGAATTGTGAGATGTAAGATGTAAACTGAGATTTCTGAGGAAAAAACTGAATTGTGAGACATAAATTCAAAATTTTGAGGAAAAAAAGTAAAAATTGTGAGATGTAAACTTAGAATTCTGAGGAAAAAGACAAAATGGTGAGCTGTAAACTGAGAAAATGGTAAAAATTGCAAGAATGTACAAAACAAACAAACAAACAGAAAAGTGCAAGATATAAACTAACAATTATGAGAAAAAAAGGCTAAATTGTCAGAGAAAAAAAAATGTACATAACTTTTTTCTTTTAGATATTATTCCATGGCAGAAATAAGCTTACAAAGTATTTTGATACGAAATGCAAGAAAGCTGCATTGGTTTATTCACCAGAAGGGTAGACTGATGCACAGCGTTGCTACGAATGACTATGAATATTAGTAAATATCAGTCCACTATATAGCATGATTGAACAGAAAAAAGGTTTTCAGAGTTCTGTTCTCTAGTTACAAATAATTTTATAACCTAATGCTATTTTCTGTCTCCTGCTCCTAAACCTTACACTCAGATTTTTAGATTTTTATTAAGAAATTATTTATCATGTTTTTCCAAATAAGAAGGCTTTTAACAGCTTTTATCAGATGCAGCTTACTTCTGGGGACAAAATTTCCTCAAAGAATAGCTAAGCAAACCCACACACACACATCCACACAACCCTTCCAGTTTGAGTGCCAGAAGCAAAAAGCAGCTTTGAATAATAGATAAAATTATAGATAAAAGGTGTGACATTTCCCGTGCCATTCTTCTCCAGTGTTAATAAAAGGCTCTAATAAGAAGGTGACCTTTTTGGAATAGATTTGTAAATGTCACAAACCAAGACCCTCCGAATGAAATTGGCACCTTACACAGAGGCACTAAGAGGAAAGGAATGGGCTTCTTTTGCCTCATAACAAAAGATGTAACACATGCTTCATTTACTGATACTCTGATGTTCACTTGAATCTGCAACCAAACAAGTTTAAAAGAAAAAAAATCTTATATTATTGCTTTTATAAAAATTCAGGTGTGAAGGTTCACGTGGAGAGAAATGTGGAAATTTCAGAAAGAACACGCTCTATCTTTTTCTATAACAGTAGCTCCAACTTCAGTGATGAATATTTCAGTTGTGTTTTTATGGCCTTCATCGATTATGAACAGTTCAATGACTCATATTGCAGCTGGATATTTATGACTGGCAAAGACAAGGAAGGTCATAAGGTTTTTCCTGTCCACAAGCGCTAACATGAAGGCCAAAGATGCATCTTGTGGAGAGGCTGTGATCTAGGGTGAAGTTTCAGACTCCATTCCTCCCTCAAGTTTTCATCATAGAATAATAATGCAGTATTTTCTCTGACCTTCCTTAAAGGTGAAGAGTGTAATTTCTGCACCACTATTAGGCTTCATGCCCAACTGAAGAGCATTTGTGAGCCAAGTGGATTATTTATTAATATATCCTCTGTGTGTAATATTGCATTTATACAACAGTTCCATGGCATGAGCGTGTAAATACATTGGAAACAACAACCGAGTGAGTTTAAAAACCTTCTTTTGTGCGGAACTGCTTCCTTTCACCAAATCGAAAAATTAAATCTCAAGCTGACAGTTTAACAGCTGAGCCCAAGCCTCTTTTATTAATTTCAAAACATCACTACTTATGTTGCGTTGCTTTATTGAAAATGTAGCCACCTCATCTTTTCCATTAGAGTGATGCGACCGTTTGTACATTTTATAGGTCTGGCATCTGGTCTCATCCGCATCCAGCTATTTTTACCTGTACAAAACAGCTCATTTTGCTGTTTGATATTCCAAATTGGTGTGTCTTACCATATTATTTCAATGTATTATCTTAATCATGAACACAATGGTTTGTAGTGCAAACAGTTTTACCGTTTACTGCAGGTTGTTATTCTTCTTGTTATTTCCCTATAGCAACTAATAAACTGTAAGTCTTGCCCATAAGCTTAATGTTGAAGAATAAGGGGATTGTATTACTGTATTAAAAGCTCACTGTAGAGTATTATGAGAGCAAGGTGGACTGAGCGAGTGTGATTACCTGAATGTGATACAGCATTCATTCTTCAGCTCAGTCTTCACAATAAAGCATTATTTTGAATGTCCACTGAGAAAGCGATATCTTTGTCGTACTATCCTTTCATCTGTTAAGGGTGATTTCCAATGACAGTGCTGCTCAGTGCATTTGTTGTTTTATCTTGAATAACTTCCTTGTTTACAATCCTGTTTCAGTTTATTTTAATATATATTATATATTATTATAATATATAAGTCTTTACTGCTGACTAACTCATAAAAACAGTCTCTTGTCGCCATCTAATGGCGAAATTATGCAACTACCATCACAAACACACACAGTTTCCCATTACTAAATAATATTATTTATACAGTGCCCTCCATAAGTACTGGAACAGCAAAGACAAAATTGCTTTGTTTGCTATGAACAGCACTTTTAGAGTTCATCCCACTATTTTGCTGAATTTATGGCAGATGTAAAAGACTAAAATCTATTATTTTGTTGCAGATCCCTTGTGTGCAATCAGAGCAGTGACTCTGCAACCCATAGACATCACCAGACTCTTGGTCTCATCCTTTGAAATGCTTTTCCCAGCCTTTAATGCAGCAAATTTCAACTGTTGCTTGTTTTGGGGAGTCAGCTGGTGAAATTCATGTTCAATCAGATTTAAATCTAGAGATTGATTTGGGTATTCTAAGACGTTACATTTTTTTAGCCCTGATAAACTCCTTGACTGAACTGGCAGGGTGTTTTAGATCATTGTCCTGATGCAATGTGAAGCTCTTTCTGATGAGTCTG
Organism: Cirrhinus mrigala; assembly: GCA_036247105.1. Lineage (NCBI taxonomy): Eukaryota > Metazoa > Chordata > Actinopteri > Cypriniformes > Cyprinidae > Cirrhinus > Cirrhinus mrigala. The sequence continues at coordinate 23,240,987 of CM070021.1, forward strand.
GTGGCATTTTCTTGAATATTGGTAGCCAAGATGGTTTTGTACCCTTCCAAATTCATTCTGCTTCTGCCATTAAGCCATCGTGAGACAGCCATGCATGCCCATGCCATGACATCACCTCCACCATGCTTTACAGATGAGGTTGTATGCTTAGGATCATTTGCAGTTCCCTTTTTTCTCCACAGTTTTGATTTCCCATCACTTAGATAAAGGTTAATCTTTGTCTCATCTGTTCATAAAACTCTGCTCTAGAACTCTACTGGCTTTTGTGAACTCTAATCTAAGCCTTTCTAATTTTGGTGCTGGTCAGAGGTTTGCATCTTGCTGTGTAGCTTTAGTAATTCTATGTCAAAGTCTCCTGTGGACAGTAGATTGTCAGAGCATCACCCCAGCTTTCTGGAGATTATTGGTGATTTTACAGACATGTATTTTAGGGTTAATTTTCACAGCTTTTATGATTTATCTGTCATCTACTGCTGTTGTTTTTCTCAGCTGATCAGGTCATTGTTGGCTGCTGATGTCTCCGGTGGTCTCCAAACTCTTGATTTCTCCATGCCCTTTGTTTTTTCTATAGTTCTAATTGACTTCCTAATTTGACTTCCAAATTGCTTGCTTTTCTCTCAGAGTCAGCTTCCTCATCTTCATCCCAGTTTGTCTGTGTCTTCATCAGATGCAAGACTCAGAATGCAGAAGCAGTGGATATAACTGATAGTGGGATGAACTCTAAAAGTGTGGATCTTCTTAGCTGGTAAAACATTTACAGTTTGAGTTGAAACACCTAATAATAAAATGTGACATTCTGTAGTTTTTTCTCATATTCATCTTTTAATCATATTTACAGATTTCTTAACTCCTCAGCAAACAGAGCAATTTTGTCTTTGGCTTATGGAGGGCACTGTATAAAATATTATTAACTGAATAATATTTAAAAAAAAAAAATAAATAAATAAAACATCACAAAATTTGCAATTCAGCAAAAGTACAAAGGCAGCTCTGTTACATACAGCATTGAAGTTACAGAAAATATATAACGTGATTAGATTTTGCCGTTTAGCCAAAACTATTTGCTCTGGAACAATAATAGATTAATGAGACCAAAGAATGCCTAGATTTACTCAAAACTGATTATATCTCATTTAACCTATGGAGACATCAGAGTTAGCAGCAAATTCCAGAAGATCTGACCGAGGTGAGGCTGCTCTTGGTGGGTTCATGAGACAAAGTTTTTAAATAGATGCTATCTTTTTTACCAAACCGCATATTTGAACTCTAAACAAGTCTCATCTAAAAAACTCTAAATACTACATTACGTGACACAAGAACATTGTTATTTATAAAATTATGGTGGATTCGGGCATCCGCCATGATACTCACTGTGAGAAATACCACAAGAGGAGTGATACAAATGGTGAAACGGTTGGAGCTCTGTTATCACCACAAAATCACACTCCTGGAAAAGGCTCTTAGCCAATCAGATCGGAGGACCAGAAAGAACTGTTGTATGTGTGTGTTGGTCATTTTTCTTATACTGTAGGATACACACAAAAAATACACACTTCATCTTTAAGGGAAAGTGAGGAAAAACTGTACACAAATCAAAAGTTATGGGTGCTCAGATATCATAAAACTCCACAGCGGCTGCATATGGTTTAAGACCCTCCCACCTCTTCATCTGCAGCCATAAAAACACAGTTCACTGCCATATGCTTCTTGGATCCATTCGGCTTTCACACTTCAGTATTAATTCAGTCCGTCTTCATTCAGGGTTCAAAGCTCTTCAGGCTGACTCGGCAGTGCAGGACGGGAGAGAGTATTATGGTGCACTCACGATGCATTTTACATGACTGGACACAGCATATCGTATTAGATGATGGCTCTTGTGTGAGAGAGATGAAGTGTAGCCAGCGGGCTCTGAGCTTGTTTCTATCTTAGTATCAGATGAGGAGGATGTTTAGAACCTGTTGTCTGGGCTGCCATGAACTGCCTTCCTTTGATTACTGCAAAAGACATGAGCCTGAAAGACTGTTTGTGTGAACATGGCTGGAATGGGACAGTTTCTGTTTTTCTGCTACAATTCCAATTTCTGTCTCTTCCTACAAGCCTCCAAAACATCAAGGTCTTTGTTCTGTGAACAGATTTGTGTATGTAATGACCCAGACATTAATTTGGAAAAAATCAGCTCAAAATAACTATTCATTCATGAATTCGACTACTCCGGTTCTATAGTTTAACTCACCGACTCCATTTACAGCAGTTCTTGAGCTTACAGCTCACTGAAGTGGAAGATAATCAGTGAATAACAGCTTATGTAATAATGTAACCATCTAAAATGTAAATGTACATCTGAAGCGCTTTCTGGTCCTGTTTAATTTATTATAATGTGTGCATAATGTATTTTAATGTTTTGCAGTGCTCAACTGTGTGTATTTGGAGGTCCTTGTTTTTATGCAATATGTACTTTGCTCTCAAGCAAGGTTGTTTTTGCTGAATCCTGCTCTTGAGTGAAGTGGACCCCGGGGCCCAAAATGATGAGAACAGAGTGCCAAAAAATACTACAACATACTTATGTGCCCACAGAGACACCTACGCAGAATTTTACTTACATGCATGCAAATACGTTCTCATTCTCCACCACACACACACTAGTGCTGTTTATCTGATAAGACTCATTGTCACTAATGGGCAATAATATTTTAGGCTATTTTAGCAGAAACGCTCTCGGGACATATGCCTGGGCTGAGAGATTCACAAGATCTCAAGAAAAAAGGAAGATAATAAAGACATGAGCATGAGTCATTTCTGAATTTTCTTAGTATCCTACTACCTTGATACTATGACATGTTCTTCATTGAGTGTGAGTTTAAGTGGGTGTCAGGGACTCTGATGTGTGCTACAGTGAACGGAGGTCACAGGTCTTTGAAATGGACATATGGCAATGAGAACTCTGTTTTCATTTCTTATCTGTTGAGTTTTTTTCAGCGACTGTAACTGCAGGTCACGTCATTACATCAGTAGGTGGCGACAAATTACTGCATTTAAAATTGAATCACTGGAATTTTTTGCGCAACCGATTCTTTTAAAATTCAGTCAGTTACTCAGTTGACAGTCTTTATGAATGATCTCATCCTCTCAACCGATTTATTCAAAACCACTAAATCACTCAATAATAAAACACCATCACTACGTGCTGCAATGGTTCCTACATACATTCACATTGGAATATAAACAATGAATCAGTAATGACGCAATTCCTTGTATGATTTACTAAACGATGAATTCCTAAGAGTCTTTTGTTCGTGCATCATTCTGCACTTATTTTGGTGGATTTTGTTGTTGTTGACGCGACTCTTTTCGACGCTATAACCTCCATAAAGGTAATACTCGTTAAGAAGTTCACTAAGTGATGTACTAAGTGAAGGATTCATCATATGTGATTCACTAAGACGATGGATTCTTAAGAGTCATTTGTTCGTGAATTGTTCTACACTTGTTGCGGTACATTTTCTTGTTGTTGATGCGATTCCTTTCGACGCTAACCTCCATGATAATTGTTAAGAAGTTCACTAAGTGATGTACTGAGTGAAGGTTTGTCAAACTGATTCAAATCATGTGTATGTGATTCACTACCCTGCTGAAAAAACCAGCTTAAATCAGCTTAAGCTGGTCAAGCTGGTTTAAGCTGGTCACGCAAGCTGGTCATAGCTGGTTTTTCAAGCTGGTTTTAGAGGGGTTTTGGCCAATTTTTTGGCTGGTCAAGCTGGTTTTAGCTGGTTAAGCTGGTTTTAGCTGGTCAGCCTGGCTGGTCTTAGCTGGTTTTAGCTGGTCAGCCAGGCTGGTCTTAGCTGGTCAGGCTGGTCTTAGCTGGTTTTAGCTGGTCAGGCTGGTCTTAGCTGGTTTAAGCTGGTCAGGCTGGTCTTAGCTGGTTTTAGCTGGTCAGCCAGGCTGGTCTTAGCTGGTCAGGCTGGGAAAGCAACTAAAACCAGCTACTTCCAGCTAAAACCAGCCTGGCCAAGCTGGGAGACCAGCTAAAACCAGCTAATTCCAGCTACTTCCAGCTTAACAAGCTAAAACCAGCCTGGCCAGGCTGGGAGACCAGCTAAAACCAGCTGCTTGCAGCTAAAACCAGCTACTTCCAGCTACTTCCAGCTTAACCAGCTAAAACCAGCTTGGCCAAGCTGGGAGACCAGCTAAAACCAGCTACTTCCATCTGTAACCAGCCAGGCTGGGAGACCAGCTTGACCAGCTTGGCCAGGCTGGGAGACCAGCTAAAACCAGCTACTTCCAGCTTAAACCAGCTAAAACCAGCTAACCAGCCTAAGCTGGTTTTAGCTGTTTTTTTCAGCAGGGTAAGATGATGGATTCGTAAGAGTCATTTGTTCGTGAATCAGTCTACACGTATTGCAGTAACGTTACATTTTGTTGTTGTTGACGCGATTCCTTCTGACGTTATAATAACCTCCATGAAGGTCGTTATGAAGTTAACTAAGTGATGTATTCATGAAGGATTCGTCAAACTGATTTAAATCAGTAAGTTAACTTTTTGAACTATTAATTGAAACAGGGGCGGACTTGGACACAATTTCAGTCCGGGATATCTCACACTCATCCAGGCCATCCCATACACCCACACAACAATATTTTTTGTACAGCTATCTTTATCATCACATAAAGTTTAAATCCCTAGGCTGGGGCCATGCAAGTATTACATTTGCACCATGTGTTATTGTTTTATCTTGCCTAAATGTCAAAATTAGTACAATAATAGCTGACTTACATCTTGAATATATCTTTCTAGAAAAATCTTAAAACCTATGGTAAAAGCACAGTGACCATGCTTTTTGGCAGATTGATTACTATTTGTATAACCAGAGTTTTACTACAAATACCAAGGTGAAACTATATAGTGTAGCAAAACCATTGTTAATTTGTGGTTACCATGGTTTAAATATAGTAACCATATGTTTTTGGTTTTATTTTTAGTAAAACCACGATTACTTTTCATAAGGGTTGTGTTGTTGTCTGCCTTAGCGCCATCTAAAGCTGTTTTAAAACGCTGTGAATACTTGTCTGCTAAATTCCTACTCTTTATGATTAAAATCGATAAAACGTCTTTTTTTTTAACTATTAACTGAATTGTGTTATATGTATGCGATTCACTCAAACGATGAGTTCATAAGAGTCATTTGTTCGTGAATTTATCTCTTGTTGCGGTGGATTTTGTTGCTGTCCTCCGCGTAGACAGCTCAACAGAAAAAAAATATTTCTTTCACGAGTTTACACTTACAGATAATAAACTGAGTAAAAGGTTATGTGTATTTGGCGTGCTGTCCGGGAAACGGCTCCGAGCTCCGTAGTCATCCCCGAGCCGGGGCACTCCCACTGCCCGGGGATAGGGTTCCGAGCTCGGTATTTGGACCGAACCCAAAGCGCTCCCCCCGAAATGGGCTGAAGGTGAGGAGACGGGGTGGTGGAGGAGTGCTGAAAAGACGAGAGATAATGAAGGTAAGACTGCTTTGGCTATTTATAGGGATTCTCTCTTTGTGGTGCTTGGATATGAGTGTGATCGCTAATGATGAATTGGCCGTGTTAATTATCTGCGCGTGCTCCTCCCGAAATTTGTTAATAAAACATCACTTATAGATTAAATAAAATAAAATAAAAAGAAAAAAATGTTATCGCATGACATTGAATAAGAACTCACATTCACAACTCAGGTCAAATCTGAATTATTTTGCCATGGTGCTGCCACTGCAGAACGAATTTTAGAACACTGTATGTACTTTTGAACCTCATTTTCTTATTAGGCCTATCAAAACAGTCTATTTTCACTCCTCAGTTTATCTAATTCCAAGATCCTAAACGTTTAGCGAATATTAACTTCATAACAATAGTGGGTTGTAAAATCAAATGTTCATTTCTGGAAATAGAATTGCATTGCTGACTGTTTATTGCAATCTACAATAGATCTTTAATGTACTCTATATTGTAGGCTCACCCTCTGCATGTATAAATTTCTCACATACAAATGTCCTACTGAGGTTCGGACATTTTCAAGACACAAACTACTGGTAAGTAAATGGCACAATCACCAACTGCATTTCTCTACATTATGATACATTCTGCAAGGTCAGTGGTTGATGTTTATTTCCTCTCTCCGTTCCAGTTGAGGAGCCCGAGGTCTGTTGATGAGCATATGTGATTACGTGAGGCTGGAGATGGAAGATGAAGTGTGAAAATGGAGTGACCTGTGGGAGTCTCACAGCCTGCAAAAAATCAATATTACTTTCCTTGAGATCCTCTTTCTCTCAGCATCTGCGAGGTATAGATTCCCATCTCCACCATGGAGGTAAGCGTGGACTATGTGTGCCTAGCGCTGATGAAATATCTGTTGCTATTGTTTGATCATATATGTGGGGAGGACTGAACTACACAGCTAAACAAACAACTCAAACCAGCTTCAGTGTGACTCACTGAGCCTGACGTCCAGTCAGTAATGAGTACTTTCAGTAAGTTCAGCCCGAAGGATTGCCAGACAGATGTGTTTTAAACAAAAAAGGGAGCAAATCTTACGCAAATAGAATCTCACAACATCTCAGTCTCTCAGCCTATGCACCACCAGGTATATGTCCAAGCACATTAGTCCAGTCAGGTTGAACAAAAATGACACAGTGAGTAATGCTCAGTCATGGGGTGCTGAGTGTGACTCATTACGGCACTGCTCGCTGCCTCCACAGGCTTGCCGATAAGGAGCGTCCCCCCTGTGTGTCCATGGCTGGATGGAGTAATTGGACTGGTGAGGTAAAATGGCCACACAGACTCCAGGAATGGAGAATAAACTGCATATTGACAGCGTTAAACTTGGCAGCTCCCCAGAGCTGAATGTTGATTTTTGAACTGCTGTTTTGCCAGAATGAGAATCTAACAGAAACACAAACCTTTATAAATTACGGAGCAGTAAACTCTGACAATAATAAGTACCGTATTTTTGTAGTCTGACAAGGTTAGAGAGTTCTTTCATCACAAAATCTATCTGGCTCCATTATTTTTCTTGGAGTTTCTATAAAGACGCTGGCCAGTGAGTGACGGAGCTGTGTAAAAAGCTGATGCGACTTAAAATAAAACAAGACCTTAAATATAAAGAATGCTTCATGCGTTTCTTTTAAACTGCTGCCAGCAAAGCAAGAATGAAAGGAACGCAGAGACTGCCAGCATTATCCTTGTTAGTGTCTGCAGATAGAATGTTTTACGAGACAAAGGATCCATACTCCGCTGGAGAAATTAATGACTTTCTTTGAAAAGAGGGTCTCGGTGTTGTTATGGAAACCTCGTCTCAAGAGATGCTAATAAGCTCAAGCCAAAGCAAAAGAAGCAGTTTTGAATGTCGAAATAAAACTTGAGCCTGTTTTTAATGCATTATGTTTGTAACAGGATGTTGCAGAGCATGATTACTGCTGCTTGCTAAGGGAACAGTCATGAGTACTATTAGTTTTGGCTCACGTATTGTTCTAAACATGGACATGAATTATAGCAGAATTCTTGTGGCCTGTTGATAAGAGTTACTCTAATTGATCAGACTTGCATTTCCACATGGTGATAGAAACAGATGCCAAACAAAATGCCATAAACCAGCTTGCTTATCAAAATATCACAGACATTTTTATTTCTGTAGCAACCAGATAAAAACCACCAGAACACCATAGCAACAAGACAGCAACACTTAAAAGTACTCAGCACAACTTAGCAACTGCATAGCAACGTCTTGGCAAACACCCAAAACAGCAACCAGCAATGCAGGGGGTCTGTAAAAATAAATTTGCAGTGATAGAACTTGTGTTCAGATGACATTTTATTCATGGTAGAGGAGAGAGTTCTGTATGGAAGTCCGTTTTCACCACTGAATAAAAAAAATAATTGCTTTTACCAACTTCATAACTCAAAATTTTGAGTATATATCTCACAGTTCTAAGTTTATATGAAAAAAATCGCAATTCTGAGAAATAAAGTCAGAATTGCAAGATCCTGTATAAACTCACAATTTTGAGAACAGTCTTTTTAATCTAAAAATATTAATGTAGAACTGCAGAATTGCGAGATGTAAACTGTGAGATAAAAAGTCGCAATAACCTATTTTTATTTTTTTTTTATTCAGTGGCGGAAACAGGCTTCTATACTTCTGTGATGAACAAGGAAATGCACCTCTCACATGTCCAGTCATATTAAAAAAAGAAAATATATATATATATATATTTAAGTTAATAATTTACATGTGCTATTTAATAATTGTAAGAAAGAAGAATTGCTATGGCTTAAAGGCGCAATATGTACAATTTTTTAAATTAAAATATCCAAAAACCATTAGAACAGTGTTATATAATTTGTTGACTTATGTACTTACATTATCCTAAATGTTTCCAAGAATTTTTAAATCCAGAGAAATTTAACTAGTGTAACAGACCGTGTCATTCCGTCGCCTGCCAGTGACATTATACACCATTGATTTCCAGTTTATACTTTTGTAGAAAACATTGAAACACCAAAGTCGCTTTAATATGTTATGTGTTTTATTAGAGACTGATATGTGCTCTAAAATTGCATTTATATCTCACAATTCTGACTTGATAACTCACAATTGCATGTTAAAGTCAGACTTGTGAAATATAAACTCACACTTCTGAGAAAAAGTAAATAAAAATAAAAAAAGTGATTTTTTTTTTTTAATTTCTTACAATTCTTGCAATTTTTATTTTAAAATTGCAGTTTATATCATGCAATTCTGACTTCATTTCTCAGAATTGCGAGCATCCATACTAATTCATGATAATGTATAATAAATATGTATAATAAATATTTTTACAAATATTTTAAAAACTCTAAAGTTTACACGATTTTATTTTTATTTTTTTCTTCTTAATGGCTCCTACTTGCTGTAGTGGAATGGTGATGTAACATTATTCAGTTTCCACTATTTCAGTAAATTTCCATTATTTAAAATGCATGTTCTCAAAGTGCAACAGTTACCATATGGTGCTTGGCAGTGGTCAAAATGGACTTACAAAACAACATTTGAATTGATCCCTTCTTGTAAACTGAGAGATTCAGATGGCAATTAAATTACCACATGGCCTTGGTGTTTTTCACAGACTAGCCCTGGATTTGGGCAGCAATAAAATCACAGACTAGTCCTTGTAAATGTTGAAGTTGCCTTACATCACCATAAAAAAACAATTACTATTCTTTGGATATTATTTCGAAATCAAGAAACTGTTAGATACAATATGACTGAAGTGGAATCTATTGACTCAAAGATGGTGAACAGTGGAGCTGTAAATGCTATAGATAATGACAGAGCCTCAGCCCGGCCTTGACTATGGGAAAATGGGTCTTATGCATATGCATGAGATTGGACCTCAGGTGAGGAGAGCTGTGACCCAATTGCAGACATCATCAGTAATGATGAAGTTCACAAATGCAGAACTCACCTGAGAACCAAGCGTCTCTGCGCTCAGAATGTACATTTATAGTTTTTATTGCAGTTGTTGTGAAAAGATGTCTGTTTGACCTATCCATAGCGCTGTTGGTTCCCCCTATTATCCATGTACTTGAACTTTTGCACACGGACGTGCTGTTAAGAGAATCATTTCCTGTAATCAGTGTGGGAAATGACATTCTAGCCAAAGGCTGAAGATGTTTGTTGGCTATGGTTGCTGTTTATATTTTGGTTTGAAATAGACACTATTTTTCTCATAATGCTGAAGTGCGTCACCCGTGGGTCTGCTGGCCCTGGGCTCTGAGGTGTTAGAGGACAAACATCCAACACGCCAGCTCAGTGCAGAATTTCATGTCTCTCCTGTTTTCCTAGTATTGCAGAATACCTGTAACCTTTAACAGCTCCTGAGACTTAATGTCAAGTCTATATGGTATGAACAACCCAGATTCCACTCCTGATAACAGCCCAGAAGAAAAATATACCAGTGATGTCTTACAAATTCAGACTGCATCTTCAGTGAAAAGACATGCATGGTTTAGCAATACAAATTACTTCAATTGCACTTCCTAAAATGGTACTTTTGTGAAGATTATTCTGAAAAACCCAGTCGCCATGAGACCTATGGTTATTCATGCGGGCTAAGGATTCAAGTTAATTACGCGCTAATCGGATGAAATTAATTGCACTTACTATGCAATCTGAGCAAATGAATTGTAATTCTTTTCCTCTTTTGTTTTGTCAAAACAGCTTGGGCGGGTACATTCAGACCTCTCAGCATTTTCAAGGAAAAACACCTTACGGGGCATTGAAGATCAGCATAAAATTAATTACTCAAATCATGGACCATATGTTCATTAAACCGTGTTGATTTAAAGATTGCAGATATTGCATCTGTGTTTGTTTAATTGTGGAAATGCATATTTTATCTTATCATAAGCATATGCACAAAGCAAAATGCATAATCCTTGGTGAATAAAAGTATTAATTTCTTAAAAAAAAAAAAAAAGAAACAATAAAAATGTACTGACCCCAAACTTTTGAATGGTAGTGTATATACACATATATACACATTTTATATCTATATAAAATATTTATAACCTTTAATTGTAACCTTTTTGTAATGCAGTTCAATCAATGCAGCAGTGTTAATCTCTAGAAATCAAAGGCAAACTTATAAATTAACAAATAAATGCTGTATATAGCAGAAAGGATGGAATTCAAAAGCTATGCATGGTATGTATGTGTGCAAAATGCAAATAAAACAACATAAAGTTATTTAAATAAGGTTAATTAGACATACGCAATGCAAATTGGAAACATTCTTTCACTGTTTCTTAATGAGCAACATTACTAAGAGGCACTAAACCTTGAGCATTAGTACTGTGATCATTTACCAGCTTTAATCACAATGAAAGCACAAAATGAGGAAATAACTGCAAAGTAACTTGTTTTATTGTGTGTATCTGCAGTTATGGACCTACACAGTTGTTTCCATGCATTTTTGTGAGTACAATTGTGCGGTCATCATCTGTCAGTTCCCCAACCCCGCATATGGAAGACGGTTGAATGGACAGATGTAGCAGACCAGTGGTCAGAATCACGGCCTACATCTGCAGCCAAAGGCTGATGGATGCGTCTCTAAATGAGCCCCAACAATAACTGAGTGTCTGTGTCAGTGGCTGCTTGCTTAAGCTTCTTTATCCTTAAAACCAAGCGTCCAAAAGCACACCTACTCAAACTGAAAGTGCTCAGATGGTGGCAGGCGCTTTTGTGCTCGCAGTATCGACAAGCATTTTCGGAGCTATCCATCAAGTGAAAAGAAAGAAACCCCTGCTCTCACAACTGCTCTCCTCACTTACATCATGAAGTGATATAATCTCAGTGTAATACATTATGTCTTTTCCAGCTGTGCTCCAAATTACAAGGTTTATTTTGCAGGCTGTCAGTTCATTGCGTCATTCGGTTTTATTGCCGTTTGAGGTTAAAAGGGAAGTTAAAGGATTAGTTCACCAGAAATGAAATTTGTGTCATCATTTGCCAACTCCCGTCATCCCATAGCAAAAAGAAAATATATTTTTTGACCAAAATATATTTTAAATATATGCTAAATATGTGGTGCAAACATTGAAGCTCAATGAAATATATTTTTAAAAATTTAAATATATTTAGTTTCAATCTTCATATCCAAAATATATTTAAAAATGTATTTCAGGGGCAAGGAAATGCATTTCCAGTCTTACAGTGGCCTACATTTAAGACAAATGGAAAAATGCAAATGTGAATGGAACAGGCTACTCAAAGTAGATTTATAATGTTTATATATATATATTTTTTATTATTATTATTATTTTTTTTTCATTTTAACATATGTTCCTTGCTGATTTTTATTAAAATGTGTTATATGTAGGTAGAACATATATTTGGATATATATATATATATATATATATATATATATATATATATATATATATATATATATATATATATATAATGTATTTTAGCAAAAGTTTGGGTTTTAAACTTAAATAAAGTTAATTTATTTAAATATACAAAAATGTCCAAAAATATATTAGCAAATAAATACAGTAGTATAGTAGATATCATTTTTTATATAAACAAATATAGATGATGTACATAAATATAATGATAACTGGGAAAAAAAAATCATATTTTAGCAAAAAATTGGATATTTAAAACTTAATTAATATTAATATATTTAAATACACAAAAATTGCCAGAATATATTAGCAAATAAATACAGTAGTATGGTAGATAAGTATATATATATATATATATATATATATATATATATATATATATATATATATATATAAACAAATATAGATTATATAAATAAATATAATGATAACTGAAAAAAATATAAGGAAATTAAACATTTTAGCAAAAAAATTTTATATTTATAACTTAACTAATATTAATATATATAAATATATAAAAATGGCCAAAAATATATTAGCAAATAAATACAGTAGTATGGTAGGTAAGTATAGTAGATATATTATATATATATATATACATATATATATAGATGATATAAATAAAATAAACGTTTTACATATTTTACTTTCATTTTAAATGTAAGTAATATTCATAAATTTAAAATATTTGAATTTATGTGTGTGTGTGTGTGTGTGTGTGTGTGTGTGTATATTCAAACCTGTCTGTGGAACACAAAAGGCTTGCTCTTGCTCTTTTCCATGCAATTACAACGAATGAAGACAAAAAGACAAAAAAAAATAAAAAAATAAAATAAAAAATAAATAACACACACCAGAAAACTAACCTAAAAACTATTTCATATGACTCATGTGCTATATTCCAACCAAGTGGAACAGATCAACTATTCCTTTGAAAGTATTTTTATGTCATGTTTTTAACTTTTAATTTATTATTTAACCCCATTCTTACTGTTCACATGGTGAAATGTCTCTTTAATTGTCTTTAACTGAAGTTAGGATTGGTTGCCATCTGCTGAGCTTTGATGTTTGTGAATCTTCAGTGCTTCAGATGTCAGTGTTCAGAATTCAATGAAGAACCCAAGAGACAATGATGCAACGCAGAGGACAACTAAGAGGCAAGGATGTCTGCTTGATGTTTTCTCACTCTTTTGATTGCGAGTGTGTGTGTGTGTGTGTGTGTAGTCATTTTAGCGCAGATGCAGTACTCATCTCTAAGCCAGTGCAAGTGTGTGTTTGACTTGGTAATCATCAAGAGCTGCACCAGGGGAGTATGTGTGCACAGATGACATGGCCTAGATTTCCTCCAAAACATCCCGGGGCAACCAGATGAGCAAATGAACCACGTGGCATCACCTCAAACAGCTGACCCACAACTCCAGCGCGTCCTTCACATGTGGCACAAGCATCTCGATCCCTCTCTGTTGACTGAGATCTGACAGCTGTTGTTTTCTTAGCATTTTGGGATTGCTGACTCTTTGGACCTTCCTTTGTTCACACATCAGTCAGTGTGTTTCTCAGAGACGTCTGGGATCACATTGTGCTGGTGTGTAAGTTGTCAGTCTGATTTTCACTCAGTGAATGTGCAATATGCACAAGAATATAGATGCACAATGTGCAGAAGAATAAAAGTTTTCAGCTTCTCAACTTTCCTCAAACATCTCCCAGACATTTAATAAAAGACAAACCAAAGATAATCTTTCTGTTCACAATTCCATAAATGTATTTATGCCTGGGTGCTAAAAGTGAAATATGACTCATATAAAATGCCTTTTCTATTGTCAGTCATTGCATCTTTTAAAACTACAGCAGAAAATGGTTATAGGTTCCATTCCCAGGGAACATATATAAAGTACAGTTGAGGTCAAATGTTTACATACACCTTGCAGAATCTGCAAAATGTTAATTATTTTACATACTGTATAGTCCACAAATAATAAATGAATTAATAAAAATGACCCCGTTCAAATGTTTACACAAGGTTGATTCTTAATACTATGTTGTTACTTGAATGATCTCCAACTGTGTTTTTTTTTTTTTTTTCTTTAGTGATAGTTGTTCATGAGTCCCTTGTTTGTCCTGAACAGTTAAACTGCCTGCAGTTCTTAAGAAAAATCCTTCAGGTCCCACAAATTCTTTGGTTTTTCAGCATTTTTGTGTATTTGAACCCTTTCCAACAATGACTGTATGATTTTGAGATGCATCTTTTCTCACTGAGAACAACTGAAGGACTCTTATGCAACTATTACAGAAGGTTCAAACGCTCACTGATGCTCCAGAAGGAAACGCGATGCATTAAGAGCCAGGAGGTGAAAACTTCCTGAATTTGAAGATCAGAGTAAATTTAACTTATTTGGTCTTCTGGGAAACATGTAACTATCATCTGTAGCCTATATATATTTGGTCAAAATAAGAAAAATGTACACATCTTCATTATGTTCAAAAGTTTTCACCCCTCCTGGCTCTTAATGCATCGTGTTCCCTTCTGAAGGATCAGGGAGTGTTTGAACCTTCTGTAATAGTTGCATATGAGTCCCTCGGTTGTCCTCAGTGTGAAAAGATGGATCTCAGAATCATACAGTCATTGTTGGAAAGGGTTCAAATATGCAAAAATGCTAAAAAACCAAAGAATTTGTGGGACCTGAAGGATTTTTCTGAAGAACAGCAGGCAGTTTAACTGTTCAGAACAAACAAGGGACTCATGAACAACTGTCACTAAACAAAAAAACAAAAAAACAAAAAAACGCTGTGGATTACTCAGGTAACAACAGTATTAAGAACAGTATTAAGAATATAAACTTTCAAACGGGGTCATTTTTATAAATTCAACTATTATTTTCCTCTTGTGGACTATATTTTAAACATTTTATGTGAAATATCTAAATAAATTCTAAATTTACTAAATCAATTTAAAACAGTACTAAATAAAAAAATAACATGCAAACTCTCTTCCTCACTGTGCATTAGGACGATATAGACACAGGTCCTCTTCCAGGCAGATTTGTAACAACTTTAGTTGACTGAAACTTCTTAATTATTGTACTGATGATAAAATTGTGGATTTTCAATGCTTTCGCATTTTTTTTTTTACAGTCACTTTCTATTTTGTGAAACACAATAATCTTGTTCTGCACATCAGAACTATATTCTTTAGTTTTACTCCTTGTAATGGATGATTAAGAGAATTTGGACTTTGTGTTCCTCATTTATATTCCTATAGAAGAGGAAATCATGGCTGGACAATTTCATGCTCCTAGTCACCCTGGTGTGCTAAAAATGTAAATATGAATAGGAATATACTTCAGAGATATTTTACTCATAAGAAATTCTAGGGGTGCCAATAATTGTGGTCAACATCCATCGGAGAAAACCAGTTAATTCATAATCTGAGTTTCCCCCTCACTTTCAATTGTTTTACTTCAACGAAAGGTTTGAATTTTGTGAATTTTTTGAATGAAAGATCAAAAAGATACATGACACAGATTTATTTTTACAGCCGCCGTTGCTCATATTTACCAACGGTGCCATTATTAGTGGAGGTCACTGTATCATATTCCATTGTCCATATCCTCTTTAACTTTAATTAAAACAGATCAGCTACTAGCTACTATATGTACATCAAGCTACTACTACATATATTGTAAAAATGTCAATTTGGTGTAAAGCTGCTTTGCAACGATATGTATCGTGAAAAGCGCTATACAAATAAATTTGAATTGAATTGAATTGAATACTTTTACAAGAGTAGAAACCATTATCTTAATATTGACTTTTTTTATTATTTTAATATGCAGTACAGTAGACGTGTTGTAAGGTTTTGCTTGGCTTGTTTGTTTATATTGCTTCTCTGAAAATCTTTACATGAAAAATGGCTTATACATTAGAAGGGGGTCTCACTGCTATAAGGGGCTGCTGAGAGGTTTGTGCCGTATGCTAGTTTCTACTTCAGTAGGGTGAGAAGAGTGTTGCAGGCATGTTACGTCACTTTTAGCACCCAGGCATAAAACCATTTATGAAGTCATGGACAGATAGTTCTCTGTGTTTTTTTCTTTCATTAATTTTTTTAAACTAAAAATTGAAACTAAGGGCTTGTTCACACCAAGAATAAAAACTATGTCAGTAACTATATCGGTGTCCACACAAATGCACAATATTTTTCTTTATATTATGAATTCTCTGAAGTTTTGTCATCTGTCATCTGGATTTGCCATCAATATTTTTTTAGTTAATCCACTGGAAAAATCCAAAAGTTCAGAAAGTGATTCCAGGAATATCATTCCTCTGTGCTATTATCTTTATACCGTAGTTGTGCTGTGAGAATGATTTTTAAAATCAAAAACAAAAAATGACTTTATTGTTATTATTATAGTTATCATTCTTGGACCTTAAACATGTTACATCTCAAACAAATAGATTTTCACACCATCTGGACTGCATAATGATAACGTTTTAATTCTGCATTGTTTTGATATGCAAAGAGATCATTTACATTTTGCTTACAAAAGACTAATTCAGCTCTTACCCTCATTTCCCAACAGCATGTGCACATTTTATCAAAACAAATGCACTTTTCCAAGCATATTTGTATGTTTTTGTTGTTGTTTCTTCTTCCTCCATTGGGTTGCTTTCATTGTTTCAACCTTTCAAGCAGTTTAATATCTCAGCAGTTGGAAGTCATGAAGTGTTCTCAGCTGCAGCTGGGATTTAATCAATACTAAATGCAGTTTCAAACTATCATTTATGTTAAGTTAAGAGAAATACCAAAAGTTATGAATAATTCAGGTGTTTTGACTCTAATGGTGAATTGGCTAAAATCAGCATAGACACCGTTTTAACAGACTTTCCCCTTGATGAATAAAAGATACGGGGCATGGCTGAGACGCTGCCGGCTTATAGCTCCCATGGACCTCAGACTGTGTTTTTGTGGTTGAAATGTGTTTTGGGCCCTGAGGATACTAGAGCTGGTGAAAAACACATCAGACAGAGACATCAAGATGAAGACACACAGTAACCTCAGAGTTCAGAGAGCACACTTTCTTATTCATACAAATACAAACTCAACATATACACAAGCAACTAGCCTGCGACTCCAGTGACCAAACATACTGTAGACATGCCAAAAAGTTTAATAATATATATACAGTTGAGGTCAAAAGTTTACATACACCTTGCAGAATCTGCAAAATGTTGATTATTTTACCAAAATAATAGGGATCATACAAAATGCATGCTATTTTTTGTCTAGTACTGACCTGAATAAGATATTTCACATAAAAGACGTTTACAAAATAATAGTTGAATTTTTAAAAATGACCCCGTTCAATAATTTACATACACTTGATTCTTAACACTGTGTTGTTACCTGAATGATCCACAACTGTTTTATTGTTGTTGTTGTTGTTATTTGTTTGCTCAGTGATGTTCATGAGTTTCTTGTTTGTCCTGAATCAGAAAAATCCTTCAGGTTCCACAAATTCTTTGGTTTTTCACCATTTTTGTGTATTTGAACCCTTTCTAACAGTGACTGTGTGATTTAGAGATCCATCTTTTCACACTGAGGACAACTGAGGGACTCATATGCAACTGTTACAGAAGCTTCAAACGCTCACTGATGCTCCAGAAGGAAACACAAAGCATTAAAAGCCAGGGGGTGAAAACCTTTGAACAGAATGAAGATGTGTACATTTTTCTTATTTTGCATAAATATCATGAATGTTATCATAAGTTTTCACCCCCCCGGATTCTAATGCATTGGTTTTCCTTCTGGAGCATCAGTGAGTGTTTGAATCTTCTGTAATCATTCTATATGAGTCCTTCAGTTGTCCTCAGTGTGAAAAGATGGATCTCAAAATCATACAGTCATTGCATTTTGTATGATCTCTCTTATTTTGGTAAAATAATTAACATTTTGCAGATTCTGCAAGGTGCATGTAAACTTTTGACCTCAACTATACAGTGTATATATTGTCAAATTAGCATGTTGTTTTTAAGGAGAAAATTCGGAGAAGGCAGAGACAGCAAAAGACCTGCACATTACTGTCCAGGAGAAACATCTGTGATCTTTCTTGCAGGTACGGCTATCTTTATAAATTCCGTCTGTAGGTTTCTTTTGGACTAGCACGTTGTGTTTCATTTTCATTTGATCTGTTCCTCCAGCATTCACCCATGAACATGTCCTGCAGCTATGTTGGTTTTCTCATAGCAACTCCCACCACCTTGTTTACCTTCCCTTAAATCCCACTCGCACACTAATGTTGTATCTGCTTCTCTGCATTTGCTTGATTTTGGCCGCGACTGCTAAACAAGGTTATGAATACACATGAACTCGTGCACGTGCAGTCAGCGACTCGCCACCAGTGTAAATCTGGTCATGTTCTGCTAGTCGCTCTGTCCTTATTTCAGAAGCTGTAAGCCCTGGAGATGATGCAGATTTTTGCTCCAGTGTCACCGACTCTAATGCTGCCGTTGTGATTACCGGGCCTCATGCAGCACTGATCAAGAGCAGGGACCCCAGTGCCCCCGTCTCATTTTTTCTCTTCTGAAAAGCAAGACTCACTTCACAGAGCCTCTAATTAGCGAGGATGAAAAGCCGCATTAGCAATGTTAATGAAGTTTGTGTTTGAAAGTGCATCCGGTGTAGGACTGCAGTCCTGTCTGAAGGGCTTTGCCATATAGACCAGCCAGGAGCTTTGATTTTTATTTAGACCGAACCGCATTTTCATGCTTACCAAGGAGGTGCAGAAGTCTGAGGTTTATTCAGATTTGGAAGAAAAAGAAATCCCATTTTTTAGAATGATAGACCTACATGTGGTGGATTTTTTGTGTGTGCTGAAAGTAGTGTGGTGGGGTGAATTTCAAAAGGAAAATCAATTCCTATTTGAAATCCCTGTTTGCAGAACAAAACCGTGAAAAATTAAGTCATGTGTCTTTGAAACCTTTGCAATACAGCAAACAGCTATTTTTATTCAAGATTACCAATTATGTATTTACACAAATGGATAGATTTTTGAGAGCTATATTTCTTATGTTATCACTTTGCATAACGCATCTCAGAACTGTTGCAAAAGTAGTCAAGGTTGAGCAGAGGTTAAAGCAACTGCAAAAATCATTGTAGAGTACAAAACAACAACCAAACCTATAAACATACGCCTGATGATAATTGCAAACATCAAGAACAACCTGATGAAAGAAAGCATTAGATTTGTTTTGCCGCAGGGCTGTGAATCGAGCGAAATATTTAATCACTCAGAGTTTATTTTTGTGATAAAGACTGGCT
This sequence comes from Cirrhinus mrigala, assembly GCA_036247105.1. NCBI lineage: Eukaryota > Metazoa > Chordata > Actinopteri > Cypriniformes > Cyprinidae > Cirrhinus > Cirrhinus mrigala. The sequence continues at coordinate 23,260,225 of CM070021.1, forward strand.
GATTACATGACTATACTTACTTGACTATGCTAAAAATTCATTTTCCCTGTATAAAAAGTTCATAACAGCCAGCATAACAGGCAAAATGAATATTGCAATAATATAATATATTAATACCGAAACTCTCTATTTTTTTCCACCATCGACAGGGAACACTCTTAAAGATTCCAAAATGGTGTTTTTGCAGTGATGCCATAGAAGAACCATTTCAGTGAACAGTTCCTAAAAGAATCATTTTGAAGAACATTTAAAAAATCTAAAGAACTTTTTTCGACTGTAAAGAAGCTTTTCTGTATTTGAAAGATTCCATGGATGTTCAAGGTTCTTCATAGAACCACTGATGCCAATAAAGAATCTTTATTTTTAAGAGTGAAGATGGCACCAGTTGGTACTAACTGCCTTGAATGAACCAACATACAACCTTACCATGGACAACAGCAAATTTTCCGAAATAAATTGGACACTAAATGGCAAAACTGACCAAAAAAATAAAATGAATTGCAATTAATTGCATATATCACTTCAAGTCAAATATTTAATAGATGCTACAAAATGTGGCTTTAGAAGTCAAGAGGGTTTGCACTTGTGTCACAATTTGGTCAGTTACCTGGATGCGCGACCGTATCAAACAACAGCATGGATTGCATGGTTAATGTACTACTGAATATGCTGTTCTGCTAATTTATACTATCTAAACCACAGAAAAAACATGTGGAAGCCGCTAAATCGTATATAGAAGGACTTAGTGAGCAGAAAAGGGCGTGATATTTTGACAAACTAAAGTTAACAGGTGATAAAGATACGTACAAGCAGTATTAATTAAGATATTAGCCTAATATTTCACCTACCTGACCGGAAATGATAAGAACAAAAAAGAATGTTGTCAAAATTCTTGCCCTGGAAATCCTTGTTCCTCAAACGCCTTTTGTTCCTCGAACAGTTTTTTGCACACTTCTCCTTGATTTGTTATAACTTTTGGCAGTCTATATAGTACTCCAATAGTTTTTCCCGGTCCGACCGATTAGTACAGCCCAAAACATAACAATAATTTACCATTTTCAGCAGCAATAATCAGCAAAATATGTGAGTTTCCTTCAGTTCAGTGGCATTAAGTTCACTGCCACAAATGTGGCCAATTGATGACGTGCTGTGAAAACACTCCATTTCACTGAAGAAAGGACTATCACTGACTTACAGCATCTCTGTCTGGAAGGCTATTCACAAAGGATGTTACTTAATTAACTAAATAAAAAATACATTATAATGGTAACTTTTGCTTCTCAAATTGAGTCCAGTTGCTCTTTATTGCCATCTTTTCAAGCTCCTTGAACAGCTATAAGATTACCTCCTTTCAATGTCCAGAATACTTCAGTTTGTCATGCTTTTAAATACTCCACTACAGTGCAGCGGAGTAGCACAAAATCTTTTCTAAAAAATGAAAGATTTTGGTCAAGGATATGTCTTGCTATTCTGTTCTGCTTTTGTTCATGCAGAGAGAGGAAATGTACTTCCCAAGAGTGAGAAGATATTAAGAGGCCGTTCATAAAGCTGGCGCCTTTGTTTTCCATCTGTGATCAATGTACCAAGATTGTAGTCACACCATCCCAGTCCTTGTGCCGCAGATGTCATGGTTCGACTGTAATCCCATTTCTGAAAGAGGATTTCTCACCCATCAAATTACTGTTCCCCGGCACGCTTTCCCCTCTGAATGCATCCAATCGAAAAGATCTCTCTGACCTGCTGATAGAATATTGTGGCCTTTTCACTGTAGGAAGTTATGCATTTAGAAAGAGAATATATCTTTTCAAAATTCAACTGCAATCACAGTGAAGGAAATATTTTGTTCCACTCTGCATAAAGTAGGTTTCAGTTGTAGAGGACCTTTCAGATGGCATTTTCAAATGATTGCTGGTCATCTATGTCTTTCAAGCTTGAGCTTGGGAAAAGTGCTTTAGAAATAAAACTAAATTATAAATTATACCGAATAATAACATGACGCGATCAAATAGAGGCGCGCACTAATGCAGCAGACGTCAAAGAAAGAAAATCATTACAAGCACCGACAGTGAGAGACTGTTTAGTACCGCATCGCATGTCTTTGATGAGAAGAGGAAGGGGTGGTTGTTGCTGGTTACCGTATGTTGACTGAAATCACGAAATGCTGCGCTGCGCGAGCTCGTTAGCCAGGGTTCAAAGTCCAAACCGCGAGGAAAATCTGCGCTGAAACAGCTGATGAGAATCATTCATAAATCTGCTGCTGTCAAAAAAAGAAGTACTGAGGTGTTCTTGCGGGTTTCCGCCAAAGTAAAAGTCAACATTCATAAATGTTAGTATTGTAATTTTACTGTTGTTCTGTAAAATAAAATAAAAAAGTAAGACAAAAATAATGATAACAATAACTACAACGGGGGACTTGTAATATTTTCTAATGTTTTAAAAGAAGACTTCTGCTCAGTAAGGCTGCATTTATTTGTACATTAAAAAACACATGCCTAATTCATAACTAAAGAATATTATTTTACTAACTTTTTACTAATTTTAAGTCAAACTGTGCTTTGTTGGTAGGCTATAATGTCTACTAGAATGTTAAAAATGTTTTTAAAATATTTTTAAATTGTTGCTTTGTAATTGATTCTTTTTCTCCGAAAAGCAAGACAAAACTGTACAAATTTTGGCTATTTAGTTTGTGTTTATTTTGTTTGTTTGTGAGATGGTGAAAAAAAAAAAAGGGAAAATACATGGTGGAAAAAAAACTGGCCCAGTGTTTCATTTTGTTTGGTTTCGGCCAAGAATTTTAATTTCTGTGAATCTCTAATTGAAATATATAACTGTGCCATTATTTCATGTGCTCTCTTATTTATTTAAAAATAAACATGGAAACTTTTTTGTAAGATAAAGGATAAAGTATAAGTAAGGAATAACTCCAGTTTGTTGAATTATTAGAAAATAATGCACGCCCTAAGTGTAATGGCCACCTCGGGTTTCCATTATATTCTATTAATTCAATGATCCGTTGTCAATTATTCCTCACATACATTTTATCCTTTATCCTACAAAAAAGTTTTTACAAAAATATTGAGCAGCAAAACTGTATTCAACACAGAACCATTAATAAAGGAGAAGTCCACTTCGTTTACAAACGATTCCAAATGCAGTTGTAAACGATCCCAGCCGAGAAAGAAGGGTCTTATCTAGCAAAACGATCAGTTATTTTCATAAAAATAATACAATTTATATACTTTTTAATGTCAAACGCTCGTCTTGTCTTACTCAGCCTGGACTGTTTTTCTCCGGGTTATGACAGTTAGGGTATGTCGAAAAACTCCCATCTCATGTTCTCCCTCAACTTCGAAATCGTCCTATATCGATGTTTTACCTTTTTTGTTAAGAGTGTTTGATCTTCTTCGCCTCTTTACTTGCAAAGACTGTGTCAGTACTTCTGCAGCAATGTAGGATGATTTTGAAATTATTTTTGAAGTTGAGAGAGAAATACGATCCAGAGTTCAAGGAGAGCAAGGCAAGATGAGCATTTGAGAATAAAAAGTATATACATTTTATTATTTTTATGAAAATAACCGATCGTTTCGCTAGATAAGACCCTTCTTCCTCAGCTGGGATCGTTTACAACCGCATTTGGGATCGTTTTAAGCTGCATTTAAACTGCATTTTGGAAGTTCAAAATCGGGGCACCATACCAGTCCATTATATGGAGAAAAATGCTGAAATGTTTTCCTCAGAAAACATAACTTCTTTACGACTGAAGAAAGAAAGACATGAACATCTTGGATGACAAGGGGGTGAGTACATTACATATGAATCTTTGTTTTGGAAGTGGACTTTTTTACTATTCAAGCACCAATAATAATTGATAGTTATTGAGCACCAAATCAACATATTAGAATTGTTTCTGAATGATCACGTGACACTAAGACTCAAGTAACGTCTGCTGAAAATTCAGCTTTGTCATCACAGAAATAAATTACATTTTAAAACATATTCAAATAGAAAACACTTATTTTAAACTGTACAAATATTTACTGTTTTTACGGCTTTTTGACCAAATGAATGCAGCCTTGGTGAGCATAAAAGCAAAAAACTTCTTAAAATGGTTTTGGGCCAGTTAGCAACCACCCAGAACACCACAGCAACACCCTGGCAACCACCCAGAAAACCCTTGTGTGTCAGCAAGTTTTGCCCAGACAAGCACCGCACACATTTTCTTTAAAAAATGCATAAAAATTCATTCCATTTCTCTTTTTTTGTGGGGTATAGTACCCTCAGGAGCCATCTCTGTCAACAGAGCAACTGCATCCAACCAGAGAAAAGCCAAAGCCTGCCAGTAGCACAACATATCAAAGGCTGACTAATTTAATCCCTAAACCTATTGTGTTTAGACTGGCAGCAGTCACACAAGGATTAGCATGTCATTGTTCCCCGATCTGTTCCATTATCTGCTTCTGTTGTTCTCTTGCATAATCCATAATAAGCCAGGCTTTACATTAATTACCTTACAGTGATCTGTAGCCTCCTTAAATTAAATTCTGTAGTGTAAAAGTACAAACAGAATGTTAAACTTAAAGCATTTTTTTCTTAGTCGTGAGTTTGTGTATTCTCAGTTCTTCGAACCGCAATGATGTTTTTCCCGAGGTTCAAAATGAAGCAACTGGTATTAATAGCCCATACCGCTCTTAATACTGATCTGATACGCAATCGCTGCGTAATAGTGACTATTTAATAGTATATTAATCCTGTAGCTCCTTCATCTATAAATCATAAAAAAGCAATATGATTTTTTAGCTATTCCTCCTGAACTTGGCCCATTTTTTCAGTCTAGACTTGCAAGAGTTATAGTAAGTCTTTTATGTTCTGGATATTCCCATGACAGCTCAGTTTAGTGAAAAAGCAAATTCTGGCTATTTTCAGATATAGGCTTTCATATGTGTAATATGTGTTTCTCAAATACAATATGCACATTTTAAACACTACGTTTTAAAAACAGTATCTAAAACAAGCTCTTTTGACATCATTTGGATCTTACGTAGTATCATATCTCACAACAAACAGTACTAAAAGTTTTATTGTTAGCCAGCGATGCCCACAGCCTCTTTTAGGAAGTGCTTGTACTCTCAGTGCTATGCTCTGCTGAGCTTGGTTCGGCACCCGCCTTAGGGTATCATTTGTACGGCTTATTAGAGAAGCTTTGTGCAACTAGATAAAATTCTCCTCCCTGCACTGCTTTAGCACAGAAAAATCAGTATCTGCATGTCTATTATGCAATTCTAAAGTGTGTGTGTGTGCGCATTCGTGTATATTTCTCCCTACAATGGTTTCAGGAAATGCATACTGTAGGCCTATGTTTTTATACACTTATAAAAATAAAGGTTTCAAGAGGGGGGTTTCAGAGCGATGCCACACAAGAACCATTTTTGAAGATCCTTTTAGTGAACAGTTCTAAAAAGAACCATTTTTCTTAGTGCAAGGAACATTTTAATAATCTAAAGAACCGTTTTCATAAGTCGGTTCATTCTAGTGAATCAGAAACATGCAGTGTGATCATTGTGATCTGATTCCCTATAATGAATGACTCTCATGAGTCAGTTCATTCTAGTAAATCAGAAACATACAGTGTAATCACTGTAGTCTGATTCCTGAACTAATGATTATGAACTGTTTCTTTTAAATAAATCAGAAACATATAGCACAGCCATAGTGTCCGATTCCCAATTGAAGGATTCTGGATAGTTGGTTCTTTTTAAGTGAAATACATTTAGCTTACAAAACTGTAATTACTTTCACTGTAGTTACTGACTGTCTGTTCATTCTGTATAACAACTTTAAAGATGCACATATGTCTTTTATAAAAAGTAGCATGTTATAAAAACAAATACATTAAATATTTATTTTTTTTAATATTAATATTTAATATAAAGTTACATGTAATTTAGTTTAGTTATAAAAAACTTACAAGATCCTTGGATATTTTATCTAATGCAGTAACATTCATGCATTTGTAAGTGTTGTTCTGTTGACAGCAATTAATATTTTAAAAATTAAAGATAAATATTTTATGAAAATAAATAAAATATATTAAATTGTTGCTTGTTTAGTTTTGTTGTTTAATATAAAGTTGGCTAATGTAAAATGAGCTCAGTTCTATTTCTTATAAGAAAAACTAGCAGTTTTCAGATGCCACTTGATTTAAAATTTCATCTAATGCAATAACTTTTGTAAGTGTGACATAAGTGTATATTAGTTTTTGGCCCACCATACAGATTTTGATTTACATTTTGTTTGAGCTGTATTTTCTGGATGAGATTCTGTTGGAAAAGTGATTGTGACTGTGTTGATCCAATCTTCCATCTGCATTTGAAACCCTCGTTTCTTCCACTGCAGCTAGAAATGGCACGAGATATTAAGGCAGATTCATTTATCCCAAAGACCACACAATGTGCAGCGTGGCCCTCTGTTCCGTATCCGTGGAGATCCACAATGTTCCATTACAGATGACATCGCTCTCCACTCTATGTAATTCACTGCTGCTCCTTCTCGGCTCTGACCTCTCTCTTTGAGTGGGCCATGAGAACAGCGTCTGAATAATACATACATGGAACACTTTCTCCTGAGCCGCGAATATGCGCTTCCCAGCTCGTCAGGCAGAAAATGAAACCTCTCCTTCTGCGCTGTCACCTCCTCCTTCTCACGTACGTTGGAGCGCTGGATTGCGGTGAAGGGCTTGAATGCTAATGAGGAATCATCAAACGTGAACGTTACTCTTGAAGTACCGAGTCCTTCAAGGGTTCGCCCGAAGACTTGTTCAGCGCGACTCTGACAATGTAAAGATGAAAATTTATGGCTTGTGACTCTAGTTTTCCATTAACTTGGCTCTGTGTCACGGAGAAGTGTTTGATTGCTGTGGAAGTCGTTTTGCATAAGATTCAATGCATGCAAACAGCTCTATTTTTAATGGTCTGAGGATTCTGTAAAACCTCCGAACCCATCCATGCTTAGACCCAACTTCCCATTCGTTTTGCATATAGTCACAAGGGCACCGGCTAATTAGCATGCCGTATCCTTGAGTCACGTAGGATGCTCCAAGTAATTAAAGTGAAATATTGCAGCGTGGAGGCGGAAGATGTGACGTACCCTCCTCTCCGCTTGAGAACAAATCCCTCACATTATAGACACCGCAAGCTCCATTAATAACCCAGGCAACAGTTGTCAAGAATTTGGGTAGTCTTGTGGGAAAAGCTGAAAAAACTGGAGGGGAGATGGAAAGAAAAAACACAGACTTGCAGTGATGTGGAGCCATATGGCTCTGCATATTTCAGGACGATAAAGTCCTCCACTGAGGACAGAATAATACAGAGATGACTCCACTTAGCAGGCAGAGGCGCAAGAGGTAATGAAAATGGCAAAGCCATGAATTTTGTACTTCAAAACAAGCCATGGAGTTTCCAGAAATGCAAATGCACTGATAGAGCTGATAATGGCCTTACATATACAGTTGCAAAAGTATTCATACCCCTTCATTAGGGCTGCACAATTAATCGAATTTCTAATTGTGATTACAATTACAGATGCCACAATTATGTACTCGTTCAAAGGCACAATTACAAAAAATAAAAAACAAATAAATCCACTTACATTATTCTGCTTGCTTAATATGTATGTGTATGTATGTGTGTGTGTGACTGCGTCAAGGCACAGATGTGGGGAAGAGTTCAGAAAAAATTCTGCTGCATTGAAGGTTCACAGAAGCACAGAAGTCTCCATTACCCTTAATGGAAGATGTTTGGAACAACTAGGACTCTTACTAGAACTGGCCTCCTGGCCAAACTGAGCAATTGATGGAGAAGGGCTTTGTTTAGCCTGGTAACCAAGAGGCTCAACTCTAGTTGAGCTCCATGATCATATGTGGAGACAGAAGAAATTTACAGAAGGACAAACATCACTGCAACACTCCACCAATCTGGTCTTTATGGTGGTGTGGCAAGACACTCTCTTTAGTGAAGACACATGAAAACACACTTGGAATTCGCAAAAAAAAAAAAGGTTGTGAGAAACAAGATTCCTCAACCTGAATTCCAAGCATCATGTTTGAAGGAAACCAGGCACTGCTCATCACCTGCAGAGTACTATCCCAACAGTAAAGTGTGGTGGTAGCAGCCTCATGCTGTGGTGCTGTTTTTCAGCGGGCAGGGACTGAAGGACTCGTCAGAATAGAAGGAAAGCTCAACACAGAAAAATACAGAAATAGCCTTAATGAAAACCCAGTGCAGAGCATTCAGAACCTCAGACTGGGCAGAAGGTTCACCTTCCAATAGGACAATGACCCTAAGTAAGAGCAAGAGTGGCTTATAGACAACTCAGCCAGAGCTTGGGCTTGAACCCAATCAAATATTTCTGGAGAAACCTGAAAATGTGTGTCTGCCCCACCCAAGCTGACAGATTTGAGAGGTGAAGAGGCAAGTAGAAGAATGCCAGACAATTGCCAAATTCAGAAGTGCAAAACTTGTCACATCATACCCAAAAAGACTTGAGGCTGTAAAGGTGCTTCCGCTAAATACTGAGTTAAGGGTATGAATACTTATGCAATGTACTTATTTAAGGGGTTTTTTTGTTGTAATAAATTTGTGACAATTCAGCTTTTTGCTTTGACATTATGGTATATGGAGTGCAGATTGATGTGGGGGAAAAAAGTCATTTAAAGCAGTTAAACATAAGGCATAACAACGTAACAAAACATGAAAAAAAATTAAGGGGTATAAATACTTTCGTAAGGCACTGTGTATATATACAGTCATGTGAAAAAGTTAGGACACCCTATTGAATTGCATGGTTTTCCATATCAGGACATCATTAAAAAAACCTGGTCTTTGGCTGGTCTTAAAATTTCGAAAATAAAACCCCAGATGAACAACAACACATGACAAATTGCACTGTGTCATTATTTACTGAACAAAAATAAAGCCAAAATGGAAAAGCCATGTGTGACAAGGCTAAGACAACCTTATTGTTAACATTGGAATTAAAAGAGTAAATAACAGTCAAGCACAAGCGCCTCTATAAAAGCATAAGCTTTGGCAGTTTGCTGGTCTGGAGCCTTCAGGTGTGTGTTAACACAATGCCAAGGAGGTAAGACATCAGCAGTCATCTTAGAGAAGCAATTGTTGCTGCTGTCAATCTGAGAAGAGTAATACGGCCATTTCCAAACAAGTTGAAGTTTATTCACAAGTGGAAGACATTTGAAACAGACACCCCGCCTTCCAGGAGTGGACGTCCCAGAAAATTCACCCCAAGATCAGACCGTGTAAAGCTCAGAGGAATGGCAGACAACCCAAGAACTACACCTCAGACTCTACAGGCCTCAGTTAACATGTTAAATGATAAAGTTCATGACAATAATATTAGAAAAATATGGGACAAAAATGGCATGTTTGGAAGGCTTGGCAGAAGAAAGCCTCTTCTATCTAAAAAAAAAAAAAAAACATTGCAGCACAGTTTAGCACACCAGCAAATCTACAACAGAATGGCTGAAAAGAAAAAAAAAATCAAGGTGTTGCAATAGCCCAGTCAAAGTCCAGAGCTCATCCTGACTCTAATGCTGTGGTGAGAGCTGTGCATAAGCAAATGCCCACAAACCACAATAAACTGGAGCAACGTTGAAAAGAAGAGTGGTCCAAATTCTTCCAGAACGATGCGAGAGACTGATAAAGTCACACAGAAAATGAATGCTTCAAGTTATAGCAGTTAAAAGTGGATCTACAGGCAGCTGAATTATAGGGTGTCCTAACTTTGTCACACATGACTTTTCCATCTTGGCTTTATTTTTGTTAAATAAATAATGACACAGTGTGATGTGTCATGTGATGATGTTTATCTGAGGATTTATTTTCCAAATTTTAAGACCTGTCAAGGACCAGATAATTTTTTATTATGTCCTGATACAGAAAACCATGGAATTCAATAGGGTGTCCTAACTTTTTCACATGACTGTGTATATATACACAGTATATTCATTCAGCGCAGAATTGTTCTTTTTAGTGCACCTGATGAAGCAGTTCACCAAATTGGACTGAGCTTCAAATAGTTTGAGGCTCGAATTAACGCAGATCTACAAGTTACTAACTCAAATCGCACTTTTGAATCAAAACTCACTCACTTTTTGCCTGACAGTCCCTCTGACTCAAAATGAATCAATTTCCTATATGATGCCAACTCATTCTGAGCGGCGTTCCAATTACTCCAACAGTACACTGAACTGAGGGCAGTATCTTTAGACATGTCCGACATGCAAAGAACTGTCTGCAAAATGTTTCTGATGTATTTTGCCAAACAGCGTAAAAAAGTAAAACAAATAAAACACTGAAAATTATCTGATGGCAGTAACTTTGAGTCAACAGTAGTGCACTGATTATGAATCTCGAGTCAAGAGTGATAGTGTTTAATTTTTAGTGACAAAGCTAAAAAATATATTAGGTAGTGTGAACAAACTTACAATATTTCAGCAATGGAGTTGTGTGACTTACATGTTCTATCAACTGTTCAGATTCAGAACTAGTGATGCTGATTCACAAATAATTTACTTTTTTCTGTATCTCATTTAGAAGGCTGGAGGTTGCATTCATTAGCCATATACGTCATCGTCTCATTTCGAAAAAGCAGCCATTATAAAATTGACTGTTATTCCTCATGAGGCGTAATTACTGCAATTTATTTCTTACTTTAGAATGTAATGAGAGCCTATGACGTCTGCAGCTGACAAATGCGACATCCGCAGGACACAGTCTTCGAAATGAGATGCAGCAAGTTAAATTGTTTAGTGAAAGAGTGTGAATTAGTTTACAGTTCAGTCTGAATGATTCAGGCAGTTCACTCACTTGTCTTTTTGAGGTTTCTCACAGCAAGAACACAGAACAAAAACTGCTGGATAAAGTGAATATATTTACCTACAATCATTTGAAACCAAACCTGCAAATACATCTTATCGTTTGTCTGTGATGAAATTCAGCACAATAAAACACCTTATTACAGTCTCTTTTTTTCCAGTTGAACTTTGTTTTAAAAAACACATTGATTTAGTTACAGCAGAATACTTTTGATATTTCTTATTTATTTATTAATACGCTACTTTTCCCCATATAACTATAGCTACTAGTCTGAAGGCTATATCATTCATCTTTGCTTGGCTAATTGAGTGGCAATCAAGAACATGATGTACATGCCGTTCATAGTTGTACGTTTAACCTCCGATTTAATGGCACTACAAACAAAAGCAGGTCACAAGAAGAAAGCGACAAGAGCACTGAGATTTAACCGTGGATACAAATTAACGAGACTCATGGGGCGAGGTGAGACCAGCTTTATCTTAGATGCTGACAGCGTTTAAAATGAGTACGTGAAAGTGTCTGGAGTTCAGCTCTCCTGTTAAGCTAAAAGCTTCTCACAAATAACACCGTCTTTGTTGCTGATTCAGTGTCTCGGCTATTGAAATGCATGCAGCGAGAACCCAGCTTACAGGGAACATTCTCAGAACTTTTGTTCAGAGCTACCTCGTCTTTAATAACATTCTCAAAATCGTTATTTATAAATCCTTCAGGGAAAGTTTTCAGAAATGTTTAAGTTGGACATTCAACTTCTTACTGTACTAGTTGTTGCAAAATGATGAAATGGAATGTTCTTTTAATGTTTTCTATAACGTTTTTTTATTTTATTTTATGTTTTTTTAATAATAATAATAATAATAATAATAATAATAATACCAAAAAAAAAAGTTTTCAAACATTTTAAAAACTGGACATTTTGATTAGAAATGTAAAATGTTTTTAGAACATAAGCGGTGAAAGGAACATCCGTACTGAAATTTAAACTTTAATGAGACAACTGTATGCAGTATTTCGACACAATTCGATTTGATTTCTGATTTGATTTGATTCGATTCGATATTGTTTATTTTGGAAATATCCCTGTTGAAAAAAACAGCATATGCTGGTTAGGTAGGTTTTGATGCTGGTTTAAGCTGGTCCTTTGCTGGTTTATGATGGTCCTTAGCTGGTCATGTTGCTGCTCAAGGACCAGCATAAACCAGCAAAGGACCATCTTAAATCAGCATCAAAACCTACCTAACCAGCATCCCAGCTACCAGCATATGCTGTTTTTTTTCAACAGGGATATGTCAGGTACAGTACATGCCAAATTTTCTCAAGAAAAAAAAAAAAAAAATCTCTTAACTAATGCTGTAAAATGTACTTGAGAGTACCACATTACTATAATACTGAATGTTAAAATTAACGTATTTGTTTACAAACACTCAATGGAGTTTTTATAAAAATAAACTTACAATAACATAATTCTCCAATTTGTTAATAATGATTATGTTATTGGGTACATACATGTAGCAAATGCTCCTCACTAGCTCATTTTTCTATCTGACTAATGAGTTTATGGTCACCAAATATGCTTTCCTGAGGTAAATGTGACGTTACGTGACATTGTTTACAAGCTGTTATACTGACAACTTTTCGCGTTTGAAACACCAAATGAGCGATTACACAAAACAGGATACGGATTTCAGTAAGTTGTACTCTGTCTTTTAACATTCCTTCGGATGTTTATTAATGTATTTTCCTGCTGAAACTGGTATCAAAGCGGAGGAGATGATCGTTTACGTGCCGCTTCTCTTGAACTGAGGCACTACAGCGATCTGTTACTCAACATTAAACAGCGCCAAAACGGCATTTATTTTTTTAATTATGTAATAAACAGTCAACATTTTAGATTTGAGACTTTGTTTCATGTCAAAAGTCATGACACACAAAACTTACTGCGATTTATTGGATGGGAAGTGAGCTACTGTTCCTTTCATTGACTGAAAACAGGCTAGACTATCAGTTCTTGGGATTTAAGAAACAATATCGTTTCGTAAAAAGAGAATATAGATTAAAATCGACAAGTCGATATTTTTACCCAACCCTATTAAATAAAAAACAATTATGTTAAATGAATAATTCATGAGTTGTGTTTATCATCAGGCATTTAATATTGAGATTAGGGCTGTCAGTCGATTAAAATTTTTAATCTAATGATGTTTCGATTAATTAATCTAATTAATCGGAAAATAAATTTGATGAACTTGACTTTTAAAATACCCACAAAACATTATTGATTTTTTTTTCTTTTTGTTAAATAAGAAAGTATCAAGTGGACGTTTTATTGTTTCATTGTAGCTTTAGAAATAAATATTTTATTTGATTCAGCATAAAATTTATTGCACAAACATTTAGGCAGCAAGGGCCTAACGTAAACTATGGAACATAAAAGAAGACAATTTGAAAAACATCTCAGTAATTTTTATTCATACAATGAAAGTCAATGGTTAGCAAAACAGCTTTACCAACAGTCTTCAAAATACCTTCTTTTATGTTCCACAAAAGAAAAGTTTGAAACGACATGAGGGTGAGTAAATGATGACAGAATTTATTTTGGGGGTTTGAACTATCCCTTTTTTATAAAAAAAAAAACAAAAAAAAACGATACTCTAAATAAGAAACTAAATCGGCCAGCAGGTGGCGATAAATGTCTGTATGAGTCATTTGACTTGTTTAAACGGCTGATTCATTCAGGAATGAAGTAAATGGCTCTCTTTATAAATGGGTCTTTGAATCATTGGCTCACAAGTTTCGTTCAAAATGCAGATTCATTCAGAAACTAAACAACGCTGTGTTGCTCTGAAATGTTCTGCTATGGCTTACAAGCTAATATGTTCTCTGCAAAACTGAGCAAAACATATAGTACTGTGTTTAAAATATAACACAATATCAAACTTCTTATTTACTGAACTGTTATATAAAATCACATTTAAGCTTGTGATACTGTAGATTGGGACAAAATCAATACTCGTGTCATATCGCTCTGGTTGGCCGTGTGATATTGTGTGATATGAAATATATATAAATATGAGACAAAACACATACAGGGAAATTTTTTGCACCAATATCTTGAATTTTAGTGCATAACTGCATTTATAGCTTGCGTGTTAAAATATTTTAATCACATTCTTTTTCATAACTAATTATTAAGTTAACGCTTTAAACTGACAGCCCTAATTGAGATACATATGCACAAAAATCGGTCCAGCGTTTTGCCATTAAAACGTAGATGGCTGATAAGAAGGAAAAATATGTGTGCATGTATATTTTACTTCTCTGTTATTCAACCTCTAGAGGAAAAAATACAATTACTGAACAATAATTCACACTTTTAAAGCTTATAGTGTTGTCATGGAGATTCATCTACAATTTACAGAGGAATACGAAAGTCCTCTGACTGTACAGCACCAGAAATGTCCATTAGCAGCCTTATTTATCATGTTTTCCATTTTCTGCCAGTTGTTATTTTCCATATGACGTATTCCTGGGAGATAATATTGTTGTGAAAAATATTGTGGAAAAAAAAAGTGTTATACAAAATATACTGCATTGCATTGCCTTAGAGTGCTTTGTTTACCTCGCTGAGATTCTCTAGATGGATTTGCTGGATCATTAACAAATCAAAATATACAGTTTCTCGCTACACGCTGTATTTGGATTCACAATTAAATCATTAATGACAACAGGATCCAAATATTCTGGGACATTTTACAGCAAGTGAATCTGCCCACAATGTGCACATCAAACTAAAAAGTGTCTCTTCTACACACCCACACACAAGTAAACACACACACTGTGGGTGGATCCCAAAGGTAGTAACAGTACGGCTGATTTTATCTAACAACACCACCTCATGGCAATTTTATTTTTAGTATTCAGCCTTATTATTGAAGTTACAACAATGCTCCGACTCCTTCGTTGCTCAGTGTTGTTACCAGTAATATTTCGGTCCTTTTCCACCACTCCAAGTACTTGTGGGATTCAGGCTCTCCCTTAATCAGAACGGTGTCAAACGTAAGTAAACAATGGAAAACGCACATGGCAAATGAGATTAGCACATATTCGTGGTGGAGGTATAGGCACGTGCATAAACATCTCAAATCCTCGAACTCCATCAAGCTTCCAGCCGCTTTTCTTAGCACTTTGTGCTTTGTGAACATGCCAAATTTGCATATTATGACTTGCACTAATTACAGGCCTCATTAAGGCAGTGTTCCTCTGAGGTTAGCTGCGGCATGTGCTTGTCTGCCATTGCGAGCTGCCACTGAGAACCGCTCCTGCTCGCTTAATGACGAAAATGTGTCCTGCTTCATAATTAGACATAAAAATGATCTAGCGATGACAAGAACTCCACAGACGTGTTTGAAAGCGGGGATGAAAAATCACGTTTTGAATTATTTGTCATTTACATTTTTTATGAGGCAGGAATGCAAATGTGGATTCTAATGAATTAACACAGCTAGATTGAGAAAACACAACAGAACAGCTGTAATTATAACGCCATCTTTCTAAATCATGTCCTTAGAGTTATCATTAGCATACAGGATTGCTTATGGTTTCCGTAAGGGAGAGCGTTCGCTCAGGAATGTGAATGTCAGCGGAGAGGAATCTATAATTAATCTGTATTTGCGCTTGACATTTTTTCATATTTCTAAGATAAATATGTGTTATTAGGAAGTTTTGTGGGTCCAAAGAAAGAAGCAATTCTGTTTAGTGGAGTGCCGCTGAGTCATGGGCTGCTGTTTAGCTCAATCTGTAATATCACTATGCTAATGCTGCCAGCTCAAACAGCTCATGTTGTATTTGAATGAGCATTTGTCTTATACAACTGGTTCCAGACACAGATGAAGTCTAATCATTATTTTGACTGCTCAACAGGGACATTTCATCAACAAAACAAATGTAGTAAAAGAACAGACTAAATGCGTTCAAAAATGCCTCAGTCTCAACAGTAACATTCCAATTACTAGCCTTACTGAGCTGTATTTAATTTATTTTATACCTATACACGTAACAAAAATATATATTAAAATATATAAATATTATAAATAAATATATAAGTCTAAAAAAGTATTAAGATGAAGTGCTAAACCAAACTGTACCAATTATCCCTTTCACATCAATTGCTTTTGAGTTTAGAAGCCCCTGTGAAACATTTTATATATATATAAAAATAAAAATACATGAATTACTTAAGATTTAGCATTTTTATAGGCTGTACAAGCTGGACTATTTAATACACAATTAGTGTACAAACCACCCACACGCTCTTTTGACATTCTCTGTAGGACATACAGAATATTTTTGCTTTGGCAGAGGCTAAAAGTTTTTTTTAAAAAATAATGAGCTACTAAATAACAAAATAAAATGGAACATTCTTTGAGTTCAGGTGAGATTTCTGCTGTATTGTTCAACGTATAAAATGCATGTTTGAGTCACTAAAAAGAAATGACGGAATCATTCTCTCATTGCAAGTACGCCTACATTCTGCACTGTATGTTTTAATTTTAATTAAAAAACACACTTTTTCCTTTTCATCTGTACTTGATTATTCCGGTTGCACTGTATGTTTTGATTTCCTAAAAGGAACCTGTATTCTGTATTCAGTTTACACTGGTTAGGTTGTATGTTTTTGACTAAAAGTACCAATTCGTTAGAGTCATTAGTTCTAATTAGAGCCACAATTCCATTTACACTTTTTGGTTTTATGTTTTTGATTTAAAGAACCGATTCATTAGAGTCATTCATTCTGTATGTGGTTTACACTTGCTGTATGTTTTTGATTCAAAGAACCAGTTCATTAGAGTCATTCGTTCTAAATCGGTCCACACTGGTTGCGTTGTTTTTGATTCACTTAAAAGAACCGATTCATTAGAGTCATTCATTCTGTATTCCAATTTACATTTGTTGGATTTTATGTTTTTGATTCAAAGGATCGATTCATTAGGGTAATTTGTTCTGTATTTGGTTTACACTGGCTGCGTTGTATGTTTACGATTCAAAGAACCGATTCAATAGAGTCATTCATTCTAAATTGGTCCACACTGGTTGTGTTGTTTTTGATTCACTTAAAATAACCAGTTCATTACAGTAATTCGTTTTGTATTCCATTTACACTTCTTGGGTTTTATGTTTTGTTTTTGATTCAAAGAACCAATTTATTACAGTCATTCATTCCGTATGCCATTTACACTTGCTGGATTTTATGTTTTTGATTCAAAGAACTGACTCACTAGAGTCATTCGTTCTGTATGTGGTTTACACCGGTTGTTGTATGTTTTTGATTTAAAAGAACCAATTCATTAGAGTCATTCATACTAAATAGGTCCACACTGGTTGCATTGTTTTTGATTCACTTAAAAGAACCGATTCATTAGAGTCATTCGTTCTGTATTCCATTTACATTTGTTGGGTTTTATGTTTTTGATTCAAAGACCGATTCATTAGAGTCATTCATTCTGTATTCAGTTTACACTAGTTGGATTTTATGTTCATTCATACTAAATAGGTTCACACTGGTTGCATTGTTTTTGATCCACTTAAAAGAACCGATTCATTAGAGTCGTTCGTTCTGTATTTGGTTTACAGTGGTTGCATTGTATGTTTATGATTCAAAGAACCGGTTCATTAGAGTCATTCATTTTAAATTGGACCACGCTGCTTGCGTTGTTTTTGATTCACTTAAAAGAATCAATTCATTAGTCATTCATTCTGTATTTTGACTATGCTTGTCTCGCTGTATGTATCACATAGATTCATGTTATGCTGATATTTCAGGTAAATATTTCAGTGCGGTCTTTCATTTGCATTGTGAGAAGAATTCATGAGCGAGAACCGTTAATAGCACCAAAAGTCAATCACATTCACAAGTTACTCAACAGATTGCTTTCTAATTCAGTCTATTTCAATTTGCAGCATGCTTCACATGGCAAAGAATTGAAGGGTTGAAGAGTCATTTCGTCTGTCACCCTGCCCTTTCATTCTTAATTGGTAAGTGTGACAGACCTCCAACAGAAAAGGGACGAGTTTTCAGCCAAAAGAGTCAGTAGGTGTGACATCACCCACCAAAATGAAGTTATTTTGAGTTAGCTATAGCGGGCTGTCTTTACAGGTGGGAAAATAGATGGGCAAGGGAAATGACAATGACTATCTAAAACTGTGAAACGAAACTAAAACTGTTGCAGAGAGAATTTTAGTCTGATGTTTCTGTGACTGCCATCTTTATCTGCATGACGTAAGGATCGACTGAATGGCAGTTTGACCTCAGAAGGACGGGTGAGCAGATGCTGAAGCTGATGTGAAACAGCATTTAGCTGACTCCACATCGCCTGTGGAAATATTCAGCTCTGAGAAATCAAGCAGAGTGCCACTGACTGCGTTTTAATGGTCTGCCACTCACCACAGCCGAGGATGAAGGGTCTTATTTAGCAAAACGATCAGTTATTTTCATGAAAAGAATACAATTTATATAATTTTTAATGTCAAACGTTCGTCTTGTCTTGCTCTGCCTGAACTCTGTTTTTTTTACGGTTCATGACAGTTAGGGTATGTCGAAAAACTCCCATCTCATGTTCTCCCTCAACTTCAAAATTGTCCTACATCACTGTTTTACCTTTTTTGTTAAGGGTGTTTAATTATCTTTGCATGTTCACTTTGCAAAAACTGGGTTGGTACTTCTGCAATGATGTAGGATGATTCTGAAATGATTTTTGAAGTTGAAAGAAAAAATACGATTGGAGTTTTTCGACTTACCCTAACTATCTTGAACCAGAGTACACAGAGTTCAGGCAGAGAAAGACAAGATGAGTGTTTGAGTTTAAAAAGTATTTAAATTGTATGTTTTTTATGAAAATAACCAATCGTTACGAGGTCTCTCGTTTAGAGACCTTTGAAGCTGCATTTAAACTGCATTTTGTAAGTTCAAACCCGAGGCATCATAGAAATCCATTATATGGAGAAAAATTCTGAAATGTTTTCTTCAAAAAACAATTTCTTTACGACTGAAGAAAGAAAGACATGAATCTTTGAGTATAAAAAAAATAATTTCATATCTAAATAATACAACACAAAAGTCTGGGGTCAGTAAGATTTTTTAAGAGTTTTTGAAAGAAGTCTCTTATGCTCACCAAGGCTGCATTTATTTGATCAAAGTACAGTAAAAACAGTTATATTGTGAAATATTATTACTATTATAAAATAACTGTTTTCTATTTTAATATGTTTTCAAATGCAATTTATTTCTGTGATGACAAACCAAATTTTTCAGAAATCATTCTAATATGCCAGTTTGAGGCTCAAGAAATGTTTTAATATTAGCAGTACTGAAAAAATAGTCATGCTGCTTATTATTTTTGTGGAAACTATAATTTCGATTATAGTTTAACAGAATGTTAAAAAGAACCGTATTTATTTGTCATTTTTATAATTTCGTAATTTTTGTAATTGCTGAATAAAATCATTAATTAAAAATAAATTACACCAACCCCAAACTATTTAACGTTGGTGTACAAAACAGGTTTCTAAAGACGTTTTTAAATTGTAAACATAAAAAAACAAAACAAATGAAAACACGAGACACGACTTCTGTGTAAAAACCTTCCTAAAGATTTCAAGTACGAATGCTTGCAAGGTTACTGAATGATATCCAGTGTCTTAAAAAATGAACGCTAAAATGAAAGCTCAATGATACATGTATGCCATTTCAACCCCGGTGTCATTAACGTCTGAACGGGAGCCAAGCTATTCCTCTTTAACAGCAGCAGACAGAGGCATCAGACGTCAGCGCTGACTCTAGAACAGTTGATGAGACAAGGATGAGCGAATAAAAAGAGGTCACTTTTGATTTTTTGCTCTTAACTATCACATTAACATTTCGAGCACATTTCCCCCAAACCCCCGCGTGCATTCAGATATGAGCTGTCCTGCGCCGTAATTGACTTCGTCTCCGTGGCCAAAGCAAGCAGCGATATTCAGCCCGGCTGCTGACATATTTAGTTGCGTGTTGGATGTTATTCTGTTCCGTCCTGACACTGGGTGTCTTCGCAGATGATTAGCATGCCACAGAGATCTAGCTTAATTGCAAGTATTAATGTTTTACAGCCCCCATGTCCTCAGATGACACGTTTTACTGTGTATTTCCTTTCTGTGTGCTGTAATTATTCACAAAAATTACGATGCTGTAAAGAGAATTTAATTACACATTCCTCTCGTCCTTCTGCCGGCTGTTGGACCACATCAGGCAATTATATAAAGTATAACTTATTGTATTTGTAAGCTGCGACTGCTTTAACGCTCCGCAGTATCGGTTGTGGCCACCCACCAATTAAAACATCACAATGCGAGAGGACTTTGCACATGCCTGAATGATCTTGCGATACTGAGGCAGTCTGCCATATAATTGAGTATAACAACATATTTGAATCCAGCACATCATTTATTGCAATGTTCAATCAACAAGTTCTAGAATTTGAGGTCGTTGGGTTTATATTGAAGCCCATTTCTGAGTACAAATGTGATTCTCTAAGTCATAAAGGTGAGAAAAGTCATCATAATTATGATTTAGTGTCTCATAACAATAGGAACCTTTCTCATAATTGAGTAATTATGTCAACAATGAGAAGGAAACTCATAATTAAGACTCGGTTATCTCATAATGAGCAATTTTCTCATAATTACAAGTAAACACAGTTTTATTATAATAAGAAATGTTTTTATGATTAAATGTCATTATAAAATAATAAATAATTTTGAAAACACTTCATGATGGGATAATATAATATTGAGAAGTCATTTTTATTATTATGAAGAAAATACTTAAATATAAAAAGTTTCTTATAATAATGAGAAACGCTATTATAAAGTGAAAATTATGAGTAAAAATATCAATGTTGTAATCAGTTTCATAATTAAGACTCTAAATAATGAGAAACATTCTTATAATAGTGGTAAATGTCATAATATTGACAAAAAGTCTAAGTTTTTATCATATTTCATGACAAATTCTGTCATAATGACTTAATATCTCAGAAACTGTCATTCAATGAGAAACCTTTCTCATGATAATAAGTAAATATGTTTATACTAAGAAAAAAATCTCATAAATGTGACTGTGTCTCAATTATAATTTGGAATCTTCATAATATCTTCATAATATAATATTGAGAAGTCATTATTATGAGAAAGCTACTCATTAATATGAAGAAATGTATTATTATGAGAAATATTAAGCGTAAAAATGTCAATTTTGTAAAATGTAATAAGACTAAATAACAAGAAATATTCTTATCATATTAGTAAGTATTGAAAAAATATGTTTTTTTTTTATCTTATTTCATAACGAAAAATTCTGTCATAATGACTTAATATCATAATTAAGTAATAATTAAGACTGAATAATGAGAAACATTCTTATAATATTAGTGCCAAAATATTGATTAAAAAACTACATTTTTTAAATTTCATAAAGACAAACTCTGTCAAAATGACTTTAGCATCTCATAATATTGAGAAATCATTATTATGAGAATGTTTATCATTATTATGTTGTTTTAGGTCATTATTAGGAGAAAGTCTATAATTATTATAAGATGCCAAATCATTATTATGAGAAAATATTGACAATAATAAGAAACTAAGTCAGTAAATGATAAGTAAATATGTTTATACTGAGGGGGGAAAAATCTCATAATTACGACTCTGTGTCTCATAGTTTTTAAAAGATTTTATGATGGGAACCTCTATCATCATAATATAATATTGAGAAATCATTATTATGAGAAAGTTACTCATTATGAAGGAACTATGTTATTATTATGAGAAAAATTTTGAGTAACAATGTCAATATTGTAAAATAAATGTAATAATTAAGACTAAATAATGAGAAACATTCTTATAATATTAATCATAATATTGATAAAAAAATATATATATCTCATTATTATGAGAATGTTAATCATTATTACGTTGTTTTAGGTCATTATTATTAAAAAGTCTATCTTTATTATAAGATGCCAAGTCAATATTATGAGAAAATATTGAAAATAATGAGAAACTAAGTCATTAAATGAGAAATCTTTCTCATAATAATAAACAAATATGTTTATGCTGAGGAAAAAAAATCTCATAATTATGACTCTGTGTCTCATCATGATGGGAAACTCTATCATCCTAATATAATATTAAGAAGTCTTTATTATGAAAAAGTTACTCATTAATATGAAGAAATTGTTATTATTATAAGACAAATTATGGGTCAGTATTGTAAAATAAATGTAATAAGACTAAATAATGAGAACATTCTTATAATATTAACACTAATATTATATTATTATTGATAAAAACAGTACATTTTTTACATTTCATAACGACAAACTGTCAAAATTACTTAATATCTCATAATATGATTATTATGAATTGTATCATTATTCAGTTTTTATTATGAGAAAGTTTACATATTATTATTATTAGTCAAGTCATTATTATGAGAAAATATTGAAAATAATGAGAAACTAAATGAGAAACCTTTCTCATAATCAAAAATCTCAGTAAACATGTTTATATTGAGAAAAAAAAATCATTCAAATAATTGTTAGTAATGTTAATACTATTTCATAAAAAAATAATAATTAAGATACTTAAATATAAAAAAAAGTTTAATAATAATGAGAAACTTTGTTGTTATAAGAAAAATTGATTAAAAATGTAAATACTGTAAAATAAATTTCATAATTAAGACTAAATAATGAGAAACATTCTCATAATATTAGTAATTTTTTTAAAATAATATTTCATAAAGAACGTTTATTGTTATGAAAAAGTTTATCATTATTATAATATGCTAAGTCATTATGAGAAAATATTCATAATAAAAAACTAGTCATTAAATGAGAAACCTTTCTCATAATAACTACATACGTTTACACTGAGAAAAAAAACTCATAATTATGACTCTGTCTTATTATGAGAATGTTTCTAATAATTATTAGTACCGTCAATACTGAGAAATAAATGTCATAATTAAGAATGCATTTCATATTAATGAGAAAATGTTCTCATAATTATATCAATACTTAATAACTTAATAAAGAGAAACATTCTTAAAATGACTTATCACATAATATTGAGAAACTAAGCCATCATTATGATAAAGTTTATCATTAAAGGATGCTAAGTCATTATTATGAGAAAGTATCTCATAATAATGAGAAACTACAACATTATTATAAGAAGGTTTCTCATTAATATGGCTTAAAGAATCACATTTTACTCAACTGTGGTGAAAACGGGCTTCCATGGGATCTTGTGTGCCTATTGTTAGCACACACTGCGGCGTCCTGGAGTCCGCAGTGAGCCGAACTTAATTGCAGCACAACACGGAAAGAATTGCCAGTCTACTGGAGTGAATCATTTGTAGCCTGTAGCACTTGTGAGGTGTGGAAATCGGTCTTCTTTAAAGACTCAACTCTATATCTGTAATTATCGCTTCCCTTGTGAGCGCTAATGTTTCTAATTAGTCAGTTTTACATTTTACGGCTCATTGGGACTATCGAACGCACAGCGCATGTGTACAGCCTCCATGATAGAGCAGATGCAGCGTTTCCCCCAGTGGTCTCACATCTGTCGTGTGGCAGGTACACACAAGCGCACACACACACACAGCAATCAATAGTGGCACTCAGAGTGAGATGTTTGAAAATTGCACAATATTGAGAGCGTTTGCAGGTACTGAGGTAAAAGCTGCCCAGTGGTGAGCATTGACCTGCCTGTTTGCTGACGGAGACAAGCAAGATAAAGTTGGCCAGGGCGCTGTGACCTCATCTCACAGGCTTATCTCCTCAGCCGTCTGATGCCTGGGACTTTATTGATCAGCCGCGTGGGGATCCATCATGCCTTGGGACCACCCTAAGGCCTACCAAAAAGGTAAAGATTGAGAGGAAAAAATACAGAGATAAAGGAAGAGACAGAAAAGAGACAGGGAGAGAGAAGAGGCAAAGTAAGGACAAGACATTACATAAATCGCTAGTCACCCTTGTGTTTCAGAGGCTGGTTTGGTTTGGTAGGGGTTGGTGCCCCTATACCAGGCTTCTTTGTTTAACAAGAATTTTTCAATTTTATATATTGAATCTTAAGCTATGTTGTTAACAATTTGCTTTGCCATGCCATCCAAGATGTTTATATTTTTTATTTCTTCAGTCAAAAAGAAATTAAGGTTTTTGAGGAAAACATTCCAGGATTTTTCTTCATATAATGGACAAGCCAACAGGTTGAAGGTCCAAATTCAAAGGGCACGATCCCAGCTGAAGAACAGGGGTCTTATCTAGCGAAACGATCAGTCATTTTCTAAGAAAAATACAAATTGATATACTTTTTAACCACAAATGCTCATCTTGCACTAGCTCGACCTCACACATTACGTAGCCACGTTGGAAAGGTCACATGTGACTAGAGCTGGGTAGTAACTGATTACATGTAATCTGGATTACGTAATCAGATTCCAAAAATTAAGTACTTGTAATTTGAGTAAATTACATTTTAATGTACAAATACTCGTAATCAGACTACAATTCCTTTTTTTTACAGTTACAGTAATACTTTTATGTATTACATGATTAAATATTAATCACCCAATAGCTATTTAACCATGTATTATTATGTCTTTGGAAGGCTTTTGTCTTTCAAGTTCATTAAAATGCATATATTCACATTATCTCTTATTTACATGTAATGCAGGCATTCCAAAACTTTTTGTCATCTAAACCTTATTGACCAAATATACTTTAAGTATACACTTTACTTTAAGTACCCCTGTGATTTTAAAATAAATATTTCAATAATTAAGTATGGCATTTGCATGTTCACGGTTTCTTTGATGTTGATTAATGGTCACATGGCATGCAGGTAAATAAAAATATTTCCTCTTTTTTAGTAAGTGTTTTATTTTAATTGTTATTTTAAAAAAAAGACTATAAAAATATCCTTGAAAGGGACTTTGATTTATAATGATTTATTTAATTTTGTATGATTTAATTCATTGTTAGCTTTAACAAAATATTGGAAATATTATCCTAAATATTGAAACGGGGTTTATATTAATGCATCTCTGATGGGAACTGACTGTATTAAGAAAGGTTTACATGGCGTTTTCTTTTCATTTGCCTCTGTATAATGCATTTAAAGTTGCGTTCATAAGCACGGCGCTGTTTTGTTTACAGCGGTAACCAAGGAAATGCTGTATCATTATTCCATAAGCGACACCTGCTGTCAGAGACTAAATTTGCGTTCATTCAGTCCGCCTGCTGTTTTTCCCTAAAGCATTGTTTCATTTGTAATAAATAATTTTTCAACAGACAAATAATGTTCAAAGTTTATATTTGTTAGGCTAGTAGGTTTTGCTGTTGAAGTTGAAATCGAGAATTGTACAATTTAATTGGTATGTAAAATTTTGATGTCATGTAAGCTGATTTATTAAAATAAAAAGATGACATGTGTCAAAAACAATGATAACAGCAACTATTTTTGTTTTTTGTGGCAGGGCCAGTGAAAATTTTGACCGGCAAGTAAAAATTTGAACCACTGTCCCAACTGGGCCAGTAGAAAAAATCCTTAGCGTTGAGCCCTGAAAAGTATATAAATTTGTATTTTATTTTTTAGAAAATTACATCGTTTTGCTTTACAAGCCTTTATTCCTCGGCTAGGATTGTGTAAAGCTCTTCGAAGCTGCACTGAAACTCTAATTTGGACCTTCAACCCATTGATCCCCATTGAAGTCCACTATGTGGAGAAAAATCCTGGAATGTTTTCCTCAAAAACATTAATTTCTTTTCGACTGAAGAAAAAAAAGACATGAACATCTTGGATGACATGGGGGTGAGTAATTTATCACATGGCTTTAGAATAGTTGAAATACACAGCCTTTTTACAGAACTTTTATCAATTTCGGAATTTGACGGTCTCAACTATTCACATTCATTGTATAGAAAATATCTCTACTTTTGTGTTATTTATTTTTGGGTGAACTACTGTTCTACCCAGAACTATTCTCTGACTGTGGAAACAATAAGAAAAAATAAGAAATATATGCTACGGGAAAGGATTTGTGCACTCATTATAAAGTCATTTTGTACTATAAGCTCCATATGCTTCCATAGCTCTAGGATGTGATATTTCTAGCAAAACAATATTGAAGATGGTAACACAGAAGACAGAAGACTCAAAAGAAGATTCAATGGTGACATTGTAGACTACATTACAGAAAGTAATAACTGGTTCTCTGAGCCTAACACCCTAGCAAACACCCCTCAGACTGTAAATTGGATCAAAGAATGCAATCTTTCACAGTACTAGGTGGCCTTGGTTTTAAAGAAATCATCTGCTGCTGTTTTCTTGTTTCTCATTTGTATGTCACAAAAAATAGGCATCATTTTGAGAATTTGTAGTTTTTTTTTTTAAATGCCAGGCATCATATCCAACTTATATCACTGCAAAAATAAAATGCTTTTGTGAGTAATCTGGGGATTTTAAGGACCGCCATTCTCAGTTTAATGAGGCAAGAGAAAGGAGTGCAAGCAGACAGAGGTTTATCTCCACATTAAGGTAGAAAATAAATGGACTATAACAAATGTCCATTGATTATGACAGCTCAACTTCATGGAATTTAGTGAGAGGAAATTAATTCAATGAGAGAAGCTTCTGGATTTCAGGTGTTGCAGTGAAAAGTGCAAGGATTTCTCATGTTGTAAGAAACATTTCACAATGAATTTATGATGCTGGGAACTCAAAATCACACAAAGCCAGCATTCAGGAAAACAAATGCTGCCTGACACATTGGAAAATTGTGCAGCATATTAAACTCTACGCAGCAACGTCTGTGAGAATGAACGTTAATGAATTCTGTCATTTTTGTCAGAAATCTCGAAATATTTCCCCCAAAATGTAATTTCCATTACATTTCAAATTATGTTTTGCATTTAATTAAATTCTGAAGGGGAAGTGACAGTGAAGTCTTTGAAGCAAAGCTCCTTTGTCTTGCTAAAGTTAATGTTATAGCAACCATATTTCTCAGATATCCTGCTCAAAAATTACACTTTTTTGTGTTCACTTCGTGTAACTGAACTCTCTCCTGTTGCGGTCTTCAAAGGAGTACTTCACTTCTAAAACAAAAATGTACAGATAATTTACTCACCCCCTTGTCATCCAAGATGTTCATGTCTTTCTTTCTTCAGTCGTAAGAAATTATGCTTTTTAGGGAAAACATTTCAGGATTTCTCTCCATACAGTGAACTTCTATGGTGCCCCAGAGTTTGAACTTCCAAAATGCAGTTTAAAGGCAGCATCAAACAGCTCTAAATGATCCCAGCCAAGGAAGAAGGGTCTTATCTAGTGAAATGATCTGTCATTTTCTAAAAAAAAAAAAAAATGTATGTGACCCTGGACCACAAAACCAGTCATGAGTAGCAATACCCAAAAATACGTTGTATGGGTCAAAATTATCAATTTTTCTTTTATGTCAAAAATCATTAGGATATTAAGTAAAGATCATGTTCCATGAAGATATTTTGTAAATTTCCTACCAAAATATATCAAAACTTGTATATCAAAACAAAATTTGCATTGCTAAGAACTTCATTTGGACAACTTTAAAAGAACACTCCACTTTTTTTGAAAATAGGCTCACTGTCCAACTCCCCTAGAGTTAAACAGTTGAGTTTTTCCGTTTTCGAATCCATTCAGCTGATCTCTGGGTCTGGCGGTAGCACTTTTAGCCTAGCTTAGCATAGATCATTGAATCTGATTAGACCGATAGCATCTCGCTATATATAATGACAATATTTTTCCTATTTAAAACTTGACTCTTCTGTAGTTACATTGTGTACTAAGACTGACGGAAAATGAAAAGTTGCGGTTTTCTAGGTTGATATGGCTAGGAACTATAATCTCATTCCGGCGTAATAATCAAGGAACTTTGCTGCTGTACCATGGGTGCAGCAGGCGCAATGATATTACGCATATACACAATGATATTAGTTTCGAAAATTGACCCTTATGACTGGTTTTGTGGTCCATGGTCACATATACTTTTTAACCTCAAATGCTCATCTTGTCTAGCTCTGCGTGAACTCTGTGTATTCCAGTTCATGACAGTTCGGGTATCTCGAAGAACTCCCATCTCATTTTCTCCTCCAACTTCAAAATCGTCCTACATCGCTGCAGAACAAAGTTCTGTTTACAAAGTGAACATACAAAGAAGGTCAAACACCCTTTACAAAAAAACAGGTAAAACAGGGATGTAGGATGATTTTGAAGTTGGAGGAGAATGCAGAGCTAGACAAGACAAGCATTTTACATATATATATATAGGTTTTGTGGAGACACATTTATATGGCCAGGTATAAATGGAGCAGTTTTTAAACATCAGATAAATATCTGATTACAGAAAACCAGTGTAAAGAGACCAGGTGTAAACAGGCCCTTAAATATTAGGCTAATATCTTAATTAATACTGCTCGTATGCATCTTTACCACCTAACTTTAGTTTGTCAAAATATTGCTCCCTTTCCTGCTTACTAAGTCCTTCTCTATATGATTTAGTAGCTTCCACATGTTTTTGTCCGTGATTTAGACAGCATAAAATAGCAGAATGACAAAATTTACGAAATTATAGGTTGTTTTCTAATTTTGATCTCCACTGTATATTACCTTTGAAAAGCGCATATTCTTTGCAAATCTCTGCCTCATCCTATGCTTATGTTTTTTAATAGATATCTAAGGCTAAGCAGAAAGATGGCTAACTGTGAGTCATGCAAAACAAGAAAGACATCCAAACCAAGCATAAAGTGAGTTTGAGGGACATGCTTCAAAATCCCAGAGTGGATCTGCACAGGAGGATTGTGACAGTAAAGACGACTCTGTGGTTATGGGAGGCTCATGGTGAATATGACGACAGAGAGCAGTCCTGCCCTCACATCTCCCACTACAGCTGCTTTCAACCGGAAAGATGAGAGCTGAAGCTTGACTGAAGTGACAGCACGTCTGGAAAAAAGCACTTCTGTGTGTCCTTGAGCAGCCGGGAGAGAAAAGTCCCTTGATGTTTGAGTAGACAAATCTCACACACACATATATACACACACAATACAATGCTGTGAGAGGTGTCTAAGTGTTGCTCTGATCGCCTTAAGTCCGGTTACGGTGTGACAGCTGACAGCGTTGTCAAGAATATCCTTAAAACACTTCTGGAATGAAGTATTCATCAGCCAGTACCTCACACCAAGACTCTACAACAACAGCGGCTCATTTGCATTGAAGCATGTGCGCTTCAAGGCTGCTTCCGTATTCCTGTGAACATCTCTGAAATCACTTCACTTCTTGCTAGGATCCTGAGAATACAATGCAGAGATTTGAGAGATTATGAGAGCGATCTTTGCAGCTGTTTTAGAATGAGCGACTGGGGCCTATACTGACAATCATCTTGATATTATAATTAACCCTTTCATAATTACAAAAATAGCTTTGTGTAAACAATCAGTGATCAGTGAACTCAATCTGGACTTAAAACAACACCTGTTACAAAAAAAAAAAAAAAAATCAAACACGATTTAAATTCTCAAATTTTGTGTCTTGCATGATGAAGACTGACACGGAAGAGAATAAATTGTTGAATGAAGTCATCATTTTTAATTTTCATGTGCACAAAATTATTTTTGTAGCTTCATAACATCATGGTTGAACCACCGATGTCACATGGACTATTTAATCGATGTCCTTTCTACATTTCTGGGTCTTGAACGTTTCAGTTGCATCGCTGTCTGCGCAAGGTCAGAAAGCTCTCGGATCTCATCAAAAATATCTTAATTTGTGTTCCAAAGATGACAAAGTTCTTATGGGTTTGGAATGACATGAGGGTGAGTAATTAATGAGAGAATATTTATTTTTGGGTGAACTATCCCTTTACGTTTATTAGTTTATGTTAAAACCGTGTAATCCAAATGCATTTGGATTTCAAATACATAAATCTAAAATGTAGGCCTAAATATTTTGAAGTGTTAAAATGAACTTGGACATGCAATTATGTAATTGTAGCAGTTGCATATGCCATCCTTAAGTGCACTTTCTCAGCACAAACATTCTGTCATGTTTCCTCCTCAGCTTTAGTTATCTGCAGTGAGTGGAGATGTGCCATGAGAGATACTGTGCAGTACAGGAAGGCAGCACAGATGTAATCATCAAACAAATCTCCTGCCTTCTGTTATTTCCTGCCTTCCTTTGATCATTTTTCTACTAAATATGAATGGATGTTTCCACACAAGATATTGGTGAACGGTATAGACAAGCTCTCTCGCGCACTAACACAACACCGCCGCAGAAATGGTCAAAGCAAACATTTGAAAACACTGAGGGGTAAATTTAATAAAATGTTTACATGCTATACTCTTTTGCATGCAGTACTTCAACGTAAAAATTTCAATAATCAAAATACAGTACAGTTATGCGTTATCTGCTCTGTTTATAATGTTTTCAGTGCAAATCAGGGTTGGTGAGGGCTTGTGGCAAAAATGGCACCAAAATGAACAAAAATGCCCCATAAATTCAAGACAAAGGGACAAAAAATGAAATGTGAAAATGAATGAAAAGTGCCAATTTGTAGAATTACAATAAGATTGCACACTGCTTCAGATTGATTTAACACACCATTTTGTGCAGCATTGAGCTTTATAATAATGAATCAAATGCGTTTCTGTTGAACTTACACTCTTAAAAATAAAGGTGCTTCACGATGCCATAGAAGAACCTTTTTTGTCTAAATGGTTCCATAAAGAACTTTAACCTCTGAAGAACCTTCTGTTTCACAAAAGGTTCTCTGTGGTGAAAGAAGGTTCTTCAAGTTATAAAAAGGGTAGAAAGAGATGGTTCTTTAAAGAACCTTGAACTGAATGGTTCTTTGTGAAACCAAAAATTTATTTTACCTTTATTTTTAAGAGTGTAGGAATGCATTGGCCAATCAAAGGTGCTTAGATTAGCTCAGATCAGCAGCGCTGAAAACGCTGGAGCTGTTGAGTACGCAAGTTCGCAAATTCCCTCATCATAAACAACACAGTGCAGATATGATGTAAATAAAAGATTCGTAGCTTCAGTTATTATAACAGGAGTTTTTGCATAACTTGCGCGAGACTAGGCGAAAGTCATGGACCGACATGTTTGTCTGTGAAGCCAGTATATGACATGCCCAAAACCATTTTTATTTTTTTGTTGTTTTCTAATAATTATCATTATTACAAAATCTACGATTTTTGTCACAATATTGCAGTCATATGAGCTACTGTTTTTTACATATACAATTTAGATGCAATTTTAAACAGTCTTTTTTTATTGACAAGAGTTTAATTGATTAAAGTCATTGGCTAAATTTAAGTATTTGACATTAAAGACAACATAGTATGGTGATAATCATAATAAGATGATTATAAAAATTGCCTTCACAAATGTAAAAAATGCCCCTAAAAATCATCAATCAATTCCAGGGGGCAAATATTGGCCCTTAATGGAAAAGTTAATTTCTGACCTTGCTGCAAACACTTTTCTACACTACAAAAAAAAAATAATTAATACAACAAAGCTTACACAAGTACAAGAATGTCAAGCATTCAAGTTTAATTCAGTGTATCACTTGCCATGGCTTTGTAATTGTGAAATCTGAGTGAGATTTTTTTCAGTGTATGCATATTAGGCTTATAATATCTTGCATCATATTCACAAAAACACTGCATGACACCAGCAGCAGCAAAGCATGTACTATTTGTGTACTTTTTAGTGAACATGGCAGCAGTAATTCATTAAGTAATGATCAAACGATGGAGAAGAACGTTATAAAAAGGCAACCATGTACAACACAAATAATGCGAGCAAATAAACCATGCTATTAGCGGACACATTTCACATAGAAAGAAGGTCTAGAAAGTGTGATGCAAGTTATAAAACAGTTCCGCATAATTCTTCTGGTTCTTTCATATGATTAAGGCAATAGTTAAGCCAACAAATTATAAAAATAAAATGCTGAAAATGTACCCTTAGCCCACATGTAGATGAGTTTCTGTACTGGAACAGAAGTTTAGCATTACATCACTTGCTCACCAATGGATCCTCTGCAGTGAATGGGCGCTATCAAAATGAGAGTCCAAATAGCTGATAATAATGATCATAATCTATACAACTCTAGTCCATCTATTAACTTCTTGTAAAGGGAAATGCCAAACAAATTTATCAATAAGATATTTTTAACTTGAAACCATTGTTATCTATTCATAACAATGCTTTCTCAAGTGAAAAAGTTGTCCTTTCTGAATTAGGAGAGAAATATGGACAGATCAAGCACCAACACAGTTTTAAATTTTATAAAGACAATAGGGGATGGAGGAAGCACTGAAGGAAGCATTATTATGGATTATGGACTTGTACAGTTGAGGTCATAAGTTTACATCCCGGCTCTTAATGCATTGTTTTTCCTTCTGAAGCATCAGTAAACGTTTGAACCTTCTGTAATAGCTGCATATGAGTCCCTCAGTTGTCATCAGGTTGAAAAGAAGAATCTCAAAATCATACAGTCATTGTTGGAAAGGGTTCAAATACACAAAAATGCAGGAAAACCAAAGAATTTGTGGGACCTGAAGGATTTTTTTGAAGAACAGCAGGCAGTTTAACTGTTCAGGACAAACAAGGGACTCATGAACAACTATCACTAAACAAAAAAACACAGCTGTGTTTTGAACCAGGTCATTTTTATAAATTCACTATTATTTTCTTTTGTGGACTATATGTAAACTTCTTTTATGTGAAATATTTTATTCACATCAGTACTAAATAGAAAATAACATGCATTTTGTACAATCCCTCTTATTTTGGTAAAATAATTTGCAGATTCTTAAAGGGGGATGTAAACTTCTGACCTCAACTGTATTTTGGCCAGAACCCAAGGCTTAAAGTTCAAACATCTTAATGAGAAATGTTTCTTACAAACATGCAGCTTTTCACGAGACATTAACTGTTGGAGTTAAGTGAATTATAGTGATGTTTTTAACCACCATTTGGACTTCTGTTGGCATTCTGACAGCACTCATTCACTGCAAAGGATCCATTGGTGAACAGGAGATGTAATGCTAAATATCTCCAAATCTGCTCTGATTAAGAAACAAACTCATCTGTATCTTGGATGGCCTGAGGGTGAGTATATTTTTAGCAAATTCTCATTTTTGGGTTCTCTGTTTCTTTAAATTGGTTATTGAGTTGTAAACACAGTTATGTAACAGGCAAAATTTAATCGCATTATCTTCTTTTGTAGCAGGAATTTATCTCAAGCGGTGTGTACATTATGAATCAGTTCATTTCCCATAATCCCCAGGTGTCCAAGAACAGTAGGAGCTTGATGTGTCTCCAGAAACTACCACGGAGTGTGCCAGTGGCTCATGGTGCAGCGTGAGCGTGACATGACAAGAGCAATTTATCAAACTATTACTCATGTAATGTGCTCTTAACTGGAAGCGGCATGTGCATACATATCGTCATAAATGTCTGGAGAGCGAGGACACCGCGTCTGCCATCATCACTGGAGGAACAAGAATAACTACCCTCATCACTGATGAATACAAGACATTTAGATTTATGAGTCTGACTGAAGCTCTCTCAGGAATAGTGATGCCTCTGTGGAAACGAGTGGACTTACGCACATGTGAACGCATTTATGCGTTGCCGTGTCTCGCTGATGGCTGATGCCATCCTTGTTTGCATGTGAAATGAGAATATGCAGGCCTGAGGACAAGATGTTGTTGTCCCTGATCATCTTGACATCCTGCTGTATCTGTAATGGTGTGATAAAGTAAGTGTTATATGCCCACACTGATTTGATTATTAGGCTTTTTACAACAACGACGCAGCCCCTGCTGTGCATCTGCTTTATTGTAATGACGCAAGTCACAGTGGGAAGAAGTTTAGCTGATTTATTTCATCGGAGCAGAGCTGAGGTGATGTTTTCTCTATGATGGCATATATTGCTAATGTTATTTTCCCCCAGCTGTCCCATTGTTTCCCAACCATGAAGCTCAAGACGGCTCCACTCTCAGCTGTGCTGCGTGAAAAACATCTGCCAGAACGTTCCCCAGCCTCATAAAAAAATTAAACGCTTCCTAGTTTTTCTTTCAGGGGTATCATCAAAAAATTAGCATTGACAGACATGTTGGCAAATACTAAAACTGTACAGTAATGGCTACGGTTTTAGTGCCATTACATTTTAAAAAAGCAGCTTTGGATAAAAGCAAAATATATATTTTAATATATTCAAAATTCTTTCTGGACAACATGATTATATTTAAATTGAAAAACAAAACAAAAAAAATGGACAAAAAAAATGGACAAAAATAGGGATGTGCCCAATTTGGTCAGTTACCCAGATCCGCAGTCGTATCGGAGATACTCGGATGTAAGCAACAGCATTGACTGCACAGTTAATGTACTGCTGAATATGTTGTTCTGCTAATTTATGCTGTCTAAACCATGCAAAAAACGTGTGGAAGCTGCTAAATCATATAGAGAAGGACTTAGTAAGCAGGAAAAGGCACATTTTTTACAAACTTAAGCATAAGGATGTAAAGATATGAATGAGCAGTATTATTTATTAGTCTAATATATTTAACCTATCTGACCTGAAATTATTAGAACAAACACGAATATTGTCGAGATTCTTGCCCTGGAAATCCTGGTTTAGTTTGGCCAACCACAAACGCATTTTGTTCCTCAGACAGTGTTTTACACTTCTCCTTGATTTGTTATAACTAGCAGTCTGTAGTACTCCAAATGTTTTTCCCGGTCCGACCGATTAGTACAGCCCAAAACATGACAATAATTGACCATTTTCAGCAGCAAAATCAGCTAAATATGGGAGTTCTGTTTGATCCAGTAGCACCGTTTGCATTGTACAGTGTCGCCAAAGTGGCCGATTGATGACGCGTCGTGAAAACACTCGCGAATAGAATTCGGAACGACACGGAAAACAAATAACGCGTTCTATGGAGCCACTAAACGGACATTGTTAGCCGCTTGCTAACTGTAGCCTGTTACATGATTACAGTAAGTAAAATTTCACTTACCACATAAACAGAGTAAGTAGAGAGGACTGATAGAACAACGGCGGATGATTTGCAGATCCTGAGCAGCACTGACAAACATCTACGTTAATCTTGTAAAATACGTGATAAGTACTGCTGCTCCGTAGTAAACACAGTAGGTGTGACCGCGAATCTCGAAAGTGAAATTAAAAGGGAGGCAGCATTACATAAGCCATTTCAGTGACCTGCCTATTAATAGCTGCTCCTTGATGACCGAAATATATATACAGTATAATCACCCAACGATATAATTATGATAAAAGTTCCTTTTTCTTTAATCTTGTATTTATTTAATTTAGGGGTTCCATAGTACACGTCATTTCCTTTCCAAAAACGGTATTGGGATTTGGCACATATATCTAAAGTGTATGGAAAAAATATTTTTATTCACATATTTTATGTTAATGTTAAATGTTGGCCATATAATGTGCAGGTACTTTGAAATTAAGTAATGTAGTAACCAAAAAAAAAAAAAAAAAAAATTTAGGAGAAAGAGAGTGTCAGGTTTTTTTTCCATTTTCTTTTTTGCAGTCACAAAAAAAGAAAGATGGATCTTAATTTCTGGTGTAAATGGGGCCAAACTGTTTCCAAGCGCAAAATAAATTTTGTTATGGATAGCCAACTTACGCCAGATCCAAAACAAATCAACTTTATTCTTCTTTACGCTCATATTTTTTACGCTGTGGAAAAGGCAGTGATGATCTGGATGAAATGCAAGCTAAAAGAGTTGGGTGTCATCCATTCCACTGGGTTTGTCCACTTGTCTTTGTGAGTTAAAGCTCTCTGCTGGCTATCAGGCTGTTTGTCATCACTTTTTTGGCAAAATATCAGCCAATTTGCCAGTTCCACACTGCTCTGTCTCGGACAATCGGGTCATGTTGTCCCTTGGACCTCTGGGGAGGGCATTAATGAAAACTCAGGGGAGTGCCAGATTAAAGTGCAGCCATCCTCCATCGCCTCCACCGAAATGATTTATCGCCAACAACACTAACCCCCCAACTCCTACTGAACTAATAGCCTTTGCAGAATAAACCATGTCTCAAAGTAGATAAAAATGCTTGTGGTGTCAGATAGCACTTTCCTATCTGCCAGATTCTGTGCATGACAAATATATCACTGCCTCAACAAATAGCCCCATGCTAGCAATTGCTTCTTTGAAATGTTACATTCTTGTAACATCCTCTTGTAACTAAAGATAAGTCCGGACAGCTCTTTGAGTCTGGAAGTCCTACAATTGATCCCTCACTAAGTGCCACTTTTACTGACCAGTTTTACCCTAGCCACTATTACCATCTATCATTTTAAAGGAATAGTTCACCCAATAATGAAAACTTGCTAAAAATGTATTCTACCCTCAGGTCATCGGAGATGTAGATGAGTTTCCTTCTTCATCAGAACAGATTTGGAGAAACTTTATTCTCAAAATACTTAGGCTTTTTTCTCATAATTTTGACTTTATTCTCTAAACAAGTTCTTTACTCTAATAATTTTGACTTTATTGTTGAAATATTTTGACTTTATTCTTGTAATTTCAACTTTATTCTCGAAATATTTCGACTTTATTCTCGACTTTAATCTCGTAATCTTAGATTTTTTTACGTGCCACTATGACGGCACCGTAATTGAATACCTGTGTGCATGGTTTAAATGTAATTTTATAGAAAATATATACAAAATATTCCAAATTAAATATTTGTCTTAGTACTGCTGGTTAAGATACACTCTGAGGGAAAACAAAAACAAAAAAAATCCATAGAAAAAATGAAAAAGTTCTGTTCATTTTCTGCCAGCATTATCCAATAACTTTATGGGCATTTCCTTTAACCGTAAAATACAACACAATTCAATATGTAATTCAAAATACAGGTAAATCAAATTTTAAAAATCAATACAGAAAATTCCTTCATGTTAACAGTATATTGGTTTCTTAAAGTGTCACTTGTCGAAGATGTTAGAACATGTCGAATTTCAAGACAGACTTTTGAGCTCTTTGAATAAAAGTAGGAAAAAAAAGCCCCTGATGTTTAATATTTTTACTCCAAACTGTTGCTGGGCTACAACCATTGGCTACAACCATTTTTCTTTTTCATTTAGTGAATAAAACACAAATGTGTGTTTGGGTCAAAGTGGCTCAAAATGATTGCTTCAGGTCATATTAGAGCTCACAGAAATTACACAGTTCACACAGTGCCATAGTGAACTGATTGTATAAACATTAAGAAGTAATTTCTTTACTTGCACTTACATGTTATCTCTTGTAATCACTATCAAATGTGGGTTTTCTATTTCATTTGACTGTGGGAAGCATTTGCCTCTGCAGTTTTAATCACACTGTAATGTCACACTTAATTCCAGCCGGGGTGAGGATAAAATTAATTCAGCTTTTTCACACTGTTTACAGAAATCTCAGTTCATTCTGAACATACTGTAAGGTTATAAAAGCTAGCGACAGTAACTGAAGTGGATGGAGCTTAGCAAATGGTCGAACATTGCAGCTTGGCATTGTGCTCCAAGCATGTGAGAATCTGTACCTTGTTGCAATTTTTTGAACGTCGATAGAATATGTGTTAAATTGCTCACATTAGAGTCTGAACAAGTGCCTTTGATGTTTGTAATAGAAAACCCAGACAAAAAAATCTTGCTATTTCTCTGCTATTATTTGCAAAAATTGAGCTATTTCACCTAGAAAAGGTTTGATTCAGTTCAATGGGACATTACTGAGATACTTTTGGACAATTTTCTCTCTTGCTCTCGCCAAATTGTGATGTGCTTTTTATTTTATCCCATGTCTCGCTGGTCAATGGAGAAAAGAAGTTGAATGTAAAGACTGTGATGAAGAAAATGACCAACATCGCCTGGTGTGTGTTGAGAAATTAATTGTGTTGCTCAGCCAATGTCTGTCACTAGGCCTATTGAGCTCTTAGCAGCTTGCCAATGATGTCATCCATTCATCGACAGGAGCTGTTAAAAGCCCTGGATTTGATGGAAATGCAGCCTCATTAATAACTAAAGCCTTTGAAAAGATGAAACGCTGGCAGAGACTGGGTTCTCAATCTTTTTATGAAACAACAATCAAAATGTGTTTTTTTGTTTCCTCTGACGCATTTAGTTGTATAATAAGCAAAAATGAGTTCTTGTTATTGTTCCTCAGGCATTGAAAAATGAAAAAGGTTGCGATCTGACATTTTCATTCACTTCACGGTTAAGTATTAATAAACTAATTGTCTTCAATCGAATTAAAAATAGAAACAAAACACACTAGCGGTCAAACATTTGAAATCAGATTTTTTTCGGATTTTGAAAAAGTTTCTTATGCTCACCAGCACTGCATTTATTACTTATTTAAAATACGGTAAAAAGTCTTCAGTGAAACAAGATCCTTCATAAATCATTCTAATATGTTGATTTTGTGCTCAATTATTATTGGTACTCAATCATTAATAACGACTATTATTATCAATGTTGAAAGCAGTTTTTGCTGCTTAATATTTTTGTAGAAATCACAATACATTTTTTCAGGATTCTTTGATTAACAGCAAGTTGAAAAGAACAGTATTTATTTGAAATAGAAATCTTTTGTAATATTAAAAATTTCTTTACTGTCATGTATGATCAATTTAATGAATCCTTGCTTAAATTGAATAATATATATATATATATAAATGTTTTTTTTTTCCAATAAAAAGTTTTTGAACAGTAAGATTTGTAATGTTTTTAGTTTCTTCTGCTCACCAAGCCTGCATTTATTTGATCCAAAAAAAATTCAATTTTGAGATATTTTTACTATTTCAAATAACTGTTTTCTATTTGAATACATTTTAAAATGTAATTTATTCCAGTGATTTCAAAGCTGAATTTTTAGCATTATTACTCCAGTCACATGATCCTTCAGAAATCATTATAATATTCTGATTTGCTGCTTAAAAAAAAAAACATTCATTATTATATTGAAAACAGCTGAGTAGAATTTTGTTTAGGTTTCTTCGATGAATAGGGAGTTCAGAAACTATAGATATCTTTTGTAACATTATAAATGTCTTTATCATCACTTTTTATCAATTTAAAGCATCCTTGCTAGATAAAAGTATTCATTTCTATCATTTCTCTCCCAAAATAAATAAATAAATAAATAAAAATTATACTGACTACAAGCTTTTGGTATAGTGTATGATATTACAAAAACTTTTATTTCAGATAAATGCTGATCTTTGGATTTTTCTATTCCTCAAATATGATGAATTTTCTATTAAAAGCCATTTGAAATATTGCTAATAATAATAAATGTTTCTTCAACAGCAAATCAACATATTAGAATGATTTCTGAAAGATCATGTAACACTGAAGACTGGAGTAATGATGCTGAAAATTTAGATTTGATCACAGGAATAAATTACATTTTAAAATGTCTTCAAATAGAAAACAGTTATTTTAAATAGTAAAAATATTCAAACATTTTACATTTTTTCTGTACTTTGTATCAAATAAATGCAGGCTTGGTGAGCCGAAGAGACTTCTTTAAAAAAACATTAAAATCTTTAAAAACTTTTGACTGGTAGTGTATATACAATTTATTTATTTATTTTACAATATTACTGTTTTTAATACTATTTTTGATCAAATAAATGCAGCCTTGGTAAGACATTTCAATCAATTTTCATTTATTTATTTTCTATTATATATATATATATATATATATATATATTATATATATATATATATATATATATATATATATATTTGGGCTCTATGCGTGTTTAATTATGTGTGTAAAATTTAACCGCAAGATGAAATTTAAACCCTTTCATTTATAAATACTAAAGTGTAAAATTTCTAAACTATACTAAACTAAGAAAAAAAGACTACATTTATTGTGTGAACTGAATGAAGCTCTGGTTCTGACCAACGACAAAGACATTTTTTACTCTTAGCCTCAGGACTGCCATTAACCACAGAGAATGTCTTCAGGAAATGACACAGACAGACATGTCTACAAAAAACCTGCTACAAAAGTGGTTAAATTATGGCTGATGAGATCTTGATGACCCCTTGCACAATGGCTTCAGATTTCACACGGTAAGAGTTCACAAATTACACACTCCCTCTGATTGGTGTAAACGCTCCTTCTTAAAAACGAGGCGTTGGCTTGCTGGAAAGTAAATGGGTGTAATCAAGCCTCAGCCAATCCATCTCTGCAGCTTGATGTATTTGATGAACATACACACCCACCTCTAAATATATCAGTCACTCTAAATGAAAGCATTGGTCTCCCTCTCAATCTCTTGATTTTGCAGATATTTCATCAGCAGCTATAAGCCTCGGGTCTGTTTTAATGATATCCTTATAACTTACTCCGAATGCAGCATTATGGTTAATAAATAACACTTTTTTTAGGTTATTCTCAGTATCCTGTGGATCACATATCCACATGTTGCTATAATTTGGGCCTGTAAGATAATTCATATTTAGCAGGTGAAATACACAGGCAGCTGCAGACAAATTATCTGTCAACGGGGTGCGACGGTCTCTTAAAATTTGTGTGAGATATGAAATATTCCTTTTTTCTGACAGGGGCAATTTACATCTTGTTTGGCAAGACTGTTATTTGTCCATCTTTATATCTATATTCATTTATCCATTAATCACAATACCAGTCAAAATGAAATGAAAATGCTTTGATACTCTGTGACCGACTGTGACAATCCACATTTGAAGCTCAATGCCATTTAAATAATAACATAAAAATAATATAGTTACTACTGTGTTTCGTAACAGAAAATGGTCATTACCGCAAATTAAATCCATTGAATAAATACATGAATTATTGAAGTTAATTAAAGGGATAGTTCACCCAAAAATGAAAATTCTGTCAATAATTACTCACCCTTATGTCATTTCAAACCTGTAAGACCTTTATTTATCTTCGGAACACAAACTAAGATATTTTTTGTTTAATTCTGAGAGCTTTCTGACCCTGCATAGATGGCAACACAACTGGCACGTTCAAGGCTCAGAAAGGTAGTAAAGACATCATTAAAATAGTCCATGTGACATCAGTGATACAACGTAATTTTATGAAACTATGAGAATACTTTTTGTGTGCAAAGCAAAAAATAACAACTTTATTCAACAATTTCTTCTCTTATGTGTCAGTCTTAAGCATTCACAGGAGTACCACATTTCTTCACGCACAAAAAAGTATTCTCATGTTCTTAGATTTCATCAAAAATATCTTAATTTGTGTTAGAATTTTCATTTTGAGTGAATTATCCCTGTAAAGGAGAAGTTCACTTCCAGAACAAAAATGTAAAGATAATTTATTCACTCCCTATACAATATACAAAACAACAACAAAATGAAGACTGCAACAATATTAGACTGATATGATGAATATTTTAAATTTGTTTGTACCTTGCAATTCTGACAATTGTGAGCTTTAAAGTCCAATTTTGTGGGGGGGGAACTGATATGTTCTCAGAATTGCAAGTTTATATCTCACAATTCTGTCTTAATAACTCGCAATTTTAACTTTATAACACAATTGTGAGTTTATATCACAATTCTGAGAAAAAAAAGTCAGAATTATGAGTTTATCTCTTGCAATTATGATTTTATTTCACAGAATTTCAACTTTATTTTTTTAGAACTGAAAGTTTATATCTTGCAATTTTAACTTTGTAACACAATTGTGAGTTTATATCTTTATAACTTTATGACTTTATAACTCACAATTGTTATAAAATCAGAGAAAAAAAGTCAGAATTGTGAGTTTATCTCTTGCAATTATGACTTTATTTCACACAATTTCAACTTTTTCAACTTTTTAGAACTGAAAGTTTATATCTCGCAATTTTAACTTTGTAACACACAATTGGGAGTTTATATATTTATAACTTTATGTTTATATCTTGCAATTATGACTTTATTTCTCAGAATTGCGACTTTATTCTTTAGAATTTAAGATTTATAATATAACACACAATTGCGAGTTTATATCTCACAATTCTGAAAAAAAACCTTGTCAGAATTGTGAGATAAAAAGTCAAAAATTTTTTTTTTTTTTATTCAGTGGTGGAAATGGCCTTCCAAAGTACTTCACTGGTAATTTTTGAATGAAAACTGTTTCTGCGTTATTTTTTTACAGTTACACTGAAAAAAAATAATTGGTGCAGAGTTTGCTTTTAAAACAATTGTCACAATTGTAAATTGTTGGAGTATGTTTTACAAGAAAATTCTATTCAGTTCCTCGACTTCAAAATTTCACTTTTAATTTAACGTGTTACGTGCTGTTTCTTTGTACTGATTAGTGAAATTTATGGAAGTCTTTTGAATTAAAAATTATAAAAAAGGTTTTGTGAATTATCTTAGAGTTCTGACCTTTTTTTCAGAATTGCATGATATAAACTTACAGTTGTCAGAATTGTGAGTTTTTCTTCAAATGCGAGTTTGTACCTTGCATTTCTGACATTTTTCTTGCAATTGTGAGTTTATATCTTGCTATTCAGAATTTTTTCCTCACAATTCTTACTTTTTTTCAGACAATTTAGAGATTTGAACTCACAATTGTGAGTTTTAAAGTCCAATTTTGAGGGGGGAAAAACCAGAATTCTCAGAATTGCGAGTTTATATCTCAGAATTCTGCCTTAATAACTCGCAATTTTAACTTTATAACAGTTGCGAGTTTATATCACACAATTCTGAGAAAAAAAGTCAGAATTGTGAGTTTATCTCTTGCAATTATGATTTTATTTCACAGAATTTCAACTTTATTTTTTAGAACTGAAAGTTTATATCTCACAGTTCTGACTTTATAACTCACAATTGTTATAAAATCAGAGAAAAAAAAAGTCAGAATTGTGAGTTTATCTCTTGCAATTATGACTTTATTTCACAGAATTTCAACTTTATTTTTTAGAACTGAAAGTTTATATCTCGCAATTTTAACTTTATAACACAATTGCGAGTTTATATCACACAATTCTGAGAAAAAATGTCAGAATTGTGAGTTTATATCTTGCAATTATGACTTTATTTCTTAGAACTGCGACTTTATTTTTTAGAATTTACGATTTATAATATAACACACAATTGTGAGTTTATATCTCACAATTATGAAAAAAAAAAAAAAAAAAAGTCCGAATTGTGCAGGGGGAAAAAAAAAAAAAAAAAAGTCAGAATTGTGAGATAAAAAGTCAAAATCAATTTTATTTATTTTTTTATATTTTTAATTCAGTAGTGGAAATGGCCTTACAAAGTACTTTACAGTTACACTGAAATAAAATTAATTGGTGCAGAGTTTGCTTTTAAAACAATTGTCACTCAGAAGTTGTTACTAAATTTAAAAG
Source organism: Cirrhinus mrigala (assembly GCA_036247105.1). NCBI lineage: Eukaryota > Metazoa > Chordata > Actinopteri > Cypriniformes > Cyprinidae > Cirrhinus > Cirrhinus mrigala. The sequence goes on from CM070021.1 coordinate 23,303,641, forward strand.
TTACAAGGTTACATTTTAAAGTAGAAATAAAGTTGAATTTTGAAGTAGAAAAACTAAAATAGTATCTGAAATGAAATGAAAACTGAAATTATTTATTTTATTTTTTTGTAGTGTAATGCAATGTAAGTTCTCTGAGGTCTTTTCCATGACAATCAGTAACTAATGCGTTTTTAATCCGCTTTGCAAAATGAGAGACATGAAAGTAGCTGCGATTTTATTAACGACGGAATATTGGGAAATATTTGACCTTTGAATGTTGTGATTCACCAATCAGAATTCAGTATTCAAGCTGTGTAATCAAACTATAATAAAGCAGATTGTGGTTTAAGCCACTTCCATGTGCTGCATCACAATTGTCCGAACTGATTGTGTTGGGAAAGTCATGACTCTTCGACATTTGGTATAAAATTGCTAGAGCGCTGCTTTCCTAATAATACAACCTTACCATATCTTTCTGCAGTTCCCCAGTGTATCCCTGATTCATGTTAGCTGCCATTTAGAATCAAGATTTGCTCTAGAGCCTGCAACCATAATCTTGTAGTTTTTCAGCCTATTCCTCAACAGACGTATTTTTGTGAGCATTAAAACATTTGACTTTGATATGTATCTCTGTTTTTTATTACTTGCCATAGAGGCACATCATAAACTCTGCAAAATTTAGCGAACTGTATAAATGAAAAGCAGTTTGATACTTTAAAGCCCTTGGGATAAATAAAACACAAGAAAGGCTCCTCTAAAACCACTCTCATTCAAGATCTAGCTTTTGAACGTGAGATCTTACCGTCAGCGCTATATCAAAAACATCACATTTAGCTGCTGTTTATTACAGCAAATAGCCCAGAAGCACCTGCAACCACACAAGAGCTGCATACTCCCAAAATGAATGAGTCTGTTTACAGAATAATTAAAATTTAACTGCCTGATCGATGGTTCTGATTGTGTGTTTGATAGGGATGGTCCCGGGGGCCGGCTGGAGCCTGGAGCTGCATGCACAAACCTCTTTGCCTCAGATATTAATTAATGCATGGATTTTCTGTCAGCCGCAGCAACAGTATTATAGGAGCCCAATAATGCTTTTAAATACAGTATTTTACATCTGCATTGATCTCTGCACCTCAGGGCTTGACTTGTTCAGCAGAACAACAAACTTGAGAGTTGGGAAAGTTTTCACATTAGATAAGACTATTTAACAGGGGTGGCAGAGATTGTCCCTGCATTGCAGTATCTTCTGAAGAAGAGCGAAAGTGTTGATTCTGCACCATTTCAACATCTGTGCCTGTCTAGAAAATGGAATATATCAAAGTCCTATGGTATTATGATGACACCATCAATGTAGCAATAATAAAATAAAATAAAATAAAATAAAATAATGATTATTATTATTATTATCATTATTATTATTTATTATTATTATAGTGTAGAATGTTCAATACTGCAAATAATTCAAATTTAATTTTATTTATATTTTATTTTTCATAATGAAATAATTTTTAGCCTTTTATTTTATTTTATTTTATTTTATTTTAATTTATTTTTTTATTATTATTTCTCATCATGAAATTTTTGGCCTATTCCTAGTCTTATTATTATTGTTATTATCATTATTATAAGACTAGAGATTTTTCATTCACTAGAAAAAAATTCATTCATGATTAAAATAAATAAATATTATAAATAAAATATAAATAAAATAAAATAAAGGTATAGGCCAAAAAATAAAGAGCGCCTATTATGCTAAATCCACTTTTAGAAGGTGCTTGGACAGAAATGTATGTTGGAATTGTGTGTACACAGGCATTTTAGAATTATAAAAATACATCCAGTCTTTTTTTTTTTTTTTTTTAATTTTCATAAATGGCTCGAAAAACAAGTACTTTGGAGCCTGTCTGCAAAATGACGTCATATTTCGGTAGCCCCGCCCACTGCTATTGACTGACAGGCGCGTCCGTCAGGAACACCCTTGTTCTGTTTGATGTCTATGATAATAAAATATTCAAGGATGTTAGTGTTTCTGCTGTAAATGTCTATTGACGCTTTTTAGGACTTTCACTTCATTTTCTGTAAGTCTATGCACAACTGCAATTTGGTTTTACAAATGTTTGTGAGAGTTTATTTATATATCTTTTTGTAAAGTTCATTGATATTTTCTATACCTGTAAATAAAGGAAAGTAATTACATAATGCAAGTTTGCATGGATTACTTGTCAAATACAACACAAAAAAAACGTAAGGTACAAAGTTTATCTTGTTCACTGACTACTTATTGGATTTAACTAGAAAAACGTGAAGCTAACAGTTTTGTAAGATCATCTAACAGGCCACTGCAGTTATGTGCTATTCATTGGCAGGTGCATTTACATTGTAATCGGTTTAAAAGTCCAATCCGAATGAAAATGCTCTATATAAACACCTCAAAAAAAGAGGGGTGAGATAAACCTTTCTATAAACCGAATAAAATTAAAATTTTCTGCCATGTAAACACGTTAAACAGATTACTTTGCGTCTACATCAAGCAGGACAGGTGTCGCGCCAAAGTGGGGTGCATTCGCGGGTTGTGCCCCCCCTGTTCATCATCTTTCCTCCTTGCTAAAGGTGATAGATTTCAAAAGCAAAAGTGAAACCATTAAAACAGCACGCATAAGAAAGCGACTGCACGCTTTTGCGGTCGTCAGCAACTGCACACGATCACAGACTGCACGCTTTGATTCATAGTACAGCAGCTCTTGGTAAGAAATTGTGTATTTGTTCCATTTAAGTAACGTTACAGTAAAAATACCGGCCCTCTCACGCTCGCTCATGTTGCTTCTCCTCACTGTTTATTGCCATAAGCAAAAAATAGACGTCTAGGCTCTGCCCCCTTCTGGAGCTGGGCGGGAAGTTGCAGCTCATGTAAGGGAACACACCCCTAAAACAGCACTTTTTAGACCCGCCCCAAAAATGACACTTTTTAACACGTTATAATAAACAATTGTATTTGGATTTGAAACTTCACATGCATATTCAGGAGAGCCTTGTGAAAAGGGGCATAATAGGTGCCCTTTAATTAATGATGAAAATAAATAATAAAATTAAATTAAATTAAATTAAATTTAAAAAATTCGGAATCATTACAAATATTTGAACACTCACTCATTCTACACTATAATAATAATAAATATAAATATATAAATATTTATATTATATAAATTATATAAATAATTATAATATTATATAAATATAAATAATTATATACATAATATTATATAAATAATTATAATAATAAGACTATTATTATTATTATTATTAGGCCTAAAATTAATTCATGATGAAACTAAAATAATAAAATAAAATAAAATAAAATAAAGTAATGTTGAATCATTAGAAATATTGATATAATAATTATAATAATAATAATAATAATAATAATAATAATAATTATTATTATTATTATTATTATTATTATTATTATTATTATTATTATTATTATATCAATATTTCTAATGATTATTATATCATATATTTTATATCATATAAGTAATTATAATAATAAAATTAGGAAAAGGCCAAAAATTAATTCATGGTAAAAAAAAAAAAAATAAATAAAAAATTAATTAATTAATTAGTTAATTAACTAATTAATTAATTAAATTAAAAGTATTATTATTATTATTATTATTATTATTATGATTATTATTATTAAAAAATAATGGTTAAAATAAAATAAAATAATAACATTTCAAATTATTAAAATACTGATGATAATAATAATAATAATAATAATAATAACAATAATAATAATAATAATAATAATAATAATAATAATAATAATAACAATAATAATAATAATAATAATAATAATAATTAGTAGTAGTAGTGGTAGTAGTAGTAGTAGTAAAAATATTCATGAAAGCAATTCACATTTAACTTAGAATCCAGGTTGGGTCAAACTGGAGTCCAAAAATAATTCAAAATTCACTTTTTATGTCCCCTATCTCATAAAGCAAGGGGGTCTAGGTAAAAGCAAGGTCCCATATCAGTGAAGAAGGCCAGCAGGGAAATAACGCTGGCCCGGCTGTGTGGGCAAACGCTCCTCACTGCCATCCAAAGAGCAGTCACATTTCCCAATCCCCATCTGTTCCACTGAAAGAGCCATTGGATGCAGGATACTGGCTGCATTGGCTGACAGTGCGGACCCATTTCTTTCGATCAGCACATTACTCAGATAGCTCATCAGGGTGACAACTAACCTGCTCGCAGCCGCCAGGCACAACAAGCTGAGACAGTGATAAAGATGCACTTTCAAATGCCTGCAATGGTGGTCTGCGAGTAGAGGTCTTCGTTGTCATTTCACTGATGTTGATATACAGACTGCTTGGGTGTCATGTCTATTTTTAGCACTAGGGAAAATTTTGAAAGTTATGTCACGGACGCAGAAGGAAGAGTTGATGAATATGGTCTGCTGTTTATCTTCTCTGTGTCCCACTGCGTTTTATCACAAGCAATGCATCTGGATGGGAAAGCCAGAAAAGTCAATAAGATTTCGGGTCATTCTGTAACACGGTGCCTTTCCGGTTTGATAAGGTGATTTTTGAAGGAAGCATTCTATAAGACAGATAATGTGTTAAATATTATTACATTGGTTTGCGCCAACTCAAACTAAATGAATAAATATCCATAAGTAATATCCGATGGGACATAATTATGTCCTGAGAAAGGCAATTTTCCAAACAATAAGCGTGGTAAATAAGAAATTGCAAGCTTTGTGCTGATGGTTATGAATATACATGTTCACTTTATTATTCAGTTGTTTATTATACAAATGCATGGATATTTTATGCTTCTAACAAAGATAAGAAAACATAATAAATAAATAATATATTATATAAATTGTATATAATAATAAAATAAATTGTATTATTATAAAATTGATTACAGGAATAATATAATAATATAATATAGTAATAAAAATACTTTAATCCTTCAAGAGTTTACTGGGATAATTATGTAATTATGTGTTTGTGTTTTTCATTTTATTTATGGATCTAGAGGAAAAAATAAAATAAAAAAAATATAATATTTCTGTTGCTGTATTTAGAAAAAAATCTGTATTTAATACACATAAAGTAAAATAAAATAAAATAAAATAATACGGTATTATATTTCTGATGCTGTAGTTTAGAAAAAGAATGAATTTAACACACATGATAAAATAAATAATAAAATTAAATAAAAAATAAAATAATAAAATAATAAAATATGTATTATATTTCTGATGCTGTTTAAAAAAGAAAATCTGTAAAGTATTATTTTTCTGATGCTGTAGTTAGAAAAACATCTGTATTTAACACATAAAATAAAACAAAATAAATAAAATAAAATAAAATTTTACATTTCTGTTGTAAAATTTCTGCTGCTGGTTTTAGAAAAGAACATCCAAATTTAACACATACAAAATTAAATTAAAATTAATTAAATTAAATTAAATTAAAAAAAATAGTAAAGCATTTTAACACACAAAATAAAATAAAATACTAAAATAAAATAATAAAGTATTAAGTTGACGCTGTATTTAGAAAAAAACAGAATTTAACACAAAATAAAATAAAATAAAATAAAAAATAAAATGCTAAAATAAAATAATAAAGTATGTATTACATTTCTGGTTTAACACAGACAAAATTAAATTAAATTAAATTAAATCTATTTAACAAATAAAATAAAATTAAATAAAATAAAAAAGTAAATTTCTATTGTAAAATTTCTAATGCTGTATTTAGAAAACAATTGAATTTTAACACACAAAATAAAAAAAAACATTTCTGATGCTGTATTTAGAAAAAAAATGAATTTATTACACAAAATAAATTAAATAATATAAAATAATAAAGTATGTATTACATTTCTGATGCTGTTTAGAAAAGAACATTTAACACATAACATAAAAAAAAAAATAATAATAAAATAATAATAATAAAAAATAATAAAAAATAATAATAATAAAAATAATAATAATAATATTTATTAATAATAATAAAATAAAATAATTAATAAACTTTTTCCCAATTTTCCCAGTGCTTTAATTAGAAACACATACAACACATAAAACACATACAAAATAGAATAAAATAAAATAAAATAAAATAAAAACATTGTAAAGTATTGCATTTCTGATGCTGTATTAAGAAAAGAAAATCTGAATTTAACACATACAAAATTAAATTAAATTAAATTAAATTAATAATAAACTACTTTATTTCTAAGGCTGTATTTAGAAAAAAAATCTGTATTTAACACACATAAAATTAAATAAAATTAAATTAAATTAAAACAAAATAAAATTAATAAAAAGTATATTTATGTTGTTGTATTTAGAAAATACGCTGCATTTAACACATACAAAATAAAATAAAATTAAATTAAATTAAAAAAATATTATATTATATTATATTATATTATATTATATTATATTATATTATATTATATTATATTATAAAAAATATTTGCCACTGGATTTGTTAAAGTTATTTTTTATACATGTATTTAAAGGAAAAAGTGGCGCCTGTTCTGCAGAATGACCTTTATACAGCGGCTTAGATTGTTTTGCATGGAAGAATGACACGGCCTCTGCACCACATCTAGATCTACATGAAAGACCGCCACCCATTGACCTCCATATGATTACATCCATCCAGGCATTTCTTGATCTGCCTCAGCTATTTGGGCTGAAATTTCATGGCTGTCACTTTAAAAGGACACATTTTTTACAGCGTAAGAGGTCATCAACCTTTATAAGCCTGACTATTTCTCCAACGGCAGTTCGCAAAGCCTGCATCAACGAGCAGCTGCCTACACAGCATTTCATTACAGCTGTTTGGCGAGAAAATACGTCAGGCGGGACATGCGACGGCGGCGGGTGCTATCTGAGAGCTGAAATAACCTCTATCTCGGGTCTGATGGATAAGTAGATAGCAAGGCAAGAATGTGTGCGGCGCATGTCGCAAAAGACATTAATGTAATGGAATAAGTTGAGGGCCCTCCGTCAAACTCGGTGCTCTTCGCCGCTTCCTTCCCTGCTGCTTGTCTGTTGATTCATGCCAGATGAATTGCCTCTCCGCCAGCCTGCCCTCTCTAACTCGATGTAAAAGCCTTGAGCTCAGTGCATAATTCATTAGCAATGTGATTAGCTTCAAGTGCTACACTGATCGGTTGAACTGAGCTGGAGCTAGAAAAGAGCAAGGCAAGGAGACTTTCAAATAGCTCCAAGCTTACACATTAAACATGTGCTTCTAAATCCTAACCACATAATTAACTACCACAAGTATTTCAATATTTTGTTTTCGTGCCGCACGTAACACTAACATTACGGGATGGGTGTTATTATACTAGTGCTGCTCTGTTTTGATAGAGGCCATAAACTATAATCGCTCTTGAGTACCAGCCTTATTAACCTCTTCTCAGATGGATTGGTACACAAGTCATCAATTTGCTCCTAGAAAACTTGCTTTAAGTTCACCATCCGTCTTTGTCAGGAACAATCGCCAACTTCATCACTCAAGCCAGGGAGGCGAGCGAGCGGGATTGGCACGGCGGTCCTTGTGACTTTCTTACTCTCTGCTGCCAGATTCGGCCTTCTTCCCATGCTCTGTCAGAGGGGTTCTTCCGGAAGGTTGTCAAGGGCAAGGACAGAAGCGATGCCCCAGTGGTAACATTTCCAGCGGGCTTTGCCAACCCGATTATACACGCTATCTGCAAGCGGTCAGACCTCAGCGGGGTGTCGTGAGTGGACTATCCGGGACCTCCCTAATCCGTTAGAAGGAGCTGAATATGTGTGGTCAGAGAGAGGTCAGGCTTCAATGACTAGCAAAAATCTGCTCAAATGGAGGAGGAGACGAGCATGCTCATAACAGGGCTGTGCACTATTGAGAATGTCTTCTAAACTGCAATTCAATTCCTAGATTTGAACTGAATTTAAAGTGAGGTAGGAAGTAAATAGAATTAAAATAAATTCAAAGAAATTGTCATCTTTAACTGGAAGAGCCAAATTTGTCAAGACAAACTTTAAATGTAGAAGCTCTTTAAAAAAAGATTGAACAGATAGATTACAGATAGATTGATAAAAAAGAAAGAACGAAAGGTAAAAAGGTAGAATAGATAGATAGATAGATAGAAATCAGACAGACAGAAAGACAATGGATGGATAGACAGTCAGACAGACAGACAGATAGATAGATAGATAGATAGATAGATAGATAGATAGATAGATAGATAGATAGACAGACAGACAGACAGACAGACAGGATGATGGATGGATAGACAGACAGACAGACAGACAGACAGATAGATCATAGAGATAGATAGATAGATAGATAGATAGATAGATAGATAGATAGATAGACAGACAGACAGACAGACAGACAGACAGACAGACGATGGATGGACAGACAGATAGACAGACAGACAGACAGACAGACATAGATAGATAGATAGATAGATAGATAGATAGATAGATAGATAGACAGACAGACAGACAGACAGACAGACAGATGATGGATGGATGGATAGACAGACAGACAGACAGAAAGACAGACAGACAGACAGACAAACAGACAGATAGATAGATAGATAGATAGATAGATAGACAGACAGACAGACAAACAGACAGACAGATAGATAGATAGATAGATAGATAGATAGATAGACAGAGACAGATAGATAGATAGATAGATAGATAGATAGATAGATAGATAGATAGATAGATAGATAGACAGACAGACGGACAAACAGACAGACAGATAGATAGACAGATAGACAGACAGACAGACAGACAGACGTTAGACAAATTACAGACAGTCAGACAGACAGACAGACAATAGATGATAGACAGACAGACAGACAGACAGACAGATAGACAGATAGACAGATAGACAGACAATAGATAGACAGATAGACAGACAGACAGAGAGATATGGAGGTAGATAGATAGATAGATAGAGAGAGAGAGAGAGAGAGAGAGACACAGTGAGACAGATAGACAGACAGACAGACAGACAGACAGACGTTAGACAAATTACCGACAGTCAGACAGACAGACAGACAGACAATAGATGATAGACAGACAGACAGACAGATAGACAGACGATAGACAGACAGATAGACAGAGAGATAGATAGATAGATAGATAGATAGATAGATAGATAGATAGATAGATAGATAGAACTCTGTAAGAAGGGAGACTTACATAAGAACGAAGATAAATGCCTTAGTCATCTTTTTTGTGCTCTCAGCCTATTGTTATTACATTCTCTGATCGAAAGCTTCAATTCACACCTTATTCAGTTTTGTGCAGTCTTTGCAATTTCCTGCAAAGTTGCCCGTTCTTTCCATTTCACCCTGTGCGAGCACGAATCTGAGTCTGTCGGGAGCTGTCCATGGTGCTGAAGCCTGAGCTTTGCCAAACTAAACTGAACACTTTCCACTCTGTTCAACTGCTTTTGTTTCCCCCGCTAAACTCCTGGAGTGACTGCTTCTATTTTGTCACCAAGTCTTCAGGGATGACATGCAATACTCCTAACCTCGCCTTTAATCCACAGCGCAACAGTAAAGAAATAAAACTCAGAGCTGCACTAAGGGCCAATTTACACTGAGGCCGACTCTTGAGGTTTTTAAGCTCTGGGAGCAAATGAGCCAAATCGATCAGGAATGCCGTCTCCTTTGGTAATGAGGAGACACAGGCCTCCCTGTGGAGAGAAGAACCTGGACTGCACGCAGGCTGGAAGGCAGCCTATTCACAATGAGATCCCCAGAGAAACGACGGTGGCCCAAACAGCCACAAAGGCCTCTACTAGAGACCAATTAGGGACATTGCAATGTCAGGTAGAAAGTGGGTGAGCTGAAAAGGTTGCATCTTTAAACCTACAATAAGAAGTTGTAGTGCATTTTTGGGTTTATTTTCTTATGACCAATGCCTGAAGTATTTGGTGTAGCTTTCAGGCATCACAATTAAGGAAACTAGTGGAGCTTCGCTTCTGTTTTTAGTTTCCTTGCCAAGCCTATTGTCTATGGAAGTCCATTTCTGACATAAAAGGTAATTGCAACCTTATTCTGACTCTGAATTGCAAGACGTAAACACAGAATTGCGAGATTTACACTGTTTCTTGCTATTCTTGAGTTTTTTTTCTCACATTTTACATCTTGAGTTCACATCTTAAAATTATGTTTTTAATTGCAGTTCTGAGAAAAAGTCTGAATTGTGAGGTAAAAAGTTGCTTTTACCGTTTTTATTTTTTATCCCATGGCAGAAAGAAGCTTCCATAATTGTCACAAAGACTAAGGCTTGAGAGGGTTCCACTCGCTCTCCTCCACACCCCCTGCCTCCGCACCGGTGGAGAAATCAGCAGGCGATGACGGCTTTCATTTTCACACCCTCGCTATCTGACAGGCCTGAGGGCACTATGTTTTAATAACAAATCAATAGCTGGGAGAAACTCCATCCTAACAGCAGCCAGAGCTGACAAACTACCAACAAAACCCAGTTTTCCTTTCAAACGTTAATCTATCTTAACATGTAGCACAGGAGGAGGTGGCTGAGAATACAGTCTATGAGAGAATGGGTGCAGCGAAACAAGGTTATTCCATGAAATGTGAATGGGAGATGTAATGATGAAGATAGCAGGAAATTATTTCTATGCATGGGAAGCTTTCCACTCACAGATATAATATGAGTGTTTAATTGAAACATTCAGCGCTCCCCGCAAGTTCTGCTTTCTAATCGATAGTTTTGCCTCGAGCTGGTTTCACAGTTGCTGGAGAATGGGGAGGTGGGATAGGGGCAAAAGGAAAGGAAATGTGCATGCAATTAATTATAAATGGAGCTCTGCAGATTGAGCAAACTGTACGGGTCATAGACTTCGCAAGAACGCAGTTCGGCTGCCGTTTCCCCCACAGATTGAAGCCCTCCATCTTGCGCCATGGGCTAATGAACGGCCTGATTGCTTTCCCTAATGAGAACCACACTCTGGGAAATAGGTTCCTGCATCAGAATGGAACAGTGGGTCAAGAATTAAGAAAAAAAAAAAAAAAAAAAAAAAAAAAAAAAATTCTAATTTGTCACTGATACTGCTTTGGATTTTACAGGCCAATCCAGCAAAAGCCAAGTCAATTGCACAAATGCAAAACTCTCATGGGTTTGCACAATATCCATCCGTTTCATATCAGTTACTGGCCGATATTAGATATTTTATAATTTACCATATTGGCTGATGTGCAACCAATTAGTGTATTAGAATGATTTCTGTAGGATCATGTGACACTGAATGCTGGAGTAATGACTCCTGGGATAATTGAGAATGAATGGGGAAAATTCAAGTGAGAGTCAGTACGATATGATTGGATATGACTGGTTATGATCAGCTGTGATTGGTTCATGCAATAAATCCTGCCTTGTGTTCATGCATATTCGCAAATTAGTCTGAACAAACAATATAATGGCATTAATGGGAAGAATAATTAAAAAGTAAGCAACTCTCACACTTAGATATAACCACTTTATGTCAAAATTAGACTTAAAATGGCACAAAAACATGATCTGTGGGAGTTTTTAGTGAGTAATCAGCATAGGCACTTTACTTTAAAAAAGTAATTAGTCATAGTTACTAGTTACTTCTCACAAATAGTAACTGAGTTACATCATTATAAAAGTAACTAATTACCAGGAAAAGTAACTACTGTTACTTTTTTTTTTTTTTTTTTTAAATGTTCAAATATGTCAAATAACTTGGATGCCTCCGATATTAAATATGGCAAATTAATAAAACGTTGTACTAATCTACACTATTTTAATGTTTTTGTGAGACAATGTGAGAGAAATCTTCCAGGGGCTAAATATCACGTTATTGGGGTCGCTTCAACCCGCGGACATGAAAAACAATACACAGCAGCAACACTGTTAGCCCTCTGGGGTCGAAGACTGCACCGGTGCGGTCTGTCTCATTTTTTTTCTTGATGACCGCAAAAAGAGCCAAACTTCATCTCGGCTACTTTTCGTTTCTGGAAGAAGACGCGCTGAGAGGAATAAGCCAGAATTTACCTCAGAAGAAGAACGCAACACGAAAATTATAGTTGCAGCACGTTTTTTGTCAGTAACGGCGTTGTAACAGGGAAACAGTCATTTGTTTAATTACTCATTACTGATGCTGTAAATAATGCCGTTTATTTGTAATGCCTTTTATTCCCATCACTGGTAATTAGCTTTGTGTCTGTGACCAATATCTACCGAGCTTTGATGACTGATTATCTGAAAAATTCAAAAATATTTGAATGTTAAATATTAAAAAGAATAGCTGCACATAAGTTCATAAATTAAATATATTGTTTAAATTAATAAATGTAAATGCTTAAAAACACTAACTTGATGAGATTCATACTTGGTTTTAGTAAATAGAATATTGATTACATTGTTAATCTAAAAATATATTATTTAAAAAAAAAAAATTCTGATAGTGTAAATAACTTGAATGTAATCAAGAAAATGTGACTGGGACATTAATTTACATTTACAGTTGCTAATATATATATATATATATATATATATATATATATATATATATATATATATATACATAGAGAGAAAGAGAGAGAGAGGTTGTAAATTATTAGTATTAATTATTGATCATTGATTACTGGAGTACACTTTTCAAGAAAATACTATTTCAGTACTAGTACTTTGTGACCCTGGACCACAAAACACAGTCACAAGGGTAAATTTTTAAAAATGGAGATTTATACATCATCTGAATAAATAAAATCCATTCCATTGATGTATGGTTTGTTAGGACAGGACAATATTTGATCGAGATACAACTATTTGAAAATCTGGAATCTGAGGGTGCAAAAAATCTAGAAAATCGCCTTTAAAGTTGTCCAAATTAAGTTCTTAGCAATGCATATTACTAATTAAAAATTAAGTTTTGATATATTTACGGTAGGAAATTTACCAAATATCTTCATGGAACATGATCTTAATATCGTAATGATTTTCAGCATAAAATAAAAATCAATAATTTTGACCCATACATTGTATTTTTGGCTATTGCTACGAATATACATGTGCTACTAAAGACTGGTTTTGTGGTCTAGTGTAACTTTTGTGAAATTTAATAGCAATTTCTGTGTGATTTTTTCCCAGTATATAATTGGATATCATATAATAAACTCTATCATAAAACAAAATGAATTATCTGCTCATTTGTATCAACCAGAATTGTGATATCAGTGCATGCCTACACTCTCTCAGTATCGTTAATAGTTCATGAATGGTGACTTCACATGGGAGGAGAGGTTGGATATAATAATAAGACACAGACCTCATTGTCTTGGAAGTGATGGTAATATCAGGGCTTTTTCTCTGGAGAGTCACTTGCATCCTTGTTTGTTCTAGCAGAACAATTTACCAAGCTGGAGTCTCATGATTCCTGTTGTGTATTAATTGACCTGAGAACACAAAAATAACCACACCGTGTCTGCGCTGGTTATTGTCAATTAGACGATTCTACATGACTGCATCTCATGGTTCAACCTTGCCTACAATTACAGATTATGTCAAGCAGATGACCACAACCTCTCCACTTGCCCGGTGGGTGCTAACAAGCTGTTTTTCCTCTCTGGTTTTAATTAACATAGACATAGCATGCTGTAGACACTAACTCTGGGGAACAGTGGCATTTCATGGACAGATGAGGCATGAGCTGCTTTTCCCTGAGCACTGTGCTTTATTCTACGAGGATGCAGTAAAAGTCAAGTGGATATATGTAACAAATGCTCTAACATATCAGGCCAGGCACAGCACATGCAAATGAGAGACTGCAGGAAAATTGGATCGCAGAGCTTTGAAGGTTATCACCGCGCGTCTGGCCACTGGCAGCTCTGTGGTAAATAAGCGTTGAGAAAAGACTGAGGGTCTAGTCTTAACAAGTAGAAAGGTGAGTCACTTGAATCTAATATAGAGATACTGTCAAAAACTCTCTTTGCTTCAAACGCGTTGCGTCATCTGTAGCTGGACATGTTTAAGGATTTATTCCTTAGATATCCTCTGAAAAAAAAAAAATCTATGAACAAGACACTCTTTTTGGCATTTTAATCAGTTTTGCCCCTTGTACATAGAGTATGGAGTCCAAAACTCTAGGTTCTAATACACAAAAAACGCTAAAAAAAAAAAAAAAATCTGTGGGGCCTCAAGGATTTTTCTGAAGAACAGTGGCCAGTTCAGGACAAACAAGGGACTCATGAATAACTATCACTAAACAAAAAAAAAAACACAACTGTGAATCATTTAGTTAAGAACACAGTATTAAGAATCAAGCGTATGTAAACTTTTGAATGGGGGCATTTTTATAAATTCAGCTATTATATTCTCTTGTTGACTATATTTAAACATCTTCTATGTGAAATATCTTGCATGCATTTTGTACAATCCCTCTTATTTTGGTAAAATAATTAACATTTTGTAAGGTGTATGTGCATTTTGACTTCAACTGTGTAACCAAGTGTCATTTATTAAAGAAAAAAAAAGGACTGCACAAACATTAAAATAACTGAAAATTACCTTTATACCAGTTGCTGAATTGCAAGGATGGCTCAGAAGAGTCCACTCAATTCTGTTCTCTGGCATCATTTGTTTAGAGACGGTTTCATATTTTGTTTCTTATGCGATGACATTCAGACATTCGCTTTTTTTAGGCCACTGTATATGAGCTTCCACTCAGGCTGTGTGGTGACATGGGCTGCTCGGAGGAAGCAGGTGTAGAGGTGTTGAGGCCAGTGCTCACGGGCGCCGTGTGCTGCCTTTTGCTGCCTCTCCTCAAGTGCAGATTCTTATCTCTTTTTCGTCCCTGGAGATATCCAGCTTTGCCTATCTGCCTGGCAGGCAACACCGAGGGGATGAACCCAGCTGCTTGGTGCTATTTGTAACCGTGATATGCCAACCAGGACAGCATTTATAAACAGCCTGCAGTCGAAATACTAAAACATATCACTTAACTGCTTCTTTAATGACCAACACTGATGGTAATTATGTTTCCATATTGAGGCCATTATGTGATGGAGAAACAATTTTCACTCAGAAATTGCATTAGCATGAATTTTTGAAATAGAAAAAGTAAAATACGTACTTTCAACGGGACATATCAAGCAGCCCCACCCCGTTTTTTAAATAGCCAATAGCATTTTGTTTATATAATTGAGCTCGGTAAAGCTGCTTTTGACAGTTTATGACAGCCACAGGCTAATAGATCCCTCCTTTAGATTTAATATCAAACTGTTAGTAAACACAAATCAGTGATTATAATGATGCTCATCCATATCGCTATAAAATATAGCATGCTGTGTAGAATTCAAATGGGTCTGATACGTTTTGTAATCTGCGCTGACTCGCGCTTATGATCCGCTCCGTATTATTGTGTCTCTGAACCGGAGCAGACCGTGGTGGTTCATATCACACAATGCACTACCAATCGCCCCAATCGAAAGCATATTTACACTGTCTAAATCGTTGCTTATCTCCTATATAGTGCATTACGTGCCATTCACCACACAGAAAACAGAAACTCTCTGAACAAGTAACCGATTTCAGCAGGGTTGCCAGGTTTTCACAACAAAACCCACCCAAACCGCGTTTCGAGGTGGGGGTTTCCCGTTAAAATTCGCCTTCTTGGGGATCAAATACAGGGGCGTCATGCAATCATTATTTTAGAGGGGGCACTTAAAGGAGAACTCCACTTCCAGAACAACAATTTACAAATAACTTACTCACCCCCTTGTCATCCAAGATGTTTATGTTTTTCTGTCTTCAGTCGTAAAGAAATTATGTTTTTTGAGGAAAGCATTTCAGGATTTTTCTCCATATAATGGACTTCACTGGTGCCCTGATTTTGAACTTCCAAAATGCAGTTTAAATGCAGCTTCAAAGGGCTCTAAACAATCCCAGCTGAGGTAGAAGGGTCCTATCTAGTGAAACGATCGGTCATTTATAATAATAAAAATAAAAATGTGTATACTTTTTAAGCACAAAAGCTCATGTAGCACAGGCTCTGGGATGCATGTCCACGATGCTACGAGTTAGTGATGGGTCGTTCTTGAACGATTTGTTCATTTTCAACAAATCTTTAATGTGACTCGGGAAGAACGTGTCGTCGAGTCGTTCGTTCATCTTATGGGGCTGTCGTGTGATGAACGAACAACTCAAACCCGAACACTTGTCAGATAAGATGTGAGGTGAGCTAATCATAGACTAAAGACCCAGGTAAACCATGAATTAATCTTTTCTGTTACTTATAGCATTATAGTTTTGTATTGTTTGTAGTGTGATCAACGTTTAAACAGTAGATGTGTTAGGGAAGTAACACATGACATTTTAATTATATTTTGCTAAAATGAACGAATGACTCGAAAAAAGATTTGTTCATTTTGCTGAACGAGACTCAAAGGTTAAATGATCCGAACTTCCCATCACTACTACGAATCACGTCTAAGTTCATCGTCTGTGTACTCCGGCTCAAAAAGGTAGAGTATGGTGAAAAACTCCATCTTATTTTCTCCTACAACTTCAGAATCATCTGACATCGTTGTACCTTTTTGTTTGTAAACAGCATTTGACTTACTTGCACTTTCTTAGCCTTTGCGCGTTCGCTATGTAAACACAAGGGTCTGTAGTTCTGCCTACATTCCGCGTGACGTTTCGACGTCATTCAATAGTACATAGCGTCATGAACGTGCATCTCAGAGCCTGTGCTACACGAGCTTTTGTGCTTAAAAAGTATACAAATTTTTAGTTTCTTAAAAAAAATGACAGATCGTTTCGCTAGATAAGACCCTTCTTCCTCGGCTGGGATCATTTAGAGCCCTTTGAAGCTGCATTTAAACTACATTTTGGAAGTTCAAAATCAGGGCACCAATAAAGTCCATTATATTGAGAAAAATCCTGAAACACTTTCCTCAAAAACCATAATTTCTTCACGACTGAAGACAGAAAGAGAGATGGTCTTGGATGACAAGGGGGTGAGTAAATTATTTGTGAATTGTTGTTCTGGAAGTGGAGTTCTCCTTTAAGTATATACGTGTCGTGCCATAACATATTTTTAATATGACTGACTTTATATTTAATGTTAATTTAACATTTAAAGTTCATGTGAATAAAAACATTGCAAGTTAGGCTATTAATCATAACACTTTAATTGTACAGAAAGAACATTTACATTATCAAAGAACGTTTTCACTGACAGTCTAGAGTGCAAGCACTCTCAAAAACTCTAATTAAAATCACTGAAGCTGTGTACACTATGAAATTAATATCTTACAGATTCGTACAGATAGTTGCACTTTATTGTTTCTGACTAGATAATTCTCCAGAAAGAGGTATTCAGTCAGCGAGTGAAGAATACACCGGCATTTTAGCGACGACTCATCTGAACATCTCTGATTGGTCACTGCATTCATAAGCTCAACAGCATCATGTGGATTGGTTATAATGTGCAGCGCTATAAAAACGCGTCTGTTTCTGGCTCAGCGCCAGCCAGCGAACGCTAATTTGAATTTAGCAGCTGATGAAATGACGCACTGAACGTTCTAATCACTCCAGTGCCATTGTATCAAATATAGAAACTATTAAGCGGCTAGTTTTTGTCGTTTGGAAGCTGCATTCAAAATCCACTTGGCTCAAAAATCTGAGGGGGGAACATGCCCTTCGGATTCTAGAGAGCATTTGATTGGACAGAAAGTTTGATGAGAAGCTTAAGGTGCAGGGCGATGTCATTTAAATCGTTGATCCATATTGGCTCTAGAGACTACAGTCAGTTCTAGAGACTGTATCCTTGTAAATGTAAATTTCGTCATTGTTTTGGAGCACACTAGCTTATAGATAACCTTAAGGCTAACATGTTTATACTAACAAAAGCCAAAAAACTTCAATTTTGATTTTATGGGGAGTTTAATAGTGAGAATTGATCCCCAAGTTAAAGTGTGACAGAGTTTTTTTTACTTTGTAAATTCCATTGCGTTGTGCACCTTTGGACCATTTCTTATTTGATTCTTACTTGTTCTCAAATGATTATTAAAGGAGAAGTTCACTTCCAGAACAAAACTTTACAGATAATTTACTCACCCCGTTGTTATCCAAGATGTTCATATCTTTCTTTCCTCAGCCAATAAGAAATTATGTTTCTTGAGGAAAACATTCCATAAATTATCTCCACATAGTGGACTTCAATGGTGCCCCCAAGTTTGAACTTCTAAAATGGAGTTTAAAAGCAGCTTCAAATGGTTCTAAATGATCCCAGCCAAGGAAGAAAGGTCTTACCTAGCAAAACAATCTCTCCTTTTAGAAACAAATAGACAAAGCAGGCAGTTTAACTGTTCAGGACAAACAAGGGACTCATGAACAACTATCACTAAACAAAAAAACACAGCTGTGGATCATTCAGGTGACAACACAGTATTAAGAATCAAGCATATGTAAACTTTTGAACGGGGTAATTTTTATATATTCAACTATTACTTTCTTTTGTGGACTATATGTAAACATCTTTTATGTGAAATACCTTAATCAGGTCAGTACTAAATAAAAATAACATGCATTTTGCATGATCCCTCATTAAAAAATATATATATATACATTTTACAGATTCTAAAGGCGTATCTAACTTTTGACTTCAACTGTACATTTTATCTAATGCAGTAAATATCCAAATACTTTGATTTCACTGTATGCTTCATGCTTTCTGAGTGGCTGTAAAGCAGAAAGTGAGAACAGAAAGACAGAGAAAACAGCAACAGCCTAAAGATGAACCAGCCATTTTGAGACGGGATAAAGAAAGAGAAAAAAGGTAACATTAGATTCAAGGACGGTGCATTTATAGTTTAGATGGATGGCAAAACCTTTTAAATGCCCCTGAAAGATAAAAGGCAATGGCAAAAAGACGGTAATGATATCAGTCAGGAGCTCTGGCAGGTTGATATAAGATCAGGTGTCGGCTTTCTTTGGAGCCACGGCGGCATCAGAGGAACACATCTTCAGCCTGACTCGCTTCCTGCCGCTCTACTCTGAACAGACTGTGACTGAGGGCTGAACGACTCCGGCTGTCTTCTCTGTGATTGAATCGACGAACGCTGCCTGGAGCATGACGCAAAATCCCATAGAAATTACTTTCACAAGCACAATTTTTGTCATCAATCGTTGACGTATTTCCTGTTGAAACAGGAAGGTGGGAGTTAAATTAAGTGTTTTAAAGGCTAAAGGCTAAATTTATATCCTAAAAACCTTTGACATCCTCTCTAAATGCTGCACCGGCAAAGAATATAATGTACACCTGACAGTTTTTTTTATTCATTATGCTAATGACAAAAAGAATTCTAAATGATTTCATTGATGTTTAAACACATTTCAAACAGATCCTCCACCTCCTCCTATACGCCTGCCACATCACACTGGCATCAACGCCACAAACCCCTTCCAAATTTCAGAGAACGAGTGTCATGTTGAAATAACACGCTGTCCGTTTCCCTGTACAGAGCATGACTAATTCATACTGTCTGTCAGCCCAGATCTGACACGTCTCTGTGGATTGGCCATGTGTTTATGCCACTGTTATTTAATGATTAACAGACCCGGTCTTCATTGTGATGGGACACAAACTGGGCATTGTTGTGCTGACAGGCTCACTTAACTCTCAGTGAGCGATCTGAGGCATGTGTAACCGATGGTGAGTTTCACTATGGGATGTGTGACTATCAATACTATTTGCTCTTTATGTTGAGGTAATAGGCATTTACCTCAGTTAAAGGGATAGCTCACCCAAAAATCCCCTCAAGTCGTTCAAAACCTGTAAGACCTTCGTTTATCTTCAGTACACAAATTAAGATATTTTTGATGAAATCCGAGAGCTTTCTGACCCTGCAAGGCCCAGAAAGGTCCATGTGGAACTGATAAATGTTAGTGGTCAGTAAAGGGTAAGATCTGTAAAGACAGAACAGGTTGATGGGCACGTCCCTTCTGTCTCCTGCCGTCATTCATTCAGCACTGTGGAGAAAAATTCTCTATGCATATTTTTTGTGTCTTACCCTCAAGGCAATAAATCAAAGAATCGACTTTGAAGAATCGAGGTGTGGGAATAAGTGCTGATCTGTCACAGAAGCTCAATGACAAGAGTGACTTTGAGGGAGGTAAAGGAAGGACACACACAAAAAAACTTGCAGCAGAACAGACTGGGTTTCTGTATCAGGCTCTCACACAAATCTCCTGACTGGCCTCCACAAATCCGTGGAAGGGGAGCTGGAGGGAGGAGGGTGGTGGTGTGAAAAAAGAGATGGAATTACTTAATATCTCTCCGTGGACACGCCATAGCCTTGTTCTGTTATCTCTCTCTATTCATCCATGGATTATTTTTGGAGCAAATTGCAAATTAAGTTAGACCTTGTGCCAGAACAGCAGTCAACAGCATTGAAAATACCTTTTAATTTTTAGGTGACCTCATCTCCTACTTGATTTGCCTTGATGCTTGTAATTTATTGTTAGCTTTTATCTTTTAGAAGAACATCAAGTGGAAAAGAGTTTACAAAGAGAAAAGATATAGAGTGTTTGAAATGAGATAAATGCTGAAGCCATTGCACAGCCGTTTTAATGTGTATGTTCGTATAGCCAATGCAAGTTTAAAGGGATAGTTTATCCAAAAATGAAAATTCTGTCATTAATTATTCACCAAATCCTTAAAAATTTAGATATTTTTGATGAAATCCAAAATCTTTCTAACCCTGCATAGACAGCAACGCAACTGACACATTCAAGGCCCAGAAAGGTAGTAAGGACATCATTAAAATAGTCCATGTGACATCAGTGGTTCAACCGTAATGTAATGAAGCTATGAGAACTTTTTGTGTGCAAAGAAATAAAAAATAATGACTTTATTCAACAATTTCTTTGCTTTCTATGCAGGGTCAGAAAGCTCTCAGATTTCATCAAAAGTAGCTTAATTTGCGTTCTAAAGATGAAGAAGATCTTACAGGTTTGGAGCGACACGAGGGTGAGTAATTAATGACAGAATTATCATTTTTGGATGAACTATCCCTTTAAGACTGGTCTTTGATTTTTCAGATCCCATTAACCCACTTTCTTCTCAGTGATTTCCTGTTACTTTCTAATGAACCTGTTTAATAAAGAGAAAAAAAAATAAATAAATAAACTACTTAATTAATTATAATGCATGTGCGATTGAATGCCAATCCTGAGTAATGACTAATCATAAGTTTAGAGTTTCCATAAAGCTAGTAGATCAACAGCAGTGATAGATGCTCTGACATTATTGGTTGAATATCTGGCTGTAGTTTTTAAAAATTTAGATTCACAAATGCCATGCATTTGCAAAAATAAAATAAAATGTCATGATATCATTTGTGTTGACAAGGAATCAATTTTCTTGCTGCTGGAAGTTACAATTATGCAGAGGAAGTGTCTGTACCTAAACTGCAGCAGCGCATAATACAATATATCATGAACACAAAGAACGATTATCAATGCGTAAATCAATCTCACTCAGAATGGCGTCCGTTTCTGACACAGGTTTCCACGCATCATTTATTTTTATATGAATTACTATTCATATCACTCTATATCACTGTTCAAAAGATTAGGTTAAATTTTTAAAGAAGTCATCAGATGCCCATTTTCGACAAGTTGATATGATTCTTTAGGATTTTAATGAAAAGTCTATAACATATTTTGGGTCAAATTTCTCTGTAAAAAAAAAAACCCTTTTTACCTTGTCAAAATCAGCCCTTTTCTGTGTGAGCCGTTTTGTTGCATTTGCCTTTAAATGCTAATGAGCTCTGCTCGCCCCATCCCTCTCTTGCGTGGAGTCACGAGCCGTAATGTTTACTTTAGCCGTGTTTAGCCACAAAACTTCCTAACTAGCATATTATTAAAAATGGTGATTTGCAAGGATGCATTAAAAACTCTTATACTCACTTCTGCTGTAGCTGAAGCTGGATCACATATGATTTGTGCGAACACAGACGCATTTATGTAGATCGCTGGGTGCATTGCCTTCAAAAACGAAAGTAGCGCTAATCCTTTGTCTTCAGCGGCTCAGATGTTGAGAGTAAATGATGACTGCTATGTTCATTACTACATCCAGCAACAGAACACCTCAATCGTTCAATCAGACACACTCTTTTCTTCCCCTGCACCAGAGTCGACACAATGGTGGTCGTACTGATCTCAGCTCACTCAGGGCGGTCTAAGGTAAGATGGCTGTGTCAATCAACTATTGTGGGAGGGGCCTGAGTTTCACACAGACAAAATGCTGAGAATGGCTTGATTTTAAAAAGGGGATATTACTTATAAAGATTAAAAAAAACACACATTTATGTTCAAACAACATGTAAAAGTGAGTTTTGCATCCGATGACCCCTTTAACGTTTCTAAAATAAGTCTTTTATGCTCACCAAGGCTGCATTTATTTGATCAAAAATACAGTTAAAAAACAGTAATATTGTGAAATATTACAATTTAAAATAATTTTATTGTATTTTAATAATTGAATGTATTTTCTTTGTATTTTAATAATCAAATGTATTTTAAATATTGTAATGTATTTTAATAAACCGATTCTGAGATTTTCCAAATGCATTGCGATTCTCTCTGGAACATTATGAATGATTATTTTAGGAAGAAGTTTGTTTAAGGAAGCAAGCAGAGTAAGGCTGTTTCTAAAACATGCAGTGCCATCCGCTGTTCAAAACTAAGCTCAGAATTGATTTGTGAGAGAATCACGATTAATTCGGAAAATTTCAGAATCGATGAAGAACCATTACTCGGATTCGCGATGCAATGATTTATCTCCCAAACCTAGTTCCTATGATGGCAAAGCTGAATTTTCGGAAGCCATTACTCCCGACTTCAGTGTCACATGATCCTTCAGAAATCATTCTATGCTGATTTGAAAAAATAAAAAAATAAATAAGTAAATAAAAATGTCAAAACCAGTTGGGCTGCTTAATATTTTTGTGGAAACTCCCTTTTTTTTTTTTAGGTAAAAAGAAAGTTCAAAAGAAAAATATTTTATAACATAAACTGTCACTTTTATTTAAATGCATAGCTGCTGAATAAAAAATAAATAAATAAAATGCACTGCCCCTAAACTTTTGTGTGTGGGCAGAGGCGAAACGGCAATCATTTTTATGAACTTGCTACTCATTTGCATAAACTTAAATTCTTCTAAACTGCTTTTGTGTTGCTCAAAATGCCTACAGGTTGCTGTCACCCACATTGTTAGAAATACACTCATGTTACAAAATAAGCATCAAATCACGTTCACTGCAAGTATAAACACCCTTTTACAGTTACTGTAGGTCACTGATCAATATCCCTATTTCCATTCAAACAGCATCGCATAGGTCATTTTCTTAGTCTTGAGTCTAATGGCACAAGCCTATAATGGGATCATTAGACCAGGCTAGATGAAATAGCCTCCTCTGTACAAGACAGCGAACCTGACAGTGATCATCTCCACTGTCACTGTGCAATCTGTCATTTAGCTGGCTAGCGGTTAGCCTTTGCCCAATCCATCAGGGAGTGTGTGCACTCCAATGTCAGCTGGACTCTGAAAAACATGAGACTTGCTGCTCACAGGGTTGTTTATGTGGCGATGGAATCATTTGTCATCTGTGCCGTAGCTGGCTTTTGTTAGCCTTAAATTGTTTATGCTCGCATTGACGTGCTGTATTAGTCATATGAAATGTCTGAAAGAAGCTTCTTAGAAAACAGAGACCTTAAACGGATTCACGGTAAATACGTGAACTTATTCAACCTTGCCATTTGATGAAATGATAATAAGCCCTAGATGAAAAAATAAAGTAAAACTAAATGCGATTTTTTTTTTAGTTTGTGATAATAGTATCATGGAATTCAAGTGTGGATGTTTAATACAAATCAGTGTATGAAGCAATGGCAATGGATTTTGGGAAGGGGAAAGCTAAAGGTCAAAGGAATAGTTCATCCAAAAATGAAATTCTGGTTATTTACTCACTGTCATGTTATTTCAAACTTGTAGCTCTCAAATATCTATAGTTTTTTCCCGACGTGTCATCAATTGGCCGTATTGGCACCACTGAACGTAAACAACACCAGTGAACCAAACGAAACTTGCATATTTTGCTCATTATTGCTGCTAAAAATGGACAATTATTGTCATGTTTTGGGCTGTACTAATCGGCCGGATCGGGAACAACATTTGGAGCACTATAGACTGCCAAAAGTTAAAACAAATCAAAGAGAAGAGAGCAACAAACTGAGGAACAAAAGGCGTTTGTGGTTGGCCAAACTGAACCAGGATTTCCAGGCCAGAATCTTGACAACATTTGTGTCGGTTCTTATCATTTCAGGTCAGGTAGGTAAAATATTAGGCTAATATCTTAATTAATAGGCAAGGCAAGGCAAGTTTATTTATATAGCACATTTCATACACAGAGGCAATTCAAAGTGCTTTACATAAAAGGAAATAGAATAATCATAAAAACAATAATAAAATCAATAATCACAAAAAAGGAAGTAGAACAATCATAAAAACAATGATCACAACAATAAAACAAAAAATGTAAAATGTAAAAACTGATTGATATAATGATTTAAAATGATTTAAAAATTGATTTAATACTGCTGGCACGTATCTTTACCACCTATTAACTTTAGTTTGTCAAAATATTGCACACTTTCCTTCTTACTAAATCCTTCTCTATATGATTTAGCAGCTTCTACATGTTTTTTCCGTGGGTTAGACAGCATAAATTAGCAGAATAACATATTCAGTGGTACATTTACCGTATCCAGGTAACTGACCAAATCTTGATGTAAGTGCAAACCCTCTATTAAAGTCAGCGTAAAGCAATATGTGTGTTCAATATGTGAGTTTGTCACACCAGAGATGTGTTAGCAACCACCCAGCCAAATTTGAATGATAAAAAAAAACCGCCAAGTAAATAAATTAGTTGTCAAAATTTTGAAAAATAAGCTTTGCTCTCAAACGCAGAGGGCGTGTCCGCTGGCGGCGCCGAAGCCACGCCCACTCGCGGGAAAGCTGCCGCCTCTCTCAACGGTCAAATACAAGTAAATTTAAATCCTGGACACAAACATGGGGAAAAAACTGTTTAACTGTTTAAAAACGGTTTAACTCCACAATCCAGTATGGTTCCCAGTCTTTGTAACATGTTTTCAGCATTATATTTTTAACATTTATAATTCTCTGAATTGCGTTTACACAGATATTGTGACATCCAAACATACTTAAGTTAGAACAGGGGCGA
The DNA here is from genome assembly GCA_036247105.1 of Cirrhinus mrigala. Lineage (NCBI taxonomy): Eukaryota > Metazoa > Chordata > Actinopteri > Cypriniformes > Cyprinidae > Cirrhinus > Cirrhinus mrigala. The sequence continues at coordinate 23,328,961 of CM070021.1, forward strand.
TTCTAGGATTTTCATTTTAGAGGGGTTCAGCCCCCAGTGAGGGTATAATAATAAAATAAAATAAAATAAAATAAAAGTTTTACTAATAGGGGTGTTATACCAAACATATTGTAGTATTCCACTGTACTGTATAGATAAGTATAACATTTAAGTACTGAATAAGCCAAATACAAGTGTTCCTGATCTCTCTCTCTCTCTCTCTCTCTCTCTCTCTCTCTCTCTCTCTCTCTCTCTCTCACACACACACACACACACACACACACACACACACACACACACACCTGTTTACTGTACAAATAGTTTGCATTTTTCTAGTATAGCCCTCACCGCGAGTATGCAAACCTACATAGACTGGAATATGTATTATATTGAAAGTTAAGTTTTCATATGAAAATGGCAACATGATCGTTTTATAAAGTATGTGTTTAGATGTGCTTCATTTTGGCTGGAGGAAACAGCTGTGGTGTGACAAGGGTGGAATACGCAGCGAGAATTTAGGCTACAGTAGATGGGGATCCGATTGCTCCGCCATGATATTTTGTAAACTGTATTTAAACTGCACAGATGTGGATATTATAATAATCTATCGATAAACACACAACTTGTCCTCCGTGTTTCTCTCTGCGAAAGACGGGGATGAGCCGATCAAAGTCTGCCGCATTTTTCATATGAAATTTAAAGGGAATTCGTGTACAGTTTATGGGGATAATCGCAAAATTTTAATAATTTTTAAATATGGCCTAGCGACGCCCATGAGTTAGAAAATAACTCCTTTTGTATTACAGACCAGATCAAGTTGAAAATTACATGAGGTTGAGGAGATTATATTTTTGGGTGAATTATTTATTCATCTTTGCTGCTAATCCAATAACAGCTTGCAATTTTAGCAAGATTAACCCGAAATATACAGGTCAACCAAGTTCAGATCCTGCTTAAAAACAAAACAAAAAAAGCCTAAACTGTATGTGTTTTTGAATAAAAACAGGTCTGATGAAGTAAGTGTTAAGATGCAGTTTAGACTTGTATGTATTTGCTGCCCTCAAGTGGCCCAAATTTGTAATGACCTAAAACGTAACGTGCAAGTCAAAAACAGACAATTCATAGGGCGTTTGGAATGACTTCATTCACAAATACTTTCCCACAATCCTTCCTTGCAATTTGAACCCGTTATTTAGTTCACTCTGACTGAGCTCTGAACTTGAGCTCTACTGACTCAAATAGCAATGCTTTCGAAATTACTGTACAAAATAGGCAGTGGTTACTAGTTACTTGGCTGCTAGTTCTGTCAGGAGCAAAAGACATGTCATCACACCACGCGAAGGGGGCGGAGAGGAACAGAATCTGACAAAGTTCCCCTGACTGGAGGTGATCAAGAGACAAAGCTGAGTCATAACTGCCTTGAGGGCACCGCTGAGCTCCTTCCTGTTGCTGGTTCCCCCATCTTACTGGAATCACCTCCCTCTGTCAGTCCTGAGGGGGAGACTATCACTGCCCCCTTCTGCTGGAATAACTTCTCTATTAAATCTGTTACTTTTTAAAGACACTTGCTAATTTGCAAACCGCAATGAGCCTGAAAACCATTTTAAAAAGGACTTTTTGACTGTTAATGAGAAAATGCAAGTGGAAAGTGCAAAGTTTTGAATTCTTCACCTGCATAAAATTGTTTAAAGTGAAATTTCCAAAGATGCACAACAAATGTTAAAATAATTACAAATACATTTGAAATAGAATCCTGCATGACTTGCATGCATTTTTGTTGCATAGATACAAAACTTGGCGTCATTTTCTGACATGCAGCAGGAGTTTTTCAAGAATTACAACTAAAAATAGAAATACTAACAAAAAACAAGCTTAATTCCAGAATATGCAATGCAAAGTTATAAAGGACACTGACGGAAATTATATATTTGTGTTAAAGTGTTCGTTTTTCCAGTTTAACACATTCTATAAAAAAATTTTGCAGTCTTCCCCCTCCCTCAAGGGTTCAAAGAATTTTAGTTTACTAAATTTCTGCATTACTAGCACTCTTGACTTTAACATGCTGCAGCAATGCTTGACATGAAAATCTGCTACTCAGAGAAAAAATAAATCAAGTCATAAAACCAATAAATAGTCAAATTACACTGTGAAATATAAAAGGCAAAATTAATAGAAACAAAGCAGGAAGATACCAAGCTAGCAAGATTGGATAGTAAGATTTCATATTACATATTAGTCATATTACAACATACTACACATGGTCACATTGCGAGATTTACAGTTATTTTGGGAGAAATGAAACTACAATGAGAAAAAATGTATCACTTCCATATTAACATGGATAAGATTCAGGGATTACTATACAAATAATGTTAATCTTATTGAATATCCCAGTGGTTTTAATCAAAATGTATTGGATTGCACTTAATAGGGTAAAAGTATTCATAAACTGCATTACATTTACATGTAAAAGATATTTATACTTTCAACTACAGTGGTTTGGAAAGAGCCAAAGACAGTTTTATAATAAGCTGCTTTATTTGGGGATTTGTGCATATGAAAAAAATGGTTTGAAAGGTTTATGCAGTAACAAAATCTAGAATGTACAATAAACAAACACTTACAGAAGGAGATTATTCTGTATATTACTTTATTTTTGAACCTGAGAAATGGATCCAAACATAATCTTCACATTATTAATATATTTACAAATTGCTAATACTTTTCAACACAACTCTAACATGAGAAAAGTTAGTCAGTGCATACTCAGGGATTGCTGGTATCCGTGATATTGAAGGTAACCCAGCTGCCAAGCCAAAGACGGGTTAGCAGAGTCTGCATAAGTGTCCATATGGTTCTGATGACAGGTGACCTTCGTCCCAGGTTGATATCCAGGTCCTCCATTGTAGTAATCACTGTTTTGGTCCTCCCAGTGGTGACTGAAGCGTCCATGACCGGTTGTGCATTGGCTGTAGTGTGGAGATGGTATAGAGTTTGATATGTCTTGGTACAAAATCCCAGGTGTCTCTGGAGAAACTGTGAGAGGCTCTGGCTGATGGGGAATGTAGTTGTCCATCGGTTCCTGAAAAGTTCCTGCCTTCCTAGGCAAAGAAATGTCTTCTGGCTGGCGGTAACACTCCGTATGGGTACATGGAGGTGCGTGTGGTTCAGTGTCTGAATGCGTACGCAGATATAAAGACAGTGTTGAAATGTGGTGGATGGCACGGCGGAGAGTGGCAATCTTGGAGAGACGCTTTCCACTAAGGTCATGTTTGAGGACAGTGCGCAAGGAATTGAAGGCCTGGTTGTAGTCTAGGATCCGCTTTCGTTCTCGGATGTTGGCGGCAACTCTTCGTGCTTTGGAGCGCTTGGGTCGAGTACGCCTCTTGACCGCTTTGAGGTCCTCTGTGTCACTGGATGACACTGAGTGCTCTGAACGAATCTTTGCATCGCTACAATCGTCATCCTGACCCAAAGGACAATCCTCCAACTCTTCTTCTTCTGAAACTTCAGATTCTGTACTGGTGCTGCCTAGACTCATCGTTGCAAAATCTTAGCTTTGGTATGAGAGATGAGAGTTGTTGCGTCCTAACTATAAAGAGTTAGCTTTGCAAAACATCCACATGTTGAAATCCTCTCCTCACCTTCTAGAGCAGATCTGTCAGTCTCAGAAAGGGCGAGAGGGGTTTTTAAAGGCAATCTGTGGATGCGTCACGTGAGGCAGCTGCCTATAAGCAAAGGTGTATTTTGTGTTTACAAGTGCCCTCCAGGCAAGCGTAGACATCAGTCAACAGGCTTCGACACACCTCCTCAACACACAGGATCTGATCTTGCCAACTAAATCGTGCCGAAAATGAGGAATGGCATTTGCAAAGCTGACAGATGCACGTAAATCCAAGGTGTGTGAAAATGAGCCTTTGGATGTTTGGTTTTGACAGTTATATCCTTACAGATAGAATCAGGGTGCATTCATATTTGTGTTTCACAAAAACAACTAGAGGGATGCACTCTTTAAAATAGCGGCTCTTTATTGGCATCCATGGTTTCATGGAGAACATTTAACAAAAATTGTTCTTTTTACATGTTTAATAAACAATACTTTTGGGAAACTCAAAACAGTTCTTCTATGCAAGGCTGTCCAATCCTGCTCCTGGAGGACAAATGTTCTGCAGATTTTAGCTCCAACATACTTGCCTGGAAGTTCCAGAGAGTCTGAAGACCTTAATTAACTGATTTGGGTGTGTTTAATATGGGTTGGAAACTAAACTCTGCAGGATAGTGGCCTCCCAAGAACAGGTTTGGACACACTCTTAAAAATTAAGGTTCTTTATTGTCATCCATGGCTCCATGAAGAACATTTAACAAAAAAAAAAAAAAAAAAAAAGATTCACAAGAAATGTTCTTTGGGAAAGATTCTTTGGGAAACCAAAATGATTCTTAAATGGCAGGGGTGTCCACTCCTGCTCCTGGAGGAACAATGTTCTGCAAATTTTAGCTCTTAATGCACTTGCCTGGAAGTTCTAGAGAGTCTGAAGACCTTAATTAGCTGATTTAGATGCGTTTAAATTGGGTTGGAAACTAAACTCTGCAGATAGCGGCCTTCCAGGAACAGGTTTGGACACACTCTTAAAAATTAAGGTTATTTATTGTCATCCATAGATCCATGAAGAACATTTAACAAAAAACAGTTCTTCTTACAAGAAATGTTTAATGGAAGATTCTTTAGGAAACCCAAATTGGTTCTTCTATGGCAGGTGTGTCCAATCCTGTACCTGGAAGACCAAAGTTCTGCAGATTTTAGCTCCAACACACTTCCCTGGAAGTTCTAGTGAGTCTGACGACTTTAATTATCTGATTTAATTGTTTAATAAGGGATGGAAACTAAAATCTGAAGGAGAGTGGCCGTCAAGGAATAGGTTTGGACACCTCTGTAGTACACTCTTAAAAATTAAGGTTCTTTATTGTCATCCATGGATCCATTAAGAACATTTAACAAAAAAATGATTCCTTTTACAAGAAGTGTTTAATAAAAGATTCTTTGGGAAACCCAAAATGATTCTTAAATGGCAGGGTTGTCTAATCCTACTCCTGGAGGAACAATGTTCTGCAGATTTTAGCTCCAACGCACTTGCTTGGAAGTTCTAGAGAGTCTGAAGACCTTAATTAGCTGAGGTGTGTTTCATAAGGGTTGGAGACTAAACTCTGCAGGATAGTGGCCTTCCAGAAATAGGTTTTTTATTGGCATCAGTGGTTCCTTGAAGAACCTTGAACATCCATGGAACCTTTCAAATCCAGAAAAGGTTCTTCACAGTGGAAAAAGCTTCTTTAGATTTTTTTTAAATGTTCTTCAAAATGGTTCATTTAAGAACTGTTCAGTGACAAAATGGTTCTTCTATGGCATCACTGCAAAAATTAAGACAATTTGCATTTTTAGGTGAACTACTCTTTTAAGAAAAAGGGGTTCTAAAAGAACCAGGTTAGAATTCTACAACTTGCAACCAGCTAAAATTTAAAAGTTAAAACTTGTAGACATATTTACAAGCATTTCAAATGTACCCATCAACCTTATTTTTCCCATAAGAGGGGGCATGGCCATTTGCAAATGTGTGTGGCTTCCAGTCTCATTTGCTTGCAGCTGTTTTTAGCTGTAAAATACAGCTTGTTTTGCTGCTTGATATATTGCAAACTGGTGTGTCTTACCATATTATTTTAATGCATTATCTTAGTTATGAACATAATGGTTTGTAGTGCAAACAGTTTACTGCACTTAACGTTTACTGCACTTCGTTATCCTTCTCGTTATTTCTTATAAACTAGAAGTCTTACACATTACCAGAAACCAGCTTACTTCCGCATTGAATAATAAGGTGGATAGAGACTGTTGACAGTCTGTGTCGTTGGATGGTTGAGCTCAAGAAAACTGGTCAGAAGCTGCTTTGAAAGAATTTTTTGACAGTTACAGATTAAAACAAACAAACAAAAAAAAAAAAGGGCAAGAAATAAGAACTTTAATCCTCAGCATAAAGAAACAGTGCATTTTAGGAGCATATGGTTCTAAATAGAATTATGTCTACAAGTAAAGAGTCCTGCAGAGTAGAATTCATAGTTATGAACTATTAAAACATTGGTCACTCATAATGCATTCCCAGTTTTTTTCCTCCACCTTGATCAAGATGGATTGTCTAAGCTGTGTCCTGGGTGTTGAGAGAAAAATGGGAACATTCATGACAAATTATAGCTTTATCAGATAAGCCTCTTTTACCAATTTGCCTTTACACCTTTTCTCTGCCAGAGGGATGGAAAAACACTTATCATGTGTCACATAAACTCTATATCTCTGCATGGCCACAATTAGCTGTTGTGTATTAAGCGATTACTGGCCTTCCTGGGCTGCAGCGAAGGACAGTGTAATTTGGTTGTCTGCAAAGTCATAAATCTAATGTGCGCTTCCTACGGGGCAAGAACAGACAGTAGCCACCTCACTTCAAAGGTGGGGGAAAGGAACACAGATATTTTACAATTATTACCTGCGATGACTGTGAGTTAAGGGCTTCGGTTGGCTTTTTATTCTCACTCGCAAACAGCTCCTGTATCCCCTACTTGAACTCAGGTGTGTGTTTTGTAATCCAGAAATGTCTTTTGTACAGAAATGGACAACAGTGTGAAATTTTAACTAGCCGACCTCTCTATTATTCAGTATTTGGTGTGAATAAGAAATGGAGACCAGCATGTTGTAATGTGGTCTCAAATCTGACATTATTTATTGCAAGTCTCTATTACTGTAAGGGTCAAGATACACACAAGGTTTTGCTTTAGGACAACATTTTTTTTACAACATTTTACAACATTGTCTGTCAACACACTGGAATTTTTTCATACTAATAAAATTCAGGCAGTATTAATAAAATTATCATTAAAATCATATGAATTTGATGTCAAAAATAAAAGATGGGAAGCATTTTTTTCCACACAAGTCAAGATTATATTGTTATTATAGCCAAGAAACTCCAAACTTGTGAGTCCTACAAAAACTATGCTTTGATCATTTACTTACCTTAATGTTGTTCCCAACCTGAATGACTTTCTATCTTCTGTGGAACATGAAAGGAGATATTTTGAAGAATGTTGGTAACCAGTTTTGGTTACAAGGTTCCAAAGGAAGTTAATCGGAACAGAAACTGTTTGGCTATCAACATTTTTCAAAATAGCTCCATTTACGTTCTACAGAAGAAAAAAAATCATGCAGGAATGACATGAGGGTGAGTAAATTTTGACTGAATTTTCATTTTTGACAGAATTTTCATTTTTGACTGAACGATCCCTTTAACTGATATAAAGATATAAAGTCACAGATCTGCTGTCAGGTCAAAATGGCAAAAGTGTTCAATCCTCTCTTGGGCTGTGGCTATTTTACAATTTTCAAGCCTCCAGTCAAACCAGTGCCTTTAGAGTGCTTTCTAACAGCTAAGATCATATCAGCAGTGGGTTGCGGTGCAATAACCTTTAAGCAAGAAATGAGACGCCATTTCAGACATTGCTTCCTTCCTGTCCAGCTTTTACTGCCCAATCATGACTTCAGCAATAGGTGTAGGTGTCCGACTGATATTTTGCACGCAATGCAATAGCTCATGTTATACCAAAACTACAGTGACTAAGCCATCTTTCAAGCCAATTAACAACATCACACAATTAGCCAGACCAAATCTATTCAGACATTTGCAGTGATGATGAAGAAAAAATAGACTAACTCAAAAAAGAATAACTCAAGCATATCCCCTTTCCTAGTAGCTGATTAGTCAAGCCATTTAGCTACTCTACAACATGTTTTGACCGAAACGTGTTGACTTCATGTCCCTCATGGGCATTGGTGTTTTCCAGATCTCCATTGAAAGGCAAATCAGTTTTTGTTAGCGGAAAATATAGTTGCTTAAAGTAGGAATTACAACATCCTCTTCCTTTTCTTGTTCTGCAATTATAATCCAAAATGCAGGTTTGTTTAAACACAGGGCTCTGGATTGTGTCATACTGTGTTTGCTCTATAATTTGAAATTAGTAGTAAAATGCCACAACCTTTGCATGCTAATTACAGGCTGCTTTGGGACTTTACATTCAAACGGGAATGAAATCAATGAGACTTTGGATGTCGGACAACTTTGTTGACCTGATAAACATAATAATCCCCAAATGCAACAGAAAACACCAAGGTAAGTAAAGACAAAAAACAGACAGCAAGTACTGCAGCCAGACAGAGGAGAGCGTGGGAATGTCTGTGTAATTGTTTTTGGCGCTTTTTCTCAATGGTCATGAGAGGAAAAATTAGGGGTCATAAGCACAGAAAGGAGAGACTGATGTACTTGGTAATTGAGGGGTTTGTTTGCAAGGTTTGGGAACTGGAATACTTAAAATAACATGACTTTTTTCTTTTCCAGGCAATGAAATACTATCAAAAACAATGCAACAAAAGCACCTTTCAGCTATATCTGAAATGATTATTGAATAAAAACAAAAATTCACATTTGTCACTCAATATCTAAACTGTCAGCCAAAGAGTGGTTTATAATGGTAACAGCTTTGAACTGTTGATGGCCATGTCAAAGGTTAAAGAGCACCCTTGAGCTGTACACTTAACCTGAACTGCCCTTCAAACCAATAAGAATGGATTCCCAGCTCATCATTTCCATTATTGGCAAAGCAGGTTGATGCAATATTCAGAAATGACTTGAGAATGCATTTTAAACTGTAATTTTGGTTTTGAATTAAAGGATTAGTTCACTCCATAATTAAAATTTCCTGATGATTTATTCATCCCATGTCTTTCTTTCTTCATTCGAAAAGAAATTAAGGTTTTTGAGGAAAACCTTTCTCCATATAGTGGACTACAATGGAGATCAGTGGGCTGAAGGTCCAAATTGCAGTTTCAATGCAGCTTCAAAGAGCTCTACACGATCCAAGCCGAGGAATAAGGGTCTTATCTAGCGAAACGATTAGTCATTTTCTAAAAACAAAAGTTTGAAAACTTTTTAACCACAAATGCTTGTCTTGCGCTAGCTCGACTTCACACATTATGTAGTAGTCACATTTGAAAGGTCACATGTGACTTAGGCAGAAGTACCAACCCAGTAGCCACGTCTGCATGTACACTTTTTTGTCATTACGATTAAAATCATTCTGATTGAAAGATTCGTTGGGGTGTTTACATGAGACATTATCTAATCCGATAATGGTGTTTACATGTGCCGCGCCTTCAATTTTGGGACACGCTAATAGCGTACAATGACAACAAATACAAATCACCAGAGGAAAAAACGCCAGTATTTGCGTTAATATTTTTAATATCTGCTTGCACTTAGAATAAACAGACTAATATTTGAATCCCCTGCGTTAATTTGAGCGCTCAGTCATGTGGCCAGAACACGACATATACTCACTCATAGAAATCATGCGGCCGTCTTCTATCGTACCACACACAGAACCAAATTGATTTCTAGTTTGCAGTTTCTAATAACTAAGTTGCACAGATAAAAAGTTTTACTGTACTTAAATACAACAAATACACGATTTCTTACCAAGAGTTGCCGAACAATGAATCAAAGCGTGCAATCTGTGATCGCGTGCAGTCGCTTTCTTATGCATGCTGTTTTATCGATTTTACTTTCACTTTCGAAATCTATCATGTTTAGCAAGGAGGGGAGAGGATGAACAGAGGGCACAGGCCGCGAATGCCCCCCAACTTGGCGCGACACCCGTTCTGCTTGAGGTGGACGCAAAGTAATCGGTTTAACGTGTTTACATGGCAGAATTTAAATTTTGATCGGTTTATAGAAAGGTTTATCCCACCCCTCTCAACCCGATTACAATTTCATTCGGTTTGAGGATTTTTTTTCCGATTGAGGTGTTTATATGGAGCATTTTCATTAGGATTGGACTTTTAAACCAATTACAATGCTCCACGTAAACGCAGCAAGTGTTTACAAAGCAAACGTGCCAAGAAAATCTAACGCCCTTTGCAAAAAAAACATTGATGTCAGGCGATTTTGAAGTTGGAGGAGAAAATGCTGTTTTTTGTGCTTTTTGAACCGAAGGACACAAACAACTAACCATGTGTGACCTTTCCAACCTGATAACATAACACATGAAGTTGTCGATGTGCATCGCAGAGCTAGTTCAAGGTGAACATTTGTGGTTAAAAAGTATTTAAATTTGTTTTTTTTAGAAAACGAGCAATCATTTCGCTAGATAAGACCCTTATTCCCTCGGCTGGGATCATGTTGAGCCCTTTGAAGCTACATTGAAACTGTAATTTGGACCTTTAACCTGTTGATCCCTACTGAAGTCCACAATATGAAGAAAAATCCTGCGGAATATTTTCCTCAAAAACCTTAATTTCTTTTCGATTGAAGAAAGACATTAACATTTTGGATGACATGGAGGTGAGCAAATTATCAGGAAATTTTTATTCAGGAGTGAACTAATCCTTTAAGGTAGCAAAGAAGATGCAGAATTGAATTTGAATGTAAGGAAGTACAATATTGCTTGCCATTTATATTAAGTCAGTTGTTCCACACGAGTGTGATTCTCTTCCCTCCGCAACCAGTAACGTGTGATTAATTTGCAATGGAAACATTTGCACACTTGAATCACCTGCTGCCCCAGACTAAGTGATGTAGTCCAACACATAAACAATGATGATTTACAAGAAGGGTTGGCAGATTAATTGTCTTGTAGGAGAACTTCAAGCAGGCTCTTAAAACCCATCCCTGCCTTCATCCTTTTTTGACATATGGGAAGACACTAGCAATTACCAGTCGCCATGTATAAATCAAGGTCCTTTTAGATAGCCGTGCGCTCATGGGAGAACTAGAGATAGCCCGGCCATAACTGCGAATTGTCTAAAGATTTGTAAATCTTGAGTCTGAGGTTAGATAATGAAAAGCTGCTTTCTGGCAGTTATTAAAAGACAGTGACACAATTATTTAGATACATGCTTTTAAAGGGGTGGTGAGGCTTGAGAAGTATGCAGGGAAATTAGAGGTCCACATGGAAAACATGAATTCGTTACAACATTCTTTACAGCATTTTTTTGGCTCTGTTACTGTAGGCTACCGGCCACTAATGCTTTAATGAAAGTGCTGGCATTTGTGCTATTTTGTTTTAAAATTTGTTCATGTCTCTCACAAGTAGTGTTAAAGAAGTGTTTTGTGCAGAAAGAAAACAAAAATAGTGACTTTTACGTGTCAGTTGTGGTACTCTTGCGAACGCAGATCGAAGACTGACAAAGAAGAGAAGAAACTGTTGAATAAAGTTGTTTTCTTTGTGCACAAAAATTATTCTTGTAACATTACGGTTGAACCACCGATGTCACATGGACTATTTTAACAATGTCCTTACTACCTTTCTCGGCCTTAAAAGTGGAAGTACCGTTGCTGTCTATGCAGGGTCAGAAAGCTCTCGGACTTCATCAAATATCTTAATTTGTGTTTCGAAGATGGACAAAGGTGCTCACAACTGCAAGTATTTTTGCAGGATCAAGGCTAGAAAAATGCATTTACAACATGTCATGCTCATATACATTCCTGAAGCTTAAAGGAGAACTCCACTTCCAGAGCAACAATTTACAAATAATTAACTCATCCCCTTGTCATCCAAGATGTTCATGTCTTTCCGTTTTCAGTCGTAAAGAAATTATGGTTTTTGAGGAAAGCATTTCAGGATTTTTCTCCATATAATGGACTTCATTGGTGCCCCAATTTTGAACTTTCAAAATGCAGTTTAAATGCAGCTTCAAAGGGCTCTAAAATCCCAGCCAAGGAAGAAGGGTCTTATCTAGCAAAACGATCGGACATTTTTTTTCGAAAAATAAAAATGTGTATACTTTTTAAGCACAAAAGCTCGTGTAGCACAGGCTCTGGGATGCACGTCCACGATGCTACGAATTAGTAATGGGTCGTTCTTGAACGATTCTTTCCTTTTGAACAAATCTTTAATGTGACTCAGGAAGAACGAGTCATCTCGGGGAGTGATTCATTCAGTTGAGCATGAGCAACATTCTATTAGGTTCTGTACTGGAATTAGTTCACTGGTTTCGAGTCTTCGGGTTTTTCGAGTCGTTTGTTCACCTTATGGGGCTGTCACGTGATGAACGAACGACTCAAACCCGAAAACTTGTCAGATAAGAGGTGAGGTGAGCTAATCATAGACTAAAGACCCAAGTAAACAATGAATTAATCTTTGCTGTTTTTTATAGCATTATAGTTTTGTCTTTTTTGTAGTGTGATCAAAGTTTCTGTAAACAGTAGATGTGTTGGGGAAGTAATACGTAACATTTTAATTATATTTTGCTAAAATGAACGAAATGTCTCGAAAAAAGATTCGTTCATTTTGCTGAATGAGATTCAAAGGTCCAAGTCGGTAAAATGATCCGAACTTCCCATCACTACTACGAATCATGTCCAAGTTCATCGTCTGTGTACTGAGTATAGCGAAAAACTTCATCTTATTTTCTCCTACAGCTTGAGAGGAGGACATCATTGTACCGTTTTGTTTGTAAACAGCATTTACTTGCACTTTCTTAGTTCCGCCTACATTCCGCATGACCTTTCGACATGATCAAATAGTACGTAGCGTCGTGAACACGTATCCCAGAGCCTGTGCTACACGAGCTTTTGTGCTTAAAAAGTATAAAAAAAAATATTTTTAAATGACCGATCGTTTCGCTAAATAAGACCCTTCTTTTTTTTGGCTGGGATTGTTTAGAGCCCTTTGAAGCTGCATTTAAACTACATTTTGGAAGTTCAAAATCAGGGCACCAGCGAAGTCCATTATATGGAGAAAAATCCTGAAATGCTTTCCTCAAAAAACAATTTCTTCACGACTGAAGACAGAAAGACATGAACTTCATGACAAGGAGGTGAGTAAATTATTCGTAAATTATTGTTTTGTAAGTGGAGTTCTTCTTTAAAAGGTACAAGAAACACAAAATTAACATTACAGTTGTTCCTTTTACTAAGTACATTGAATTCAGTACAACAAAAGGCTTAGAAAGGCTTCCAGCTTGTTTTGATTGGCTATACCAGGGGTGGCGAACGTCGGTCCTGGAGAGCCGCAGCCCTGCATAGTTTTGCTGTCTGAAGGGTTACTACAAAGCAACAGGCAGGTGAGTTTTAATTAGGGTTGGAGCTGAACTCTGCAGGGCTGCGGCTCTCCAGGACCGGAGTTCGCCACCCCTGGGCTATACTGTTCATTTACAGTAGGGGTTTCCCAAACGATATGCTGCGATCGCTGCGGGCGCATGTAACAGTGTAATGGAAATGTCTGGGACCTCCTTGGCCTTCCATTCAAGCCCTTGTAAAAGAGTACAACAGTACATTGTTGACACATGCCTCCCGATCTGCACTCGCCCTTGTTAGCTGGCACGGCTGCCTGAGGTTTGATGAGGTTATGTTAAAGATGGGTGTTGTGTCTTGTCAGGGGAGGATGGGCTGATCTTTCTCTTGGTTCTCTGACTCACAGCACTGGCTGCTTCTGTTCCATTTACACATGTAAAAGAAAGAGGCGGCCCAGAAATGAATCACTCCCAGACAGAGTTAGATAGAAAGCCAAGCTATACAAGCTTTCATTCAGTCTTCTATGAAGACAGATCTTCGTGGATGTAACGTACAAGCACTACAAATTACATTACAACTACATTTATACATGTAGAAAATGCTGTTGTCCAAAGTGACTTTCAAAAGAAGTTAAATATTTTTTTTTTATAAAACGCAACAAAATCTGTAATATGAAAATGCCAGGTTTAGCCAAAAATGTAAAATAAAGTTTATTGGTGTGTTTTATAAGGAAACAAATTTAAGTCGGTCTACTTCAAAGTTTCCTGTTTCATTTAAAGGAATATTTCACCAACGACCAATAGTACTCTCATTCTGACCGCACCCATTCACTCCAGAGCATCCATCGGTGAACAAGTGATGTAATGCTACATTTCTCCAAATCTGTTTAGATGTAGAAACAAACTCTACATCTTGAATTCCCTGAAGGTAAGTACATTTTCAGCAATTTTTCATTTTTGGATGATTTATTCCTTTAATGTGTTACTTGGAGTTTCTTTGTTATTATTTTTGTAATTTGCAAGCAGTTTCTGAGTGAAAATTGTTTCAAAGTACATCCAACACCAATTTAAAAAGCAAGCTAGAGAAAAGGAGAAATGCAGAGAAGAAAAGAAATTTTGTGTCTGTGTATGTGTGCTTAGCCTTCGCCTGGCCACAGGTACTTGAAAAAAAATGCCACCAAACTGGACAAAAATGCCCCTGCACAATTAAATTAAATCTATTATGTCTGTGGCTAACAAAGTGAAAATTAATGGAAAGTGTCAATTGTGGTATTAAATTAAGATCTGCTCATGTTGCACCATATTTCTTTTTACACGTTTTTACAGTGTTGCACATTATCCACAATCACACACAATTCTGTTGAGCTTAGGAATGCAATGGTCAATCTGAGACATTAAGATGAGTCATTGCTGTTTTTTCTTTAAAAAAATCCTTAAGGTCCCACAAACACTTTGGTTTTTCAGCATTTTTGTGTATTTGATCCCTTTCCAACATTGACTGTATGATTTTGAGATCCATCTTTTCACACTGAGGACAAATGAGGGACTCATATGCAACTATTACAGAAGGTTCAAATGCTCACTGATGCTCCACAAAGAAAAACAATGCATTACGAGCCAGGGGTGTAAACTTTTGAACAGAAAGAAGATGTGTACATTTTTCTTATTTTGCCTAAATATCATATTTTCCATTTAATACTGCCCTTCAGAAGCTACAGAAGATACTTACATGTTTCCCAAATGAAAAAATTACTTCAATTTACTTTGATCTTCAAATTCAAAAAGTTTTCACCCCCCCGGCTCTTAAAGGGTTACTCCACCCCAAAATGAAAATTTTGTGAGCGAATACTCTCGCTTTTTTTTTTTTTTTTTTTTTCAAAAACGTTCAAAACGTGTTCTCGTCGCTTCATAAAATTCTGATTGAACCACTGATGGCAGATGGACTATTTTGACTATGTCTTTAATACTTTTCTGGGTCTTGACAGTGGTATTTACCTGGCAGACAATGGGACAGTCACAAACCTCCCGGTTTTCATCCAAAATATCTTAAATTGTGTTCCGAAGATGAACTAAGCTTTTACGGTTTTGGAACAACATGGGGGTAAGTGATTAATGACAAAATTTTCATTTTGAGGTGGAGCAACCCTTTAATGCATATTTTTTTCTTCTAAAGCATCAGTGAACATTGGAACCTTCTGTAATAGTTGCATATGAGTCCCTAAGTTTTCCTCAGTGTGAAAAGATGAATCTCAAACTCATACAGTCATAGCTGGAAAGGGCTCAAATACACAAAAATGCTGAAAAACCAAAGAATTTGTGGGACCTGAAGGACTTTTCTGAAGAACAGTGGGCACTTTAACTGTTCAGGACAAACAAGAGACTCATGAACAACTATCACTAAACAACAACAACAAAACACAGCTATAGATCATTCAGGTAACAACACAGTATTAAGAATTAAGTGTGTTATGTAAAGTTATGTAAACATATTTTATGTGAAATATCTTATTCAGGTCAGTACTAAATAAAAAAATAACATGCATTTTGTATGATCCCTCTTATTCTGCTAAAATAATTAACATTTTGCAAGATTCTGCAAGGTGTATGTAAACTTTTGACCTGTATATTCAAACTAATGAATCCTTAACTTTGAAATCAGTATGATCCACTTTTTGCCTTTTTAAAAAATTGTATTCAAAATACAACAAATCTCATAAATCACACTTGATTTACCTCTGAAAACCTTTTAATAAAACAGCAAATGATATATTTACATGGTAGATGTAAGCAAAATCTTAAAAGTTTAATATATCCCTTCTTATTAAATTACATATTACTGTGTTTCAGTGACAAATTTGGGGAGAGGACAAATATTTCAACTCTTTCTGAAAATACAATATGCAAAATTACTAGAAATGTGTACCATGGATATTATACAATTTGCATACATACAAAATTTGTGGAAAAAGACACTTTTTTCCCCCAAGACATTTCCAGCATTAATTCTGTAGAATGACCCATAGAATTTGTACACTGTTTGAATAACTGTGATAATCAAAACATTATAATTAGCGACTTACAGTGTTTTTATTAAACTGTGATCATGTTAAATACAAATTCAGTCCTATTAAAAATATTCTATTAGCCTACATGACACCCATATCTGGTGCTTGCCATAAAAGAGAGGTTTATGATGTTTGTAGTTAATAGATTAGGCTGCTTTAGTCTTACCCTGGAGTTGGTTCACCCTCTGCCTATGTGTGTGCGTGTGTGTGTAAATGTATTGGTGTTATATCCTATGCATCACTGGTAATGCTTGCAAGCCTTATTTTTTAAACTTTTACTGCTGTAAAACAATCTGATCTTGCACATAAAAATGCATGCACATGAAGACAATACTACCTGGATTAAGATGAAAGTTGCCTCACTAAATACTGCTGTATTTGTGATGGGCTCGTCTCCATAGTGACAGCCAGCGGGTGCAAAAGTCAAACTGACTTTTTACAGCCTGCACCTCATTGTTTCCATGTTTGACATCAAGTAAACAACCCTAATGATTTCCCTTTCAGCTTTACCAAAGCAAGAGCGCACCTTCACACACATGCCACAGGCATTACGATGTTTGAATTGATCCATACAGTAGCAAATTCTTAATATTCACATTTGTTTTTGAAACAGTACTTTATCAGTACATTCCAGAACAGTGAAATATGAGCTGTTAATGATACTAACTGGTGTTCAGATGAAAGTGTGTTGAAAAGACGCAAGGGATATGAAATCACTCCTGGCCTTTCAAAGGTAAGATGGCATGCTCAAGGCTAGTTGCCCCAATACCTGTATAGCAGCATTTCGGAGACAGAGAACTAGCATTATTTGAGCGGCCCTCTGCAATTAAAAGAGCCAGCCTTTCACTCAAGGATTGCCAGATTGCTAGATTACTAGAGCCGAGTTATGTGATTTATGCTCTGGCTGGAGTCTGTGTTTGACAGAACTTAAAATGCGATGACATGGCCTGTAGGTAATACTTGTTATGTCCTAGGAATGCAAGCTGTAACCTTTCTTTCATAGTTCAGACTGCCCTGAAGATATATGCATTAAAACAATTGCACCTAAAACATTACATGTCTAAGCATATTCAAGTAAGTATCAGTTCATACTAAGAATGATTGTTTTACTGCACATCTATGTGAAATGTTTTGCATTATATATATATATATATATATATATATATATATATATATATATATATATATTATATATTATATATATATATATATATATATTATATATATTATATATATATATATATTTAAATCGTATAAAACACATAAGCTATTATTTTCAGCTGTGATAGTCCAAGAGATTCATAGAAAAACACATTCTGACATGCTCAACCATAAAAGGTGTTTTGAATACATTATTAAAACTGCCTTTGGTGTCTGGCAAACTCTGTAATCATGCATCAACCGTTTGTGCTATAATTGGAGTTGTTTTGCTCGAAGGTCCACCAATGCTGATTACACAAGCAATATGGGACGCCTAGAGAGAATTCTCATCCTACAAACACAAAACAGAAGTGAAAATACAGTGATTTAGAGATTTCGAAAGGGTTGTCTGATTTGTAACTGCTGTTTAGGTTTCACTTAAATGTGGAACTTAGTAACTTTTGTTTTTAACAAGCTCTAACATTCAGTACAGGAGTTTAAGAGTTCACACGGGAGTTCATAGAGGTTGCTGTCCATGTCATTCCATCCTGAGAAATCTGACCTCTTCAAAGGATTCGGACACTCTAAAAATAGTTGAAAATTTTCCCCTGGTTTATTATAATGAATGGAATGTCAGACTGTATGCCAATGGACAATAAAAACAATCCCATTATTTAAAAAAAAAAAAAAAAAGTTTTTTTGATTCGGTTAAATAAACAATTACAACTTAATTAAAAATGTGATCTAATATGATGCTATATTTAGTATGACTACCCTAAAGATTACACTTCAGACTGTCATAACAGTGTTTGTCTGCCCCCCTCTGGTTAATTTAAGAGAATGCATGGAATTTAAAGCATCTAAAAATAGCAAATCACATCTAGCAAATAGGTTTATATGAGGGGGAAAACATATAAATTTAATTTAGTTTAAATTATATTGTGAGACTATCTGAACTCAAGGTTTAGTTTGATGCTACACTACTGTTCAAAAGTTCAGGGTCAGTACAATTTTACACCACACAATTTAAATGTTTTTAAAGAAGCTTCCTATGCTCACTAAGGCTGCATTTAGTTATATAAAACTACAGAAAAAACAGTGACTTCATGAAATTAATTTTTTAAATATAATTTTTGTAATATTGTAAGGCTTTACTGTCACTTTTAATAATGCATCCTCACTGAAAATAAAATAAAATAAAATAAAAACTGATCCTAAACCTTTGGTGTAGTGAATAATTAAATATACAGCATTTAATAAACACAAAAACACTCTTACACAGAATTTTCACCTCAATACAAGCACTGTCAGAAAGGACTATAAACTACAGGATTACGTCTCAAAGTTGATCACGTCCTCATTCCAATTAACTGTCAGCATATCCTCAGAGAACAAACAGAACTTGCCCCAGATCTACAATCTTCCCCCACTCGGCTAGTTAAACGAGTGTTGGTCCAAAGTGCAACATTCTAGAAGGATAACCATGGCTATCTGTGGTTTATTCTATCACGTTGACCTCTTTCAGTTTAAATAGGCTGGCAATTGCTTTCGATAAGCACTCTGAGGTGAGAGGTTGGTAGTTCAGCGTAAGAAATATGCATGTGTCAACCAAACTACTGTAGACTGAATTTATGCCTCCAGCAAAATGTACCAAAACTGTACAACTCACATATACTTATAGTGGTTGGGTTTAACTTGTGCATAAAACGAATTTAAATAAATGTTTTAAGTGCTTATGTTTAACTCCTTGACTTGCTTATACAGTACTGTGCATAAGTCTTAGGCCACTAGTATTTTCACCAACAAAAAAAAGGGTTTTAAGTCAGTTATTTCTATCTTTTGCTGTAGTGTGTCAATAGGAAATATCAGTTTACATTTCTAAACATTCATTTTGCCATTAATTGTAATAATCCAGTGAGATTTTTGCATGTAGGTTTCTTAAAACAACTTGGAGATGTTGCCACAGTTCTTCTGTATTTAGTCTGTCTCAGTTTGTTCTGTTTCTTCATGCCATTCCAGACAGACTGGATGATGATGAGATCAGATCTCTGTGTGGAGCACTGGCTGTTGTCAGACTTCTTGTGCAAACAAAAATCTGACTGAATTATTATTACAATTAAAGGCAAAATGAATGTTTGGAAATGTAAACTGATATTTCCTACTGACACACTACAGCAAAAGATAGAAATAACTGACTTAAAACCATTTTTTTGTTGGTGAAAATACTAGTGGCCTAAGACTTTTGCACAGTACTGTATGTCACTCAAACACTACACAATTTTAGCTGATGTGATTTTCCACTATCCGACAGTTTATCGATCATTGTGTTTTAAATGAATGAGAACAAAATGTACTTTCAAGTGATTATTTTTAAATGGCAATAAAAATATATATTTATATATTTTAAATATATTTTCAAAAATATACTAAAAATGGCCAATAAAAAATAAATTTACTTACATCTACACTACTATTCAAAAGTTTTTGAATAGTAAGATTTTTAAAGAAGTCTCTTCTGCTCACCACGTCTGCATTTATTTGAGCCAAAGTACAGCAAAAAAGGTGAAATTTTGAAAAATTTTTACTGTTTAAAATAACTGTTTTCTATTTAAATGTGTTTAAAAATGTAGTTTATTCCAGTGATTTCAAAGCTGAATTTTAGCATCATTACTCTAGTCACATGATCCTTCAGAAATCATTCTAATATTCTGATTTGCTGCTCAAAAGAACATTATTATTATTGTTGAAAATAGCTGAGTAGAATTTTTTTTTCAGGTTTCTTTGATGAATAGAAAGTATGTGAAACAGAAATTTGTAACATTATGTAACATTATAATGTAACATTATAAATGTCTTTATCATCACTTTTGATCAATTTAAAGCATCCTTGCTAAATAAAAGTATTAATTTCTATAATTTCTTTAAAAAAAATTAACAAAAAATTATACTGACTCCAAGCTTTTGAATGGTATAATGTGTGATGTTACAAAAGCTTTTTATTTCAAATAAATGCTGATATTTGGGTCTTTCTATTCATCAAAGAATCTTGAGGAAAAAATGTACTGTTTTAAACATTGATAATAATAATAATAAGAAGAAGAAGAAGAAGAAGAAGAATATTTCTTAAACAGCAAATCAGCATATTAGAATAATTTTTGAAGTATCATGTGACACTGAAGACTAAAGTAATGATGCTAAAAATTTAGCTTTGATCACAGGAATAAATCACATTTTAAAACATATTCAAAGAGAATGCAGTTATTTTAAATAGTAAAAAATATTTCACAATATTACTGCTTTTGCTCTATTTGGGATCAAATAAATGCAGGCTTGGTGAGTAGAAGAGACTTCTTTAAAAAAAAAAAAACATTAAAAATCTTACAGTTCAAACACGTTTTACTGGTAGTGAATTAAAATACATTATTAAACATATTTTGAAAAAATTCTGCATATGTGAACAAATTAGGTGTGTAGCTTTATAAGGCACCCACAAAATTAATAAAAGAAATTACTGGAATGTATGAGGGACCTGAGTAATACTTAAACGCTCTTTTTCTGTGGTCTCAGAAAATCTGTACTAAACTGTAATAAAGGATAACAGGGGTTTGATCGTGAATGTGAGTCGATTAAAGCATAACAATTCAATGACTCACTCATAACACACACTCATTTGTCGCCACCCACTGACAGCAAGGGACACTAAGTAGTGACCAAATAGATTGGACTCACTAAAGAGTGAAACTCCCCAGCAGTACCCACCACGGACAGCACTGACACAGCACTAGGGTGATTACATGAGTTTGCGTGACAGCTTCCTGTGGCCTTGACTGGGAAGCTTCCACGCCTTGCATCGCGACGCACTAAACACCGCCCGCCTCTCTCTGGCACCCCCAAACGCAGGCGGTGATTGGGCAGTGCAAATGTCTCAACTCCCCTCGTCCACCGAGCACCGGTTGAGCACATTCTGTCACTTGCGCTAGCGTTAAATGGAGGAACGTCCCTGCGAAGGGGCAACCGGAGTATATATCAGTCATGGAGCAGAGAACGGCCCTGATCGATCGAACATATCGGTAAACAATGATCAGAACCACAGTCAGTTCCAGAACGAGAAAACGCAGACGAAGAAAACAGGTTGGTATAACCAGCAACGCTCATTGTTTTTTTCCTCTGACAAGCTTCGAATGCATGTCGTAGTATGTTTGTTTACAATAATTCAGCATTAGTTAAGTCAAATGGGGAGCGTGTTTTGCTGACTGCACTGTTTGAAATAGTTATATCCAGTGTTAGCCGCAAAGCTAGCTAGCGTGAAGGGACATTGACCTTGTGCACCGGTCTCTCAGCACGCATTACACATTTCTTTGACTTAGAATTCATTTGCAAACATACCTCTCAGTTTGGGACGTTTTTAAGAGGTATGCGTCCATCGGAGATCCAGAATAGCCTGTTAGCTCTGCCCCGTCGCTGCCACAGCAACATGAACCGGCTCCTGTGGAATGTTCCTGCTCGTAGCTTAAGCTTGTTCTGTTATTTCCTGTCCGCCATGATGGACGGCCGAATCTCACAAACTTCACCGCTGCACATTTTTCGTACAAAGCCGCATGGTTTAGTAAAAATCCGGGTGACACACTCAGCTATGCTAGATTTTGCTGTGTGAGTCGCTATTAATGTTGTCTGAGGGGTGTATGTTTGGCCAGCTTAGCTCGAAACGCGGCCTATTGCTCTTTGACAGTCATGTGAGTGGGCCTGGCAGTGACTGGGCTCACGCTTACCGCCTATTCGAACTCGGCACCGAGTGGCCTGAATAGAACGCGTCGGAAAATTCTATAGCTGTGCGGATACAAACGTTCCAAAACCGTAAATGGAAGCAGCCGGAAAATCCTATACATAAACTGTCACGCCTTGACATGTAGAAGTACAAAATATGTTGATAGAATAATGACATTTCTGTTATTTTTATTTTAAAGTGCATTTTCTTGACCCCGTTCAACCTGCATTATTTATACGTGTATACAACGTCTCAAGAAGCGCATGGCGCTTCTAGACGAAAGCTGCGAACGCTTAGAACTCTCACATGTTTAATTTTAATCGAAAAGTGACCGACAGCTTTATTTTGTGCATTCTCCCCCGTAACTGCGAGCCTGTGTGCTGAAATGCACCACGGGCGTAGGGTTAACTGTTGATATCAAGCTATTTGGTACGGTTCAGATGGCTATTGTGGCATGTAAAAGGTTTCGCTGGAGTACACCGCCGCATATCGCTAAAACTGTTCATATTTGATGCATAAAAACGCCCAGCGCCTTTTGAAATGTATCTTTGCAGTTGTCACTTTACAAAATCGCTGTAATGTACCAACAATCACATCTTCCTGCGGCTAATCATTCAGGCTGCCCACTTAGCATGCTAAGCTAGCTGATGACTTGGCCGGTTTGTTGACCGAATACGCACAGGTGGTCAATACTTAAATCTAAGCGGAGTAAACTTGGTTTTAAACAAACCATAAACATGACTAAACTGTTTTGTAAATTAATTCGTGTGGTGTAAACGTTGCTGACTGCCATGTTGCGATTAACCCACTTCAACGAGTGTGACTTCACCACAAAAATGAAAGCTCACATAAGGCGTGAAATGTGTTAAAGGTGTTTCTGTATTCAGCTATGTGTTTTGCATTAATTTTGGTATTCTAAGACGTGTCCACCAGTGCTGGGGAACTACCCAAATATGACTGAGTACTCCATTTTGACACGTCATACCTCCAGTTAAAAATAGGGCGATGTCAGACTTGAGCCGGCCGATGAAAGCACACTTGCATGGGGTGCTCTCTTCATGCCTCATATTTTCAGCCTCAAAGGACATAGGTCGTGAAGACCCGTTTTAGATCCCAAACCACTTTTTACCGCATTCATACATTCCACCTTTGAATTGGGTATTACGTTGTCCTGCTGCCTTGTTGGTTCAGTTTGTTTACATATACTGTTTGACGACAGATTTTATCCTCTGTGAATTAATTAGATTCTGTATACCAGCTTGCCAGAGTGGAGTTGTTACTGATGCCAGTCTGAAGTTCCTGTGAGGACATTCCTTCAACTGCCATAAATAGTTT
This sequence comes from Cirrhinus mrigala, assembly GCA_036247105.1. Classification (NCBI taxonomy): domain Eukaryota; kingdom Metazoa; phylum Chordata; class Actinopteri; order Cypriniformes; family Cyprinidae; genus Cirrhinus; species Cirrhinus mrigala. The sequence continues at coordinate 23,352,347 of CM070021.1, forward strand.
CCATAGAAATCATGAAGTCAAGGAGACAGTCTTACGCATACTTGCCTGACAAAGTTCATTTATGTATTTTTTTTTTTTTTTATCCCAAGCACATCCAAATATAATCATCCTTTTTGCAGAGGATCCCATTGGATACGACTTATTTATTGTTTTAATTTTAATTTAGTAGTAAGTAAATGAAATGGACAACATACCAACAAGTTATGTGTATGTTAATTTCCTACAGATGATAGCAGAAACTGTTCTTTCGAAAATGTTTGTCAAAGAGTACAGGAAAAAATGAATCACAGTTTCCACAAAAATATTATAGCACAAAATATTAGGCAGTGCACCCTTTGTCAAAATTGATAATACTAAGAAATGTTTCTTGAGAACCAAATCAAGAAAAAAAAAAAAAAATATATATATATATATATATATATATATATATATATATATAAACACACACAATGCAGATATGTGACCCTGGACCACAAAACCAGTCATAAGGGTCAGGTTTTTTTTTTTTTTTAGATTTATACATCATATGAAAGCTGGATAAATAAGCTTTCCATCGATGTATGGTTTGTTAGGATAGGATAATACTTGGCCAAGATACTAACTAATTATTTGAAAATCTAGAATCTGAGGGTGCAAAAAAATCTAAATATTGAGAAAATTGCCTTTAAAGTTATCCAAATGAAGTTCTTAGCAATGCATATTACTAATCAAAAATTAAATTTTGATATATTTACGGGAAAAGAAATTTACAAAATATCTCCATGGAACATGAGCTTTACCTAATATCCTAATAATTGTAAAGACTGGTTTGAGACATATTTCTGTCACAGTACGTTTAAAAAAATATATTTTTTCTTATTTTCAGACACATTTTCTGCAGATCCAATATAAAAACCGCCGATCTCTGATTTCACTTTATTGGCAAAGATTTAACTTGATAAACTAGCTTTGTTCAGTTGTAGGTAGGCTATGGCTATCAAATCTCAGACATTTCAACATTTCAGTCATTTCAAACTGGTTTTAATTGGAAGTACACTGAATACCCTGCATGGCTGCTGAGTGTGAGTTGAAGAAGTCTTGTCATCTGCCTGACCCTGGCTTGGTTCCACAGAGCATACCTAGTCTAAATATTCCTTGATCTTATGCAAACATTGACTAGACTTGACCTGTTCCCTTACTGGAACTTGAGATCTGATCTGGACATGTGCCAAAAATTGTTGGTTCAGTGGATCAATTGCTGCAGCTTTGCGGTTTGCATTCCATTTATTTATTGCTCTTGTTTCTCCTCTGTGCAGAAAATGGCAAAATAAATGGAACTCTGAAGGAGGGAGAGGTGACTCCCACTTCCTTTAACCCAGACAGCTCCCTGCACCCTGCGAACAGCAATGGCGACAGACACCTGCTAGACACCAACTTGAAACAGAAGCCCACTCGACGGGCCTTCACCGCTGACTCAACAGGGGACAGAAAAGGTAGAAACACTAGCAGAAACAGCATGGACTTCAAAAATGACAAGTCCTCAGAGTTGAACACACTTGAGGGCAAAAAAGAGGCTTTAGCTACTCTGAATGGTGTAGTGTCGCTCAACTCTGTACCACTTACCAACGGTTACCCTAGCAAACCCGGAGCTGACAATGACGGCAGTGGCTCCGAGAGCGGATACACTACTCCCAAGAAGCGCCGGGCCCAGAGGAATGGCAAAGCCGGGGACAATGTGACTGCTTCTGCCCAGGGAAAAGCCATGCAGCAGGGCGGCAAACAAGATCATGGGCCTGTGGCGCCGGACTCGGCCTCTGGCTCCCAGAGCTCTCAGAGTTCAAAAACTGAGTCGCAACTAAAAGCCAAGGAACCACCCGCCTCCGCCACCCCACCTCCTTTGCCGGGGGCCGAACTTCAGCGCAAGAACTCGGACAGCAAAACGGCTGGCAAACGGTTCGAGGATCGCTCCAGCAAGGTTAAGGTGGCTACCTCCGCCAAAGAGGACTCATGGACCTTGTTCAAGCCTCCGCCTGTCTTTCCTGTGGACAATAGTAGCGCTAAGATTGTGCCTAAGATCAGTTATGCAAGCAAAGTGAAGGAGAACCTCAATAAGACTGCCCAAGCTGGCGGGGAGGCTCTCACTCCTGCCCCCCAGGTGCCTGGGAGACCACCACAGGTCCCCATGTCTGCGGTGAAAACCATCACCTCGGCTAGCTTTACCAACGGTCCCCTGCCGGGGGAAGGGAATGGCTGTCCCCTGCCCGGCTCCCATTTCAGCGCCGGTCCTCTGCTGGCGACCCCAGCCGTTGCCGCTGAGAATGTAGCATCTCCCCCTGGTAGCGGCACTTCGGCCGTCGGAAGTTCCACGACCTCTGCGGCTGAGCCCAGGAAGCCCAGTCTGTTCGTTTACCCCGTCACCCCCTCCAATATGCAACTCTCGCTCCCTAGCGGCCGCCAAGCCGATCCCCCTGCTGCTCCGACAAATCAGAAGTCTCTGGGGGACATTTTTCAGAACCAGTGGGGCTTGTCCTTTATCAACGAGCCTAGCGCCGGACCAGAGGGCGTGGCGTGCCGCTCGAACGGAAAGGACGGGCCGGTGGAGGTGAGTTTTCAGGGAGGCTGTCCTGCTACAGTGGCCACTCAGACTTCCAGTACCTCTCAGAGACCGGATCAACCACCCTTCCCCAAGGCTCACGAGCCAGACAAACGGACTAACGCTCAGAACCTGAGTCGAGGTGCGAGCAGCGGTGCCACGGCGGCGAGCGGGGCCATACCCGAGACCTCTGTCCTCAGCCTGGATGCCCAGAGAGATGAGACGGGGGTACATGGTGCAATAGTGTTTTGTTCTTCCTCTAAGGACGTTTGTGCCGAGCTGCCTCCCACCTCCCCAGCTGCACCTAAGGTGGCTTTGGCCAAGGACCAGGGCCATACTAAGGGCTTTGACAGGAGGTCTAGTTGGGGGTCGTTTGATCTAAAAGCTGCTGTAATTTATCACACTAAAGGTAACTCGTTATGTTATTTTATTTTTTATTATTTTTACTTTATTTCAGGGGTGTCCAAACTTGGTTCTGGAAGTGCCACTGGTATGCAGAGTTTAGCTTGCCTAAACACACCTGCCTGGAAGTTTCTAGTATGCCTAGTAAGACCTTGATTAGATGGTTCTGGTGTGTTTAATTGGGGTTTGAGCCAAAATCAATAGAACAGTGGCCCTCCAGGAGCAGGATTGGACACCCCTGCTTTATTATGTACTACATGAATATTCTGTCCTGTGTACACTAGAGATGGACTGATTCAATAAATGTTTTATTAACTGTATGATAACTAATATGCGGAACAGAGTTTAATTGTTAAATTGTTATTCCTGATCATTACATGATTTTACTACTACTGACAGTAATCACTTGTTTTCATTTAGGATTAGGGTTAGGGTTATGCCATTATAATTATAAAAAGCTGTTTGTCGCAAATGTATTTTCATCTGTTTTTAGTTGTCAAACTGGTAAAGTAGGTAAGGATATTAAAAATAATTTGATCTATTTTGTAAAAGCAGCAACAAATTCATAGAACCAAGTCCTAGCCCCACTTTTTTTTCCTCTTTCTCTTAAATGTACATCAGAAAAGGTCTGTCGCTGCTTCCATTTCATTATGACTTTAAGTTGGAGCTATTTAAAAACAGAATAATTGTCCAAAAGGACAAAATGCAAATAATAACATTTTTGGGGCACTGGCTTTAGACATATCAATTGGCAGTGCTCAGTAAATTACAGTACTTAGAAATTACATTACTGATTACAAATTACATGTCAAAAATTGTAGTTGGTAACATAACCTGGATTGCACACATAAGCTGATGTAGTCTAACTATTTTTTTGATTACTTTTAGATTACTTTTGACTCATTTATCACAGATTTAAATGGGATTATTGTATATCATGTTAATAAACAAAGAGAAAGAAAATGTATTCCATTCTTTATCAACATCATGTAAAGTATTAAATATTACATTACAGTAGGGTTTCTCAAACTGTATGTAAGTGGTACATTTATCTAGAAAGGTAGAAGTTCACTTCCAGAACAAAAAATGTACAAATAATTTACTCACCCCCTTGTCATCCAAGATCTTCATGTCTTTCTTTCTTTAGTTGTAAAGAAATTATGGTTTTTGAGGAAAACGTTTCAGGATTTTTGAACTTCCAAAATGCAGTTTAAAAGCAGCTTTAAAGGGCTCAAAACAATCCCAGCCAAGTAAGAAAGGTCTTACCTAGCAAAACGATCGTCATTTTCTTAAAAAAAAATAAAATAAAATTTGTATACTTTTTAACCTTAAATGCTCATCTTTTCTAGCTCTGTGTGAACTATGTATTCCAGTTCAAGACAGGTTATGTCGAAAAAAACAAAACAAAAAAAAACTCCCATCTCATTTTCTTCTCCAACTTCAAAATCACCCTACATCGTTGTTTTACCTTTTTTTTTTATAAAGGGCATTTGATCTTAGCATGTTTACTTTGTAAACACTGGGTCGGTACGTCTGCAGCAATATTGATGTTGGAGGAGAAAATGAGATACAAGTGAGAAAATGAGAGACAAGATGAGCATTTGAAGTTAAAAAGTATATAAATTGTCAATTTGTTTAGAAAATGACCGACCGTTTTGCTAGCTATAAGACCCTTCTTCCTCGGTTCATCTAGAGCCTTTTGAAGCTGCATTTAAACTGCATCTCTCCACTAAATGGAGAGAAATCTTGAAATACTTTCCTCAAAAACAATTTCTTATCAACTTAAGAAAGAAAGACATGAACATCTTGAATGACAAGGGGGTGAGTAAATTATCTGTAAATTTTTGTTCTGGAAGTGAACTCCTTTAAAAGAAGAAAATAAGAATTTGAGTGTGTCAATAAGTTGAATAATTTATTGACATGTAAAAGTAACTGTAATCTAATTCTGAACATTTTAAACGTAATACAATCTTATTTCAAGTACTTCATTTTTGGATTCTGATTACATGATTCGGATTACAGTAATCAGTTACTACTTGTTTGGTGCCATTATGGTCGACCCAATTTCGAAGTGTAAATGTTCGTAAAACAATTATTCAAACCAATTATCAGTCTATCTCTACTGTACAATAATTGGGCTTTGTGTTATTAGTTTAAACTGGTTTAGACTAGATCTTAAGTTTTTACTCTTGCACACAAAATTATACTGTGGGACTTAAAATATATATATATATATATATGTATGTTATTTCAGTGTGGTTAAAGGAACAAAATCGCAGCGTTTTGAAGCTTTTCTGTTAGTGTGAGCTAACAGAAGCTCAGCCCTTCTTTCAAGTTAAATAAAAATGACAGGTTTGATCGAACTCTTGCTGTATTTGGGTATTTTTACACTGAACTTTCATCTTTCTCTTCTTTGCAGAAATGGAATATATTTTGAATTTGCAAAAACAAGGTAAGCTTCCATTTACCTCTTGCGTTTGTTGACATGTTTATAGACAACTCTAGCCTCAGCATGTGATTAAGCCCTTAAATGATTCAGCATTTATATATTGCAACCCAATGCCCCATCTGCTCACATCCCTCAATCCTTCCCATATCGTTTTTGTTTGTGGTTTTCGAGTTGCCAGACTCTCACCTACATTCATCTCGCTTTCTCGCAGATCCAAATCGAGTAGTCCTCTACAGTGAGTCATGGGACGGACCCGCTCAGTGAAGCTGTGTCTGGACACTATATCTCAGACGAACTCTGCTGCAAAAAGATGTGCTTGAGGAACATGGCTGCTGCCTCTAAACATCCTGAATCAGAACTAATCCAATCTTAAGATGGTTTAGAAAGGACCTTGTTACCCGTCAGCAGTCAAGGCTGAGCGCAGAGGAACAGAGTTGCGCTTGGGAAAAACGGGTTAGCTGGTTTTAGAATATTAGAACGGAAGAACGGGAGCTGTGGAACTCAACTCTAACACGGTCTAGCGGATATGTTGCTGAAGACAATTTCAATGACTTTGAGGACACGTCAAACACTCATGATAACCCCGTCATGACATTCGGTTGGGCGGAAGCTTCTCCTTTAAGTACTCACGGACCTAAAGCGAGCGTCCTGGAGGAAAGCATGTCACCATGTGTCCCCCTTTTGAATTCAAATAATCATGTAGACTCAAAGTGGTCACATTGAATTCATCTGGGCACAGAACCCGAAGAGTGGCGCTCTACAGTGAATTAACATACTGTGGCCAGAGGAACTACATGGCTTTTTTTGTTTTGTTTTTTGGAGATTCAGGGGAATCGAACTCCATTTATGTGTGGGGAGCGGTTAGTTCAAGCCTTTGGGATTAAATAATCGTCTTAATTTAATTTCTGGACAAGATTGGGTCAGTCCTGTTAGTGACGCATCTCCACTTCGTTTGTTTTTTTTTTTTTTTTTTTCTTTTCTTCCTTTTCATTGAAATACTTAAAAACTCCCAGGGCAGGTTATGAGGTACACTCGGATTGGGAAACCGCACGCCCTGTAGTGTGCATGTGCAGTATGCTGCTCTGTGCGTCCTCTTATGGAAGAGTTCAAAGTGCTATCGTTCAATAGTCTTATTGTCGTCTCTTCACGCTTCTGTCACCTGACAGTCGTTCGAGTCTCTTGCTCGTTATGTGAGAATGTGTAAACGGAGGGCAGAGATCATGCTATACTCTTTTATCTTGAGTGTTTTATGTTTTTAATTTTTTAAGTAGCAGTTAGAACCCAGAACTAATTGATAAGATGTGCCACACCACACAGTTGCTTTAGCTTCAATGCTAATAGGTACATTAGTTCGTTTTGGTTTAGTTCTGTAGAGCTGGGTTTTATTTTTGCCCGGAAAGGCAGTAGCGACTACTTTTGCTTCATTTGGAACAACGCCACAATTTAGAGGGTGAACTGGCGAACGATCCGGACTTTTTATTTCACTCGAGACTAGAAGCCCCTAGTTGTTTTTTTTTTGTTTTGTTTTTTTTTTGAGCACCACAATCACACTTTTATGCTTTTATTTCTTGTATGTTCTGATTTTTTTTTTTTTTTTTTCATGCTTATTAATTAAGCGCTTGCTAAAGCACATATGAGCCTCAACAATAGAACCGCCGTTGACAGGAATTCTGCCGTTGTGTAAATGTTTCTCTTTCTAATGTCGGAAAATGCATTCTAAACTTAAAGTCTATCCTCTGTTTTATCATTTCACAGATTAATTGATTTATACATAAGAATCAGTAGCACTTTATGTATTATGTTCTTGAATTGTATTTCCTTAAACATTGACATATCAGTACATATTTGAAATTCTAGTAATTAATCATAGGCTACTAACTTTAACCTCTACCTAAGGACTGTCGGTCCGCAATCTCAAAAGAAAATAAATATATACAAAACAAAATAAAAAAAAAAAAAAAAAAAAAGGAAAAAGGAAAGAAAATAAAAAAGACACTCAGGTAGAATTAGGGCAGTGTTCTTCTATCTAACAAAACAAAACAAAACAAAAAAAAAATGCACCAACAGTGTTATTGCCAAATATGAAAAAAAAAAAAAAAACGTCCCATGTTTGTACCAGCTATTTTTTAAATTGTAACCTTTTGAGGGATTTAATTTTTGACTGAAAGCCAATGCTTGCGTCTTTAACAGGTATCATTTGGCATCGATGTTCTCTGTACATGACCATGAAACACTGCCAGGTGAAAAGATTTAAGTACACATGGGAGACGTTAACCACACTACGTATCTGTATGTCTTTCCTTTGCAAGAGTTTTCTCTTTTTTTTTTTTTTTGTTCATTTCATGTTTTAAGTGCAGCATGTAATGATTTCCAATGTGGTCAGTCTTTGGAAAACGCGGGATGTTTCATGATAGTTCTTAATCTGTTTCTGTTAAGGTATCCGATGTCTCTTCGATATCTCGGTTCAAAAGATACTGCGAAAGCTGTCGATGAAACAGATGTAAGGCTGTTAAATTCTGCTTCATCTTCTCTAATTCCGTTCGGATTCCACTTAAAAGCTTTGTGCAATGTAGAGAAATCCTGCGATTGATAATTAGCTCATCTTTGGCTTTTTAGATGCACATCTCTTCATTGCTTCACTTGAGTTTTATTGTAGTTATCTAAATTTTTGTCTTTAAACAACTCACATAGAGCTTTTTTCTTTTTTTTTGATATCCAAGGGATTTGCTTAAGGAGTTACTGATGTAGGCATAATTTATAACCATCTGTTATTACATTAAGTTAATTATGAAATACCTCTGTGAACACGCATTGTCCCGGTATCCCTGTTTCCCTTTAAAGGGATCGTTCGCGTAAAAATTAAGATTCTGTCATCGTTTACTCGACCTCATGTCATTTCAAACTTCTGTTGTTCCTATCCCAACATATAGTAAATATTCCGTTTGATTCGGACCCCACTGTATAGTCAAAAACAGCGTGGGTGAGTAAATAATGGCAGAATTCAGATTCTTGCGTGAGCTGTCCTCTTAACTCAGTTACGTCTTTGTAAACGCTGTCAGCAGAATGAACTGAACCTGGCCTTTGTTTCAAATAAACTCAACTCCAGGGGTCAAATGCACATTTAGAGGTTCTATGCACAGAATGCAAACAGAACGGAGTTTATATTTTAGGGGGTTGCACATTAGCTTAATTTCCTCAATTTAAATAAGCACTTACTACCCCACAAATGATATAATTGCAATATAAATTATTTACATAAATCTTAAATAGCTCCCCTTAGTGTTTAAAGCAATGAGAGCACGGACGGATGGGAGAGAGGTACAGAGATACTTAAATGGTGGTGTGTTTGATTGAAATCTGTACCTTAAAAAATGGTTCTTTGTCGGCATATTCAAATTTCACGTGTTTTCTTGATGTATGAATGATCTTTGTCCTGTCCTGACAACTCAACTGGTTTTTTGCGTGTGGATGCATATGTGTGTTCGTGTGCAAGCATGTGTATTTGTCTTCATTCATACGCTCAATTATATGCAAAGTTAATATTGCGAACTTTTCAAGTTCAGGGTGCCTGTGTTAAGCGATATATTAAACGGAATCACATCAGAACATAAAAAAACTCTTGCTTTTCCTTTTCCCCCTGTCCCTACACCCCCATTACCCCCCCAACGATCTTCAGTTGTGCCATGTTTTGACTGTTAAAAAGTTTGAATTAATATTTCATTTTATGTTGCTCTCTCTGCATTTCCTACAATGCATATGAAGAGGGGGTTACATTTTGTCTCAAGAATCTTTGTCACTGCTAATAAACTTGTTGAAAAAGATATTGCTCTCTTAGTCTCTTTTTGAATTTCTCTATGCCTGCCGTTAAAAGAAATTAATATACTGGGTTCAATACAGGTTACGCTTAATCAGACAGCCTGAGGCCTAATATTGATTTCCCCAAAAATGTATTTCATTGTTTCCCCTCATTTAAAGCTGTAGTCCATAAATTTTGGTGTTCTAGTGATTAATAAACAGAACTGAATGTGTCCTGTGGAAGAACATTGTAGCCAGAGCTACCTCTTACTGTTTATGTCTATGATGAATCACGTAGGTACGGGGCTATTCTGCAAAGGTTCCTACCAGAACAAGTCTAAAATAGTCAAGAGTATAAAAACGTGTTATAGGTATACCGTAGGGATTCAGGATAAGCCAAAAACAAGGTTTGGAAAATTGATTCATGATGTACTAGACAATTCAGATAATTGTTTCAAAACACATTATAAATGTATTACTGAAAACACATGATAAAGACTCTGAACTATGTAGTACCGAATTAAGTACACTGTAAAAAATAAAAAACACAATTTGTTGAGTCAGCTTAAAATAATTTGTTACCCTGCTCCCTTAAAATTTGAAGTTCAGTCAACTTGAAATGTTAAGTTGTACTAAGTAACAACTTAGATATTTGTGTTTGTTAAACTTAACAGATGGGTAAGTAACCCAACTGCCTTAAAATTTTAAGTTGATTCAACTCAAATATCCAAGTTGTCACTTAGTATAATTTAACATTTCAAGTTGAATAAACTTTTTGAGTTGACTGAACTTAAAATTTTAAGGCAGCCAGGTTACAAATTATTTTAAGTTGACTCCACAAATTGTTTTTTACAGTGTAGAGTGTTAAACAGTTTTTCACCAGGGCTCAACATTAAGCAGTGATAGTGTTTCCTTGTTTACTGCTGTACACAAAGCTGCGCTACGCTTATTAGCACTGCTTTATAATGCATTATACAGATGCTAGATGAAAAGAAAACGCCATGTAAACTTTTCTGAAAACAGACAGTTTCCCGCAGAGATACATTCATATAAACTCCTACCCCCAATTAATTATTTAAAAGTTTCTTCTAATATTTCATGCATCATGAACATGAGCAAATTGATCTGCCTTCAGTGTTTCTGGCCTCTGTTAAAGGAGAAGTCCACTTCCAAAATAAAGATTCACATAAAATACATTCACCCCCTTGTCATCCAAGATGTTCATGTCTTTCTTTCTTTCATCATAAAGAAATTGTTTTTTGAGGAAAACATTTCATTTTTCTCCATATAATGGACTGATATGGTGCCCCGATTGTGAACTTCCAAAAGGCAGTTTAAATGCGGCTTCAAACAATCCCAAATGTGGTTGTAAACCATCCCAGCCGAGAAAGAAGGGTCTTATCTAGTGAAACGATCGGTTATTTTAATTTAAAAAAAAAAAAAAATACAATTTAGATACTTTTTATTGTCAAAGACTCTTACTCTGAATCAAAATTGGTCAAAATTGTCTTACTCTGCCTGGACTGTTTTTGTTCCGGATCATGACATTTAGGGTATGTCGAAAAACTCCCATCTCATGTTTTCCCTCAACTTCAAAATCATATAGCTGTTTTACCTTTTTTTGTTGGGAGTTTGATCTTCTTTGCGTGTTCACTTTGCAAAGACTGGGTCGGAACTTCTGCAGCGATGTAGGATGATTTTGAAATGTTTTTGAGGTTAAGGGAGAAAATACCATTGGAATTTTTCCACCCCAACTGTCTTGAGGTAGAATACACAGAGTTCAGGGAGAGAAAGGCAAGACGAGCGTTTGAGATTAAAAAGTATTAAAATTGTATTTTTTTAATGAAAATAACCGATCGTTTCGGTAGATAATACCCTTCTTTCTCGGCTGGGATCGTTTACAACTGCATTTGGGAATGTTTGAAGCCACATTTAAACTGCCTTTTGGAAGTTCAAAATCGGGGCACCATATCAGTCCATTATCTCGCTCGGTCTAATCTGATTCAATGATCTATGCTAAGCTATTAGCAAAAAAAGTGGAGTGTTCCTTTAAGGGTGTTTGCTCTTCTTTGCATGTTCACTTTGTAAATACTGGGTAAAAGTATTTAAATTTTTTTTTTTTTTTAATGAAAATAACAGATCGTTTCGCTAGATAAGACCCTTTAGCCTCGACTGGGATCGTTTACAACCTCATTTGGGATTGTTTGAAGCCGCATTTAAACTGCATTTTGGAAGTTCATAATCGGAGCACCATATCTGTCCATTATATGGAGAAAAATGCTGAAATGTTTTCCTCAAAAAACCTAATTTCTTAACGACTGAAGAAAGAAAGGCATGAACATCTTGGATGACAAGGAGGTGAGTACATTATATGTGAATCTATGTTTTGCAAGTGGACTTCTCCTTTAACAGCCTTTTACAGACTAAATAAAATAATAACATAATATTTCAACACAAATGACTTGGAACTTGAATGCTTAGTCGAGTAATGTAATAGGTGGTAAATATCTATACAATCTGTTTCCTTTGTCGGGGACTGATGACCCAACAGTTCTTCCTTCTATTTCTTATCCCGACATAGAATATTTACGTTTGTTTCTTTGTTTTTTTTGCCCAGCCCATGCACGGGTTCCATTCGGTTCAATGGCATTGTTTACGTTTAGTGCCAGCGCAATGCCCGACTTCTGGACTGATGATGTAACGTGAAAACACTCTATCCACAATTTTCCTACGCCCCATGAGGCCTTGCATCAAAAGTGGGAGCATCTTCCAGTTCGAAGTAAACAAATAAACACTCATTCATTCAACAGTTGACAGTAGTGATGGGCAAATGAAGCCTTGTGAAGCACTGAAACTTTCCTGTCGGACTGTTTCAGGAAAAAATTCAAAGCTTTGAGTGTGTCAAAGCCAAAACACGGCCAAAAGCCTGTGAAAGAAGCTCCGCTGGACGAATTCACCACACATTCCATAGATCGACTCATGTTACATGCACAAATAAAAGCCTAACAGTGTGTGTTTGTTTGTTGAATTTCTGTCTCTGATAAATTAATTTACCCATTAAACTGTGCCATTAAATTCCAGTACGAATATCAATATGATGTAATAGAAGAATAATGTACACATATATGAATTGCATATGGCAAATCACTTGAATGACTGGGTATTTAAAAATGTAATTAAATAAGTTAGAATTAAACTGTACTCATAAAGTAAGATCTGAGGGTTCGAATATCCCGACACACAAAGTGAATCGCACACATATCTAGACAGAAAGTGAGGCTTCGTTTGTCACTGGTTTCATGATTTCAACATTAACAACACAAGCCTCGAATCGAGGTTTCATCTGGCACACCCCTTAACACAGGCTTTGATGCCTCAGTTCAAATGTCACATTATTAGTTGCTTGATAGTCAAGATTTAGTGATCCAAACTTGCTAACGATGTGGGAACACAACTTCGAACAGTATATGTTGTCCCTGAGCACCGTAACAACATCTTGCATAAAGGTTTGCAACTTTACGAAGTAAACAATGATCTGAAAAACACTTAGCCTCTTTGCTATTTAGCACACAAAATGCTACTGGGTATTCTACTTCCACTGCCTCACCGGAAGTTGTACCCACATTCTTTTTTACAGTAGCACCTCTAGAAAACAGGTTGATAGGGAAATAACCAGAAGAATAACAACGTGCAGTAAATGGTAAAACTGTTTAAACAAACCCATAAAATTTTCAAATGGCCGCACCCACTCTTACGGAAAAATAAGGATAATAACTAGAGCATATTAGCATCAGTGATTTGACAGTTACTGTCATTACCTTCAGTTACTACAGCCTACAGTTTTCTAGCTAGCTATACCTCCGTCACATAAATTCATACCTGGTTGCCATAATTTGGAAAACAGCTCGGTCATCCATTCAAGTTGAAGCGGTATTTGATAGTTGAGTGAGGCGGCAACATTTCCGCAAGTGGGCGTGGTTTCAGCGCCGCCAGTGGACACGCCCCCCAACGTTATTTTATTTACTTGGCGGTTTTTTATCATTCAAATTTGGCTGGGTAGTTAATAAAATTTTTCTGTGGTGTGAAAAACTCAACACATATTTAATATTGCTTTACATGGATTTAAACAACGTAACAGCTCAAATAATGCATGGAATTAGTTTTAGGAACGTATGCTTTTATAAAAATGTAAGCTACACATTTCTGCTTTTAATCCTCCACAAACTGCTCCATTCACCTCTATTGTAAATGCGTCGTGTTCTTTTTGTTGTTGTTGTATTTTGTTTTTTGAAGAAAAGAGTCGGAATTATTTTTAAGGTAATATCCCACTAATTCTATTTGACTGATCCTGTATTACCCTTACGAAAATTAACCATGGTTTTACTACAAATAAAACCAAAAAACAATGGTTACTACTATATACTTAAACCATATAACTACAAATAAACCATGGTTTTGGTATTCTAACCATAGTTTAACCAAAGTATTTGTAGTAAAACTGTAGTTTTACAAATGGTAATTAATATGCCAAAAAAAAAAAAAAAAAAAAAAAAAACTTTTTACTTACTACGCTTTTACTATAATAAAACCATGGTTAATTTTTGTAAGGGTAAACTCGGAATATTCATTCAAAATTATTCAAGCGACAGGGATACCTGTTCTTTGGATTTACAGTAACACATTCTACTTCCGTCTTCAACTTTATAACCTTGACTTTACTGTTATTATAGCATTATAAACAGGACAGACGGAACCTGTGTTTTCCCAGGGAAAGTCCCAGCACCCCTCTGGCGTTTCTGAACTGGCACTGGTGTAAAGGTGAGTCAAAGGAAGAGAATGCTGGAGGGTGAAGTGTTTGTTAGGACGTCGTCGGGATGAGTGTGCAAGCTTGTCTAAATCTAAAGGATTGGTGGTTACTTGATTATTGGCTACTATTTTTTATTTGTCTACGCATTTAACTATTGTTTGATGCATTGTTTGCCATTTTAAGTACTGCCTCAAGTTAAAAAAAAAAAAAAAAAAAAAAAAAAGTTATTGGGGTTTATGAGGAATGCGCCACCTCAGTGGGAATTTAAAAGTTTAACACTAGATGTCGCTGTTGCCCATGATAAAGTCCAAGGTAAGTACATAAGCCACCGTCAAGAGTGAGAAGTGTACTACAAGATGATTAATGGAAGACAAATAGGCTTACGTACAGAAATCCCCCTAAGCGTATGTGAAAACATTCAGCCATATATTCAGATGGAAATAATTGTCTAATTCAGACATACTATAATCTATCTTGAAAATACTGGATGAACTATGTTAACAAGAAAGTAATACAGTGTCTCAATGAATTATATAATATAATGACTTTATATTAAATTCATTTTTCTTTCACATTTTTACCACTGTAGACTTGAATGTTCTATAAAATGGTAAAATTAGTTGCTTGAAATTACATTTGAAAGTTTTTATGACACATTAATACAGAGAATTAATTAACATTAAAGAACAAAATATATGCTTTTTTCCCCAATTACATATAAAGAATCTATTAAAAATATAACTATCAGCATAAAAATGTATATTAGATTTAAACCTTTTTTTAGCCCTCTATACGTTTGCATAGGCATCTATTATGCAGAACAACGATGCCTGTGGAGAGAAAAGGGCGGAATGATCTTGATTCTCATGCCTATTGTGAAAATCCACTTTGAAATACATTACTGATGAATGTATGAAGCCCCCAGGGGTCCTGACGTGTCCCAGCATCTCCTGTGAAGATGATAAAACTGGAACATAATGCATCAGTCTTTCTTAGTTTCTAATAATACCATTAAACATCACACAAGCCTACTTGCATCAAAATAGTGCTCCATATTTGGACCGTGATTGACACGTCTAATAAAAGCAGAGCGTGCTTCCTCCAAAGTGATAGAATAGTCACAAACGGCAGTGATTTGAGTCTCCTCCCCCATCCCTCGTCAGAAATATGCCCAAGACAGGAGAGTAAAAATAGACGGCAGAAAGAATCCTTGTGCTTTAAATAGAGCTGACTCTCAGAGTATGAGGTCAGTGTCACTGAATGTCTTTGTAGGCTCTATTCTATGCTTCTGTGACTAAAGCCAAGCAGATACTGCTCTCTTTCTCTCTGCCACAGGCTGATCAACAATGCTTCAGTCTCTCACCAGTGTAACACTTGCAGCCTTAGTCATTATGTACACAGAACCACTGTGATGTGTGGCGAGCACACAGCGTTTCGCTCTGAAAGAAGGCCTGAAGGCTTCTGTGACTGTAGCTGCATGAACGGCGACATTTTTTCATTATACAACCTGATTTTGCAATTAAAACTTGTACCTAGAGTATTGGATTCATTAAATCCAATCATGAATAATTTACATGCACATAATTTAAAAAATCAATTACATACTTCCATGACATTCCTCATGTGGTCTTTTCTTCGCTTTCGACCCATGTACGAATTATGTTCTTTTGTTCCACTTTGTAACTTTTACTACATGTTTTGTTTGAATGACTTACACGTAGAATAGGTGACCAAAAGAACATGTACATGAAATAAAACATAAAAACTGGGTCCCCGACATCAGTGCCTGACCTCAACAGGATGTTATCAAATCCCTGCAGCCACGCTCCAACTTCTAGTAAAAATCCCTCCCATGAGTGTGTAAGCAGAGTGTAAGCAGTTATAGCAGCAAATGGATGAGCAGTTTCAACAGTGAAGTGTTCAACAAGCTCATTTGGGAGTGGTGTTTGGGTGTCTACTTACTTTTGCCAGTGTTGTGTAACTTAGGACAGATTACAGCCAAAATTATGGATACATTGCAGTTTAATAACGTCTTCCCAATACCTTAAAGGGATAGTTCACCCAAAAATTACAATTCTGTCATTAATTACTTACCCTCATGTTGTTCCAAACTCGTAAGGCCTTTGTTCATCTTCTTTATAGTGAGACGAATTCTTTATAGTGAATCAACTCACAAACAAATTACTCTTATGAAACGATTCTTTGTAGTGAATTTCGAGTAGACGTTGCAGTGACGTCACTTGCAGCTGCGCGCATAGTGGTTGCAGAAAAACACTGGTAGGAAGTGGAGGTAAACGGGTAAAATCCATGGAATAAGAGAAAAAAAATATATTTTTGTGCCTTTTGATGTCAAAATAATTTTTATACAATACTGTAGTCAAAGACGCCATTTGAAACTAAACGCAGATGTTTAAATGAACATACTATGGATGAAAACTTATATGATTACTCTACTTTTAAAGCATATTGATTTAAACAATAGGTCTACATAATATTCACATATGCTGTTCATAGAGGACATATTGTATTAGCCCTACAGTTAGTCTACAGCATGAAATATTATTTAAACATATTACTGTTAACATTTTTACATAACATTTTTATTTTTATTTTATCTCACAATTCTTTTTTTTTTTTTTTTTTTCTCACAAATGCAAATTTATATCTCCTAAACTGGACTTTATAACGCGGTTTAACAAAACTAGTGAGTTTATTAATTCTGAGGGGGGAAAAAAGCATATAAACTCTGAGCGGAGCGGAAAAGAGAGAATGACGAGTTGTTTTTCCTCTAGAGTTGTGGGATATAATCTCTGAATTGCGAAAATAAAGTCAGAATTTTGAAATATAAAATCAAATTTACCTTTTTTATTCATTTATTCCATGGCTCCAGACTGCCACTTGAACCGTGCATAAAAAAAACGTCATCCCTGTTTCCGATCTGTGACAAGCTCTTGTAATATGCGAATAATATTTTGAAAATGACATCTAATCAATATAATCTATACTCTTTTTAAATCGAAGTATTTTGTACCGTATCCTTGTAATTCTCTAGCCGTAACGGCTATCTCTCCCGGGTTTTCTGCAACCATGCTGCGCGCGCAGCCCGAATGTTTACAAACAAATAATTGGTCTATAGCCCCATCAGTATAGTCTGACTCCCAAACAAATGACTCTTGTGAGCCGATTCGTTTTAGTGAATCAAAAACATACAGCGTAATCAGTGTAGTCCGACTCCTGAATGAATGACTTTTGTGAGACGGTTCCTTTTAGTGAATCACAAACATATAGCACGATCAGTGTAGTCCGACTAACGATCAAATTACTCTTATGAGATTATTTTTATAGTGAATCAAAAACAGGTAGCACAATCAATGTAGTCCGACTCCCAAACGAATGACTCTTGAGAGCTGATTCGTTTTAGTGAATCAAAAACATACAGTGTAGTCCGACTCCCGAATAATTGACTTTTGTGAGACGGTTCCTTTTAGTGAATCTCAAACATATAGCACAATCAATGTAGTCTGACTCATGATCAAATTAGTCTTATGAGACAATTGTTTTTAGTTAAGTGAATCACAAACATATAGCACAATCAGCGTAGTCCGACTCACAATCAAATTACTCTTATAAAGCAATTATTTTTAGTTAAAAACATATAGTGTAATCAGTGTAGTCTGACTCCCAAACGAATGACTCTTTTGAGCCTGTCCAATTTAGTGAATCAAAACATGCAGCGTAATCAGTGTAGTCCAACTCCCGAATAAATTACTTTTATGAGACAATTTTTTTAGTGAATCAAAAACATGCAGTGTGATCAGTGTAGTCTGACTCCCAAAACGAATGACTCTTATGAGCCAGTTCATTTTAGTGAATCAAAAACATGCAGCGCAATCAGTGTAGTCCATCTCTCAAATGAATTACTCTTATGAGACTATTCTTTTTAGTGAGTCAAAAAAAAAAAAACATATAGCGTGATCAGTGTAGTCCGACACACTAACAAATTACTCTTAAGAAACTATTCTTTTTCATTAAAAACATATACCACAATCAGTGTAGTCTCACTCCCAAATGAATGACTCTTGTGAGCCAGTTCTTTTTAGCAAATCAAAATGAATGATTATCATGAGTCTGTTCTTTTTAGTGAAGTAATCACATTAAAGGAGAAGTCCACTTCCAAAACAAAGATGCAGATATAATGTACTCACCCCCTTGTCATCCAAGATGTTCATATCTTTCTTTCTTCAGTCGTAAAGAAATTCTGTTTTTTGAGGAAAACATTTCTGCATTTTTCTTCATATAATGAACTGATATGGTCCCCCGATTATGAACTTCCAAAATGCAGTTTAAATGCGGCTTCAAATGATCCCAAATGCGGTTGTAAACGATCCCAGCCGAGGAAGAAGGGTCTTATCTAGCAAAACGATCGGTTATTTTCATTAAAAAAATACAATTGAAATTTAATCTCAAACGCTCGTCTTGCCTTTCTCTCCCTGAACTCTGTGTATTCTGACTCAAGACATGAGGGACGTAAGAAAAACTCCAATGGTATTTTCTCCCTCAGCTTCAAAAATCATTTCAAAATCATCCTACATCGCTGCAGAAGTACCGACCAAGTCTTTGCAAAGTGAACATGCAAAGAAGATCAAACACCCTTAACAAAAAAGGTAAAACAGCTATATGATTTTGAAGTTGAGGGAAAACATGAGATGGGAGATTTTCCGACATACCCTAACTGTCATGAACCGGAACAAAAACAGTCCAGGCAGAGTAAGACAAGATGAGCGTTTGGCATTAAAAAGTATATAAATTGTATTATTTTTATTGAAATAACCAATCGTTACGCTAGATAAGACCCTTTTTCCTTGGCTGGGATCATTTACAACCGCATTTGGGATCGTTTGAAGCCGCATTTAAACTTCATTTTGGAAGTTCAAAATCGGGGCACCATATCAGTCCATTATATGGAGAAAAATGCTGAAATGCTTTCCTCAAAAAACATAATTTCTTTACGACTGAAGAAAGAAAGACATGAACATCTTGGATGACAAGGGGGTGAGTATATTATATGTGAATCTTTGTTTTGGAAGTGAACTTCTCCCTTAACAGACATTAACTTTTTAAAGTTTTCTAAATGTGAACATTCCATATTTAATATGGTTTTTATAAACAGTTTTATATGATCTAAAACTAGCAGAAAAAAATAAATTTGTGTCCTAAACCTCCTGTTTTGGGAGATTTCATCAGATTTAGCTTCTGGGTACAAATTTATCTCCAAAATATATTTAAGGTAGGTGCACACACTGCTCATACTGTATACTAACTTTAATTAGTGGCTGTTATGAGACAATATGCAGTTAAAGAGGCACATTATTAGATGTGCCAATATTATGAAATATGTTACTACATTTTTTGTTTCTTTGTCCAGTTATTGGACTGCATAACAGTATGTGCTTCCAACATTGTCCACATGGTTTTAAGGTTAAGGTTAGAGCACGTAGTAAAGCCAAACGCCATATCGCACCATATGAACGGTATGCCGATAACACATTATTTTCCTGACAAGATCTGCTACCTCCATTTTTAACACATTTCACACTGTGATAGTACATCCGGCAGCCTTAGCTTCTCTCATGCCTCACAAGTTCTACCAATATTTTAATTTAAAATATGTCTGTTTTAATTGCACATCCTGAGCAGGTAGCACATATTTTCAATCACATTTTGCAAGAATTAAATATGAATGTATTTCTTATTGAAATTATAAAACTTCCCCCCAAATATTTAATCCATACAAGTAGTAAAATATTGATTAACAGAATTAGATTTGTAATCCTTGTGATTTGCATCCCTAATTATGATGCACCACCGTTCTGGATGATTATTTCCAATGGGCTGCTCTATGTTTTCATGTGTTTTCTTTTGCATGCTCAGGACCATCTGTTTTCTGCTCCACTTACATACTATGGTCTGCCTGGAGTTATTCAGCACTACATTCCTGCAGCTTCCCCTCCACAGTGCCCCAAGCAGTACTCACTGTCAATGCCAGGGCCTAATTAGGACACCGATTCTCTGTGCAGATCCCCACGCCTGGGTTATCCTCAACCATTCAGTAAATCCTTGTCGTAAGAGAATTTCGCTATATCATTGTCCACTAGATTTATGCAGGTACAAGCTTAGATGTTATGGGATATGGTCAAGAGTGCAATCATGATTTTCCTTTCTATCCTTCATTGTGTTAATTGAATCGTGTCTGAGTACTGAATGAACAATGAAAAATGCATGCTATTGAATTATTGATCATGCATGGTGTAGAAAATTATGGCCTGTATTGATGACATCCTCAACCACTTTTTGCACTCTTGTGATAATGTATATCTTAGTCAAAATGTCAAACCTTACACTTAATAACAAAGTTTTAGCCCTTAAAAATGAAAAATTTGAAAAATATGTATTAAGCAGAAATAAAGGAGTCGTGCACCCAAAAAATATGCTTATCAAAGAAGTACGGCATCGAAAAACTTTTGCATCCCTGCCAGTAGGTGTCACTATAAAGTCTAAGACTTCAGTTGCATTGGCCAGTAAAACATCATCTGAATTCAGATCTCTACAATCATTTTATTAATAGTATATAATTACAGAGTGCATGCATCTTTAAAATGTTTGTTTTTTGGACAGACTTGACAATCTAGTTAGAATATGATTAAAAATAGCTTCATCTTTCTGGGCGATGGTGTTTGCTGCATTGTGCATGCAAAGACTCACTTGAGTGTACTTGAGAAAGACATTTTCTTGGCATGAACAAACATCAAACAGATATCTTATGCATACAGAATGTCCAAAATGGGTTGTGTTGCCTGAGAACCTCTCATCAAAACCAACAGACACAAAAGCTTGCGTTTTGCATACCACTTCAAGGCAATTTAATGCATTTAAACATGGTGCGTACATAATGAGGTTTATTTAAACCACAATTAAAAAATAAAATAAAATAAATAAAAATAAAAGCATAAAACCCACTAAGCACACATACATCTGTTAAGAAGTGTACCATTTAAAAGCATATATTGCATATGTCATAAATGTCTTAAGGGATAGTCTATGCAAAATAAAAAATAAAAAATCTGTCATTATTTACACTGTAAAAAAAAATGAGTCAACATAAATAATTTTTTACCTGGCTGCCTTAAAATTCTAAGTGTAGTCAACTCAAATAAGTTTAGTCAACTTAAAATGTTAAGTTGTACTAAGTGACAACTTAGATATTTGTTGTTGATTAAACTTAAAATTTTAAGGAAGACAGGTAACAAATAATTTTAAGTTGAAGCCACAATTTGCATTTCTTTTTTCTGTGTAACACAAAAGAAACATAGTATGAAGAATACACTGTAAAAAAAAAAACAATTTGTTGATTCAACTTAAAATAATTAGTTACCTGGCTGCCTTAAAATTTTAAGTTCAGTCAACTCAAAAATGTTTAGTCAACTTGAAATGTTAAGTTGTATTAAGTGACAACTTAGATATTTCAGTTCATTCAACTTAAAAATTTAAGTCAGCTAGGTAATAAGCCTAGCTTTTAAGTTTAACAAACCGAATTGTTTGTTTAGTCAGCTCAAATATCTAAGTTAACATTTCAAGTTGACTAAACTTATTTGAGTTGACTGAACTTAAAATTTTAAGTTGACTCAACAAATTGTTTTTTTTATTTTTTATTACAGTGTACTGATTTTTTTTGTCCATACAATGAAAGTTAGTGGGAATCGAAACTGTTTGGTCACCAACTTTTTTTAAAAAAAAAATTCTTCTATGTTCCATAGATGGAAAAAGCCATAGAGGTTTGGAATAAAATGAGGGTGAATAAATGCTGCAAGTATTTTTCATTTTTTGGGTGAACAATTGACTAAATCTCCACATTCTAAATGGAAATGTTTTACAAAAATTTCTGCACTAGATGAAAATACATATCTGTGGCTTCAACAAATACACATATTATGTATTTCAGTACAATAAAAGCAAATATTACAGTTTAATATTTCAAATCACTCCCTAAATAATCACACATATTGCAATGACTCAGAATTCATACTTGTTTGAGAGCCCAACAGTGAGATTCAAATTTAAGCTATTCTTGAATTTCCCAGCATCCTATATGGTCACTGGGTAATATCACTCCTGCTGCTGTGACAAAATGTTTCTTATCTTCCTCCTTCATTACTTTATTAATAACCCACCAGACTAAAAGTTATTTCAGGCTGAGATGCGTTCACCTAGGAACATCCCATTCGTTTGTCTCCGTCTCCACGATCATAGTCTTGAAGTTTATTGCTTTTGAAAATGCACAGAAGAGATCTATCACAAACTGTTTTTTGCTGTGAGAGCTTAATAAGGTGATGTTGGACATGTCCCATTCATCAGTGTGCCTGATAACTGATTTGACTTGAAGTTAATAACAGCATGCAGCCTAAGAAACTGCTGTATCTTCATCTATACAGTAGTAATCAGTAGGGTTCCTCTATATACCTTATTTTTTAACACAGACGTAAGTCGTTTTCTGTGAACGAGTGAGACTTCCGGTTCATTAGCCGATGTAGGGAAATAACAAGAAGAATAACAACGTGCAGTAAACGGTAAAACTGTTTGAACTACAAACCAGTGTGTTCATATTTAACATAATACATTAAAATAATATGGTAAGGCACTCCAATTTGCAATATCAAGCAGCAAAAGCTGTTTTGTACAGCTAATAGCTAGAAGCTAGACCCATAAAATTTACAAATTGCCATGCGCTTTCAACTCTCAACCCTAAATTATTGACCACAATCCAGTGGTTAAAGGGATAGTTCACCTAAAAATGACAATTTTTGTCATCATTTACTCACCCTCATGTCGTTTCAAGCTTGTATGACTTACTTTCCTTTGTGGAACACAAAATTAGATGTTTTGAATAATGTTGGTAACTGAACCTTTTTGAGTTTCCATTGTATAGATGATACTGTTTAGTTACCAACATTCTTCAAAATCTTTTTTTTTTTGTTCCACAGTAGAAAGAATGCTAGAATGTTCATTTTTCTATTTCTGGGTTATGGAAAACCACCTTTAACATTTCTGCCAGCTAAAAAGAGAGATTTAGTGGGCTGGAAACACTTCAAACTACTGTCCAAAACGTCCTTCTCCTTGGTTAACTGTTCATTTGTTAGCAGCATATAATTGTTGCTGGTATTACATGATGTCCTTAAATCTTATTGCATGTGTTTGTCTCATTTTGAAGAGTTATGATGACACTAATAAAATGAAAATAATAATATTTTAAATGTAGTGCAGTGTTGATTAATTAACACGTATATCTTACTGTGAAGCTTTCAGGGTCATGGATCGATTGTTGAACAGACAGCGAGCAATTAATTCATGCACATTGTGACTAAGAATGAACTAAATCTCTGGAAGTTTTAATGTGCCATATGCTGCCTGATAAAAAGATGAAGCCCTGAGAAAGACAAGACGCAGAAAGCATCATCATAATAGACACTAATGTGAATATTGCATTAATAATATCCGTAAGCTTTGTTAAATTCGAACAACTCATGACGCTGCATTTTATGAAAATCTAATTAGACCAATAGATATTAGTCAGGGAAGCACCATATTTGTGTCCCTGGACCACAAAAACAGTAATAAGGGTACATTTTGTTTAAATTAAGATTTATACATCATCTGAAAGCTGAAAAGCTTTCCATTGATGTATGGTTTGTTAGGACAGGACAATATTTGGCCGACATACAACTATTTGAAAATCTGGAATCTGAGGGTGCAAAAAATCTAAATATTGAAAAAAAAAAAAAATTAACCTTTAAAGTTGTCCAAATGAAGTTCTTAGCAATGCATATTACTAATCAATATTAGTTTTGATATATTTACAGGAGGAAATTTACAAAATATCTTCATTAAATATGATCTTTACTTATTATCCTAATGATTTTTCTCATAAAAGAAAAATCAATCATTTATCAATAACCTATAAAATGTATTTTCAACTACTGCTACAAATATACCCATGCTACATAAGATTTTATGGTCGAGGGTCACATTTAATTTTTGACAGCAATGAAAATGAGGCTGTGAAGGATAGAATTACAGTATGTTCAGCTGATTGTTCAGCTGACAAAACATCATTCTGAGGGAAAAAAAAAAAACTTTTAGTAAAACTTCATGAAACTGTTTTTAATTCAATGTGATGTCCATGGTCTATACCAGTTGGGGATGTGGTGATTTATTTACATTGATTACATGTGTGTGCAAGTGCAAATTCAGCATGGTAATTTCGAAAGAAAAAATGTAAAGTCACTGTAAATGATGCCTTGCCATTATTGATTAAAACACTGCAGCTGCTACATTTTCAGACAGAACAATGTCCAAATCAATAGGGGCTGATTTAGTCCTGGGAATGTCTTTTTTATTTTTTTGAGGGACAGTTAGCATCCTCCCTCTGGTACAGGCGGACTCAATGTAGAGCACGTCCCACTCATCCATAAGAACTAGGCCTGCGCTTAAAGAGGGCACCAGTTTATTTTGGACCTTGACAGGAGATTAATTATTCTGTACAAAATATCTCCAGTAGTTAATTAGACACATACAGCAGTCACTTCTTCTGGAAGATTCTGCGACTGATCACTTTGCTTTAGTTTCAGCCTTTAAAAGGAACGCTCCACTTTTTTTGAAAATAGGCTCATTTTCCAACTCCCCTATTAAACAGTTGAGTTTTACCGTTTTCGAATCCATTCAGCCGATCTCCGGGTCTGGCGGTAGCACTTTTAGCATAGCTTAGCATAAATCATTGAATCCGATTAGACCGTTAGGATCTCGCTCAAAAAATGACCAAAGAATTTCAATATTTTTCCTATTTAAAACTTGACTCTTCTGTAGTTACATTGTGTACAAAGACGGACGAAAAATGAAAAGTTGCGATGTAACTACACGATGTAACTACAGAAGAGTCAAGTTTTAAATAGGAAAAATATCGAAACTCTTTGGTCATTTTTGAGCAAGATGCTGTCAGTCTAATCAGATTCAATGATCTATGCTAAGCTATGCTAAAAGTGCTACCGCCAGACCCGGCTGAATGGATTCGAAAACAGTAAAACTCAACTGTTTAACTCTAGGGGGGTTGAACAATGAGCCTATTTTCAAAAAAAGTGTAGTGTTCCTTTAATGCCCTGGTGGTTAAAATCCAGGAATACATACAGCAGCATCATACTGCAACACCAGTTTGCCAAAAATGTTAAAAGGCCATAAAAGCAGATTAAACAAGGTCAAAACCTCATTCCACCACCGTGTTATCAAATAACTGTTGAAAATGAATCAAAGATTCTGAGTCTCAGTGGACCCGTGGCTGAGTTAATGCTTAAACAGAGCTTTAAGTTATATCACAAATAAACACGTCACCTGCATGCTTCAGTACACTGCCAGTGCTGTGAGAGCCAGCTGAGATGAAGCATTTATCCCTAAGCAAACACATAAGAGTTAAGGTCAAAGGTGTGGAATGTACAGCTGTACACTCTAAACTGCTCAAGTCAACTTGATTAAGTTTTCCAGTCTCATAAACAAGCCTGCTCTAAAAATAAGAAAGAATGCATGAAAAATGAATACACGTAAGCTGAATTATGCAATTATGTTACCTAATATTTTAATTATAGACGATGCTGGGGCTAGTTGTGACTCTTTTTACTTCAGTGAATAATTCTCATATTATCATTTGTGACCCTGGACCACAAAACTAGTCATAAGTCACACGGATATATTTGTAGCAATAGTCAACAATACATTGTAAGAGTCAAAATTATCGATTTTTCTTTTATGCCACAAAATCATTAGGTTATTAAGTAAACATCATGTTCCATGAAGATATTTTGTAAATTTTCTATGGTATATCAAAACTCAATCTTTGATTAGTAATATGCATTGCTAAGAACTTCATTTGGACAGCTTTAGAGGCGATTTACTCAATTTTTTATTTTTTGCACGCTCAGATTCTAGATTTTCATATAGTTGTCAAATATTTCAGATGTATCTGGCAAATTTTGTCCTATTGTCCTAACAATCCATACATCAATAGAAAGCTTATTTATTTAGCTTTTTCAATTTAAAAAAAAAATGACCCTTATGACTGGTTTTGTCATCATTTGTCACAAATGATGTGTAGGCATAAACCTAAACATCTTTGCTGCAAACTAATCTAATGATTAGAAGAAGAAGAAGAAGAAGAAGAAGAAGAAGAAGAAAAAGTTTGACTTGAACTGAACATTGACTGAACAGTTTGAATAATGATAATCAATCATTTACTTAACATGAGACAGCAAACAGTTATGTAGCCTAATATACAAAAACATCTTAATTAGATTTTTTTTTTTTTTTTTTTTTTTTTTTGGCCAACAGAAAATGAAGTTAATAAGTTAAAACATGGTAGACATTTATTAAAAATACCATTTTCTTAAAAAAATAATAATAATAACAAAATTTTAGTGTCACAAAACACTCCATGATAAAGTAAACGTTTCTGAACAAGTATTCCCATTCATACTTAAAAAAAAATTAAACTTTACACTTTATCTTTAAAAGTTAAACGTATTTTAATGACTGTATTAACGAACTATAAACTTTGCAAACTGTGTATTTCTATAATATATATATATTGTATAATGCTTGACCGTCCTTGTTACTGTGCATTTTTCCTTCGATTTGAAAAACGATTGGCCAGCGAATCATGGCTCTTCTTTCAGACAAGGGACTCACTTCAATGGCAGGTGCTAATTGGATGGCATGTCTCGCGTAATAGCTCTGGGTAAGTGGGGCCCCTCGCTCTCCATTTCGGCTCAAAGCCTCCGTAGACTCTCACTGTCTTTTACAGTATCGCATAGCCGTAATGGCGCTAGCTTCCACATGCAACAAGGGCCTGTTTATTATGGTTGGACCGCCGTCTCTTCCTCTCGTCCGCCGATTGGCTGCGCTACTTCAGAAGCGGAACGCGATTGGCTCAGAGACCTGTCAGTCGGACTAGGAATAGACGGGTACCCAAGACAGCAGGGTTGCGCGTGTGCCTTCCCAGGTCCTGGCAGCACCATCCGGCGAGGGGGTGAGGACGCTGGCCGCCTGTTTTATGACTGCAAGGAACACTGGATGTTTTTATTTTGATTTCTTCTCCACTGGATATATATGCTCGCGATTTTGAGCGCAGGAAAGCGGCACGCCGGTGAACGAGCACATCGTTATCGATGGGGAAAATAAGTTGAAGGCTTCGGAAGAATGTTTTCCTTGTTCCAGGAAAACGGAATGCTCTGTTGATCAGCGTGATGGGTGTTTCGAGGGGATTTTGACATTTGGAGAGGATCTGGAGCTATCCATCTACAGAGCGCAACTGAAAGCGGCAACAGAGCGCCATACTGCAAAACAAGCTTCCCGGATCGATACAGTGTAGCAGTCTTTTCGCACGGGGGGAGAATTGCGCGTTTTAATGTAAATGTAAACAAGTAAGCTGGCGAGCAAGTACCAAGTCAGCAGCGGTGGCCTGATTGAGATCCGCGTAACTTCTGCAAACTGCATGCAGCCCTGGCGGTGGAAACAGGGCTGGATGAGCCCAAAATGGCAAATATGAAGAAATCTAAAAGATGAATGTTGCATTTCCCCCGTAACTTGTACTATTCACCTAATTTCCCTTTCCACGCAAGCCCGAGTTTCGAGCGAAGCAAGGTGCTCCTCATGCCTCCAACATGAGGGAGATTTAAGGCCGTGCGGAATTGATTTATTATGGGGGGAGCGCATTATTTTGATTTGATCCCTCTCTCCTTTTTTACTTTTCTTTTGTTTACCCTCGGCGAGAGGTTTCTTGCATGTCCGCGATTGTCATTTTGCTAGTCTGGAACGTATAACGCGAAAGAAAGATCCGCCGAAGTAGGTCAGATCAAAGCTGGAGAGTTGTTAGTATGACACCTTTTCGCACTCATCTTGATGTATGCCGGACATTTCTGCTTTGATTTCACCCGTCGTTTGGCTCTATGACGGCCAAATGAGAGTTTGACATCTTGGCAGCCTCCCTCTCCATCTCGTTCGCCTCTTTGTTTTGTTTTTTTTCCACCTCTCATTTCGGGCTGTTGAGTGAGTGAGTGAATGGCTCTGTGCGGAACCACGGCTTCCAATGCCGCGAAAATGATGGCTGCGTACAACGGCGGCACCGCGGCAGTGGCAGCGCATCACCCGCACCATCACCACCAGCTGCCCCATCTCCCGCCACCCGCCCACCTCCACCACCATCACCACCCGGGCCAGCATCACCTCCAGCACCCCGGCTCGGCCGCCGCCGTGCACCCCGTACAGCAGCACGCTTCCACGGCCGCGGCCGCTGCTGCTGCCGCCGCGGCGGCGGTCATGCTGAACCCGAGCCAGCAGCAGCCGTACTTCCCCTCGCCCGCTCCTGGACAAGCTCCGGGGCCGGCGGCCGCTGCAGCCCCAGCGCAAGTTCAAGCCGCCGCCGCGGCCGCTGTGAAGGCGCATCATCACCACCACCAACACTCTCATCACTTACAACAACAGCTGGATATAGAGCCGGACAGACCGATTGGATACGGAGCTTTCGGTGTGGTTTGGTAAGCGTTTAAAAACCATTCTAACAACTTCTGCAAGTGAGTGTTGAAAATGAGCGCATGCCTTTGATTTTGACTCTAAAAGTGAATATGCAAATTGAAAAGTTTTACAAATAAAGATACTTTTAAAATGATGTTCACTCTCATTAGAGGAAGTCTCAAAGTCTTCTAGAAAAAAGCTGTTATTCCACACAGAGTGGTTTCCACCTCATGGGTGCCGCCATGTTAATGTCACATGACCAGCTGCGGCATGCATTTGACTACAACAAATACTGACAAACCGATGTCATAACAATACATAAACATTCGAACAATGTGGTTTCTAGGAAGAAGATAAGCACGAAGGTCCATCCTTAAACCTAGCTGATTGTGCGAAAATTTACATACCGTACTGTAAATACCATAAAATAGTTTTGCCATGAGAGTGAATTGGTTTGCTTTAAAACGTGCTTCACAAAGAATACACATTAAAGCAGAAGTTCACTTCCAGGACAAAAATTAACAGATAATGTACTCACCCCCTTGTCATCCAAGATGTTCATGTCTTTCTTTCTTCAGCCGTAAAGAAGCCGAGGAAAACGTTTCAGGATTTTTCTCCATAATGTGGACTTCAGTGGTGCCTCTGAGTTTGAACTTCAAAAATACAGTTTAAATGCAGCTTCAATGGGCTCTAAACAGCTGAGAAAGAAGGGTCTCATCTAGTGAAACGATTATTATTAAATTACAATTCATATACTTTTTACCTTGAACGCTTATCTTGTCATGTTTTTGTCACTGTTTTTTTCCGGTTCATGACAGTTAGGGTATGTCGAAAAAAACTCTCATCTCATTTTCTCGTCCATCTTCAAAATCGTCCTACATCACTTTTTTCCCTTTTTTTGTAAAGGGTGTTTGATCTTCTTTGCATGTTCTTTTTGCAAACACTGGGTCAGTACTTCTGCAGCGACGTAGGACGTTTTTAATGTTGGAGGAGAAAATAAAATGGGAGTTTTTCAACATACCCTAACTGTCATGAATACACAGAGTTCAGGCAGACCTAGACGAGATTAGCATTAGAGGCTAAAAAGTATATAAATTGTCTTTTTCTTTTTTTTATAACCGAAAATAACCGATTGTTTTGCTAGATAAAACCTTTATTCCTTGGCTGGGATTGTTAAGAGTCCTTTGAAGTTGCATTTAAACTGCATTTTGGAAGTTTGAACTCGGGGGCACCATAGAAGTTCACATTATGGAGATAAATCCTGAAATGTTTTCCTCAAAAAAACATAATTTCTTTACGACTGAAGAAAGAAAGACATGAACATCTTGGATGACAAGGGGGTGAGTACATTACCTGTAAATTTTGTTCTGGAAGTGAACTTCTCCTTTAAAGTATCAACAGCGAAAAAGTGATGGTATGAATCCATGTGTTTGTGATCCGTCAAACTAAGTGGACAAATAGTGTAACAATAGTCAAAGCCGCCCATTGCGACAAGGAAGAACAAACTAAACCTAAACCAAAACTGAGTGCACCTTTAAAGTGTTTCACCTGTCAGGCTTGTTGGAAGGGAGAGGTACTGTATTTTTAGATTTCTGTGTGACAGTTCAAGGGGAACGAGGAACAGCTTTTGGCAAAGAATTTAAGATGTACACTAAGGGAACATCGCTGTGCTTAAGGGATAAGCTGACTTAAATGCTCAAGATTTACTTCATGTCAGTTTGAGTGTCTTGAGAATAGTTCCTAACCCAGGTGTTTACTTCGCTCCATGTTTAAACCTACAGACATTGAACTTTTGGTTGAGTGTGTGGTTGAATCTTTTATATTTATATAGCTATAATGCAGTTACATTGTCAAGTGCCCAGTTAATAACTTTAATATATCCGGTCGGTTTCTTATTGAAAAGTTTGTTCCAGCCACAACAAAACCGGTTCACAAGGCTACATCTCCAGTGGTGTACATTTCAGACCAAAGATGAAAAGTTGAGTAATATAATGTGTAATGCTTAAAGGAAGGAGAGAGTGCATGTTCTCAGAACGAGTTTGTAACTCAGAGGAAATGCAATATCCTTTTAAGCACACACCCTCCTGCCTTGTAGAAGTTTTAGCCATGGCTTCTGTTCAGAGGTTAATCTTAGTTAATTTCGTGGGAGAGCAGTGTATTAGACGCAATGGACTTTGCAATAAATTAGCTAAATGAAATTGGCAAGTTTTCATTTTCTGATTTGTTAGTACTTATTTCTAGCATATATCTAGGCTGTCTGTTTGTTTATCCATAAAGAAATCACCTGTAACTGCTGCCTGCAGAGGGGTTACAAAACTAGGGGAGCTTTCACCAACAGCCACCCTGCCTACCTCCGCCCATGTAATCTTAGCCTGACCTTTCCTCAAAATCGCTTCCTGTTGCTCATTGTCTGCTTTTAATCTGCACTGTTGCCTGCTGGTATATTTATAGCTGTCCTCCAGAGGCATGTCCATAGAGGAATAATCATTTAGGGTTTGCACCCTCTGGAAGGGCGGTGGACAGATCCATGGTCTAAACTAAATTGTGTAATCATATTTTCTGTACCCTCATGTATTTCCAAACCCTTATGAATTTCTTTCTTCTTTTGAATAGAAAACTCGATATTTGATGAAATGTGCTGGTTGCTCTTTTTCCATCTGATTACAATAAATGGGGACTGGAGCTGTCATGAGAAGACTTGCACATAGGGCTGTGACGGTGGCAGATTTTTTTTCTGGACCAACTACTGTTAAATAAGAAAGTAGCCAAAATAAGAATGGTAAATATCAAACATTTGTTGCGTAAATTGGTAACAACCTCGCCCAACCCATCAAAATTACCGCCCCGAGTCCGACTGGAGCCCGAGTCTTTTCTGTCTCTTTCCCATTACACTGTTGCATCCATTAAAATAGCAGTTTTGTTTTTAATAAGAACGTGGTTATATTTCTTTTCGGTTTTTATAAAGTTAATTTAGAAATGTGTTTGGAACATTTTTTGTTTGTTAAATTAAGGTTTTTGCTTTTTAAAGTAACGACCAATCGGCCAGAGGCAGGTAGTGAGTTGATCACAGCCTAAGTTTGATCAATTTTGCCTTCTCAAATCTTCACGAATTGCCCAAAATAAAATCTTCAAGCATAACTTAGATAAATGGACGTTATTATGCGCATACAATCGTTTGTTGGAGAGTGGAAGCTAAATGCGCTTTGCAGGACATGGAGGCGCCAGCGCAATCACTCGCAAAAAAAACTAAAATAAGCCGTAATCTTTGCTCATAAAGATAAGCGTATATATCATCCGGAACTGTAAAGGGTCTAATTTTATTTGCGTGCACTCCCAATATCAACAAAATGTTGTGCTTTTGTAAAAATAAAGAAAACAAACAAGATGCGCTTTCTGAGGTCTCAGTGTTGAACAAAAATGATACGAAACTCAGCGAATACTTGCCTTACAGTCAGGATAAATATATCTTTATATAAAAGATATATAATTCTTTATAGAAGCTTTAAATTATTACTTTACTACTTTAAAAAATTCAAATCGAAAACAAAAACTCTCTCATTATAAAATCCCTAGAGATGCATTTCTCTCTAAAGGCGTGTCCAATGAGCAGATGGCGAGTCAGGATCATCATCTTTGCGACACTGGCTCAGAAAACACTAGTTTATTAATAATTAATTCAAGTATGTCCTTATTTCCCTCCGACACATTCATGTAACTACTTTTCCCGGGGCTTTGCAAGCTTTAGCCTACTGTGTGCGTGTAAACGCTGATCTCTTCCTTGTGCTCGCTGCTGCGGGCGGGGACACTAAACATGGCCGCGGCAGAATAATTGTTGCAGAAACACTGTATTTTATGATTGTGCGACGTCATGCGCAGTACTGCCGGCGGCAACCGACCACCGCGGTGCCGCCGTTGTCATTGCGACCATCACAGCCCTAATTGCACATAAAAGAAGTTCACATAAAGTCCACAAGATTAAATAATAGCTGAATTTATAAAAAATGACCCATTCAGTAGTTTACATACCCCTTTTTATTAATACTGTGTTGTTGCATGAATGATCCACAGCTGTGTTTTTTTTTTTTTTGTTTAGTGATAGTTGTTCATGAGTTCCTTGTTTGTCCTGAACAGTTAAACTGGCCGCTGTTATTCAGAAAGGTCCTTCAGCTCCCACAAATTCTTTGGTTTTCCAGCATTTTTGTGTATTTTTACCCTTTCCAACAATGAACAATGATTTATGATTCTGAGATCCATCTTTTCACTCAGGACAACTGAGGGATTCATATGTAACTATTACAGAACGTTCAAACGCTCACTGATGCCCCAGAAGTAAAAACGATGCATTAAGAGCCAGGGGTGAAAACTTTTGAACAGAATAGAGATGTGTAAATTTTTCTTATTTTGCCTAAATAACATATTTTTTCATTTAGTACTGCCCTTCAAAGGCTACAGAAGATAGTTAAATGTTTCCCAAAAGACAAAATATGATCAGACGTGCTGCTGTATCAGCGCCTATTTTGTGCTTCCTTCACTGAACCTGCTGGTTTATGTTTGGAGGACGAGAGAATATGAAATATGTTCACATAAACTTGAAACACGTTTGCTTCGGTCGGGATATGAACTATAATCCGCGCAGCGAGTGTTGTTAAACTCATCGTGGTGTTCGCACAGAAACTGCTCTCTCATCCGAGCTCCACCTGTTGTCATTAAATATTGTTACAGTCGTGTTTAAAGAGATGAACTAACAGTGTAGACATGTACGCCAATCGCCACTCCAAATAAACACATATACATCACTTTTCGTGACATAGGTTTAACTTTGCTTTTTTAATTAGGAGAGCAAAATGGCTCAAAAAATGAAACAAATAACCACTTTTTCCTTAGTAATAAAAATGAGTGCTAATATAGTTTTTACTAATATGCAACCTGTACATATATATTAACATCTCAAAAAATGTGTTTTAGGTTTCATGACACTTTAAATTTATCCTTAATGCATGGTTTTTCCTTCTGGAGCATCAGTGAGCGTTTGAACCTTCTGTAATAGTTGCATCTCGTTGCCCGCGGTGTGAAAAGATGGATCTCAAAATCATACGGTCATTGTTGGAAAGGGTTCTAATACACTGCTGGAAAAATGCAGGAAAATGCTGGAAAACCAAATAATTTGTGGGAGCTGTAGGGTTTTTTCTGAAGAGCAAGCGAGGGACTAATGTACAACCATCACTAAACCAAAAAAAACAAAAAAAAAAAAAAAAACAGCTGTGGATCATTCAGGCAACAAAACAGTATAACGAACCAAGGGGATGTAAACTTTTCAATGGGGTCATCACTGTTATTTTCTCTTGTGGACTATTGTAAACATTTTTTTTGTGAAATATCTTATTCAGGTCAGTACTAAATAAACACTAACATGCATTTTGTATGATCCCTCTTATTTTGGTAAAACTAATAACATTTTGCAGATTCTGAAAGGGGGGTGTAAACTTTTGACCTCAACTGTTTCATTCAGCTAGTGCTTTTATATGATATATATGGTCAAAGACATTAAAAAAGAGGAAAAGATTAAACTTGGTCCCTATAGAAAGCTAGTTTTGGATGGTGTCGTGCATCCTAGTTAGTGCCCTTTCAGTCGTGCAGCTGCAAAAGTTTAGATAAATTGGCTTTGGCCCTGCAGCAGAGTGTGTGTGTGTGTGTTACATGCTTGGTTCGGATGCAGATGGTGTTGGATTTTAATTATCTGTGATTCAAACTATACATAATCTATATTATCATTTAGCATCTGCTTAATTGCAGGAAATATTGCTTTATTAAAGTAAGCACATTGTGCTGTGAATTTGCAAATAGGTTTGGACTGCATCCTGTCCTCGCAATGAAAATAAAAGCAAAATGGAATATAATTGATGATTTATGCTAAAGAGACCCTGAGCGCTAAGCGTTACTCCATCATATTCTAGTCTGCAGGAAACGAGTAGTACAAACTGCCGGCTCTGATGCTTTCTGAGAAAATCCCATATCTGTCATTCATACTGCCCTCAAAATTGTCACACTAGTATGGTTTTAAAAGCACAGAGTACTTATGTGGAGGACATGATGGCATAACAGTCTTTGTCTTGGTGTTCAGCCAAAAAGTTTATTTTGAAACCTATTGGCCTGCATGTACTGTTTACGCTTGTAGTTTGAGATTGACTCATAGTGTATGTGAACAAAGTTACGGGAAACAAGAGCGCTAAATGCTAAACCGCTGTAATTCTAGAAGGCTTGAGTTGACGGTGATGCCTCATTTGTGGGTTCCGGGAATTCCATGTGTGTCCTGTATTATGTTTTGCGTGGCTTATTAATGTGACATGTTGTAAGCCGAGTGTTGGATGCAGCCATGGTCAGTTCATGGCCATTGATACCTTTCACATTTACATACGTTTTACATTTTTGTATTTGATATGAGCTTTTAGCCAAAGCAACTTCCACTGCATTCAAGGTAGACATTTTATCAGTTCTTGCTCTCCTTGGAAATCATACACGACAATGGCATTTTTAGAGCCATGCTTTTACTATTTGAGCTACACTGGCACTGAATTTTTTGCGCAGATTTGTAGCAGATTTGTATTTAAAATTTTATATTTGTATATTTTCTGTTTTCATTTGGATTGCATTTTTAGTAATTTTATTTTGTTTTTTGTTAGTTGTTTTTATTGCATGTTTGTATGTTTTTTATTTTTTTATTTTAGTATTTTAGAACTTCAACTTAAACTAAAAAAAAGATAGGAAATGCCTGTTTTTAATGTTTTATTTCAGTTAAATTTCAATTCATTTTTAAATGGTTTTCATTAACAATAATAACCCTGTTTGCATCTTAGAAATTATTATTATTATTTATTATTAGGTTTATTAAACATTAGGTTTATTTATTTATTTATTAGATATTACACAGAAATTAGAGTTAAAATAATCCCTCTTCATTTATTTGTTAATTTTTTTTTTAAATTATATTCTGCAATTGCATTTTGTTAACATATTCCTTTAATATCGAATAACTATTTTGCTTGGTTAAAATTAGGCCTGTCAAACGATTAATCGCATACAAAATAAAAGTTTGTGTTCGCCTAATATATGTGTGTGTACTGTGTGTAATTATTATGTGTGTATATATAAATATACACAAATTAATCTATACATTTAGGAGAAATGTTATTTATGTACGAAATATTTTTATTTATATATAATAAATTAAATAAAAATTATAATAAATACATTTACTTGTAAATATTTCTTAAATATACATACCTACATGAATGTGTTTGTATTTATATATTCATAATAATTGCACACAGTACACACACATATATTAGGCAAACTCAAACTTTTATTTTGTATGCGATTAATTGTATGCGACAGCCCTAGTTAAAACGGATGGCATGTACATTTTTCACAGTGTCACTTTACTTTTTAACAACTGCAGTAAATATTATTGCCGTTTTATGCAGCATTTAATGTATGATCAGCTATATTTAATGTATAACCTTGCAGTCATGCTGCTGCTAATTTTATCATCTGTTTCTTAATGTGTTGTGAATCAAGGCCTCTGCTAGTGCTTGAAAGATCTACTGATTCATGACACGGGGAACTCGAAAGCGGAGTGACACAGTCACAGACAGCAAGTCTGTTGCCAACAGTTTGCTCATATTTATATTAACAATACAAATCATAAAAACAGATTTGGCCTGTTCAACCTGCGTCCCACAGGCCTCCTGCTGCTCAAACCAGATCCAAAAACAGAGACCTACTAGATAACAATATCTCTGTCTCCATCTTAATCACAGCCCTCATGACTTACTTGTATTTACACGTGCAGCCTCCATCCGTGAGCTTTTAGAGCCGGTGCTGATAAAAATGAAATGCCAGACACATACATTCTTAAGGCATTTGTCCTGGTTTTTGTTTTTCAAAATGTGTAGTTTTGACAAATTTCTACTAGCTATAGCAAAAGGAGCAATGGGTTGAACTGTGATTCTCATCTATGCCCTCACTGGCCCCTGTCTCTTAGGGAAGAGGCATCGCTCTGCACAGGAATGTAGTCTTCGCTGCCCATTAAAGCGTCAGTCTGCGTCTGTTGCGCTCCCGGTTTGATTTGGGAGGGGAATGTTAGCGTGGTCACAGACAGCTTGACTTTAGCGTGATGTTCTTAAGATCTTGTCTGGCAGATTTGTGCACCAAAAATACGCAAAAAAGACTCTTCTTGTTGTGGACTGGTGAAACTTCTGCATCCTGTTTTGGTGATTAGCATCGTTTAACGTGATGCTTGTTTGTTGAGTGCTTTAGTTTGCATGAATGGGACAAACAAATTGAGATTTGTATGTTGTGAGTTGTAACTAAAGAGCCTTATGAGTCTGCAATGTGGAAAACACAGACAGAATCACGGAATCCAGTTATAAAAATGCAATATGCTGTTTAACATGGAATTTGTTAAATTTTGAATGAATAAATCAAAAGGTCAGTACACTTAAATCAAAATTCGATATGGACAAGTGTCTCTGAACATTAAGATGCAAAAATACCATCTAAATATGAATACTCGTCTGTGTCTTTCTGTGAATGAATGGCACAGACACGCAGTTTTGTGTACTACACATACTGAAGCGTGCTTGACGCTCGCTGTGTTTTCAGCCTCTGCCACCCCAATATATGAGAACATGAACCCATTAAAGTCTCTTTCTGAGTCACTTCATGAGCAATTTACTGTTTCATTTGAGAAAAGCTCATCTCATATACAAACAGAAACTTAAAGGTCTTCATAGCAACCCATCAATAAAAATGTGGTTTAACTTGAAGAAACTGTGACAGAAATGTACTACTTCATAGCATCCAATCAAAATAAAAATGTGGTTTAACCTGAAGAAACTGTGACAGAAATGTATAATAGTACTACTACTAAAATAAAGTTATTATTAACACATTATTTTTAAAGCAGTATTTACCAGGAAAAAAATGACCAGAATCTATTTAGCAGAAAAATGTAAGTACACAACTCAGTATTTCTTAAAAAAAAAAAATAATAATAATAATAAATCATTTTTTTTATAAAATCAATTAATTAGACATGTTTTTGATTAAAGTGAAAACCAGAAAATTAATGGAAAACACAGTTTGGTAAAAGAAATAAAATAAAACGTATTTCATAGGGCCTTAAAAATGTAGTTGTTGTTAAACTTTATATAAATTTGCTGTTAAATTGTGTAAGTTTCATTAATTCAATTAATTAGACACGGTTTTTGCTTACTGTGTTTTTAAATTTAACCATTAAAATAATGTGTGTGTGTATATATATATATATATATATATATATATATATATATATATGTAATATAAACATAATCCAGAAAAAATAAAACAGAAAAAAACGGAATTTTGAAAAAAACCAAATGGATTTCATAGGGCCCTATACCTACAGTTAAAGCATGTAACAGTTAACATGTTTAAAAATGTTTTTGATTATTGATATTAATCTTATTAGAGTTTAAAAATAATTGTTTTCTATTTGGGTATATTTAGAAAAGTAAGCAACATTTGATCACCGACGAAAACAAGACTATAGCGGAAAAAGTTATTTTGAATAACAAAAACTATGACAAATCTATTGACATTTTTGTCAACGAATAAAAACGAGACAAAAAATGTTAGGGAGGGACGATTTGGGAAGAGATTCATTCAAAATTAATCTGCGTTAGGAGGTTAGATGTGTACATTAGAACTGTATTATAGCCTGTTGAGTACTCTTTCGCGTCTCATGAACGGAGAAATGCATACAAAATGATGTTGAATTTTCTATTTTGCATTTACAATCGGTTACGTCTTAAGTGAACGTAAACGGTTGGGAGAATATCGGACGTGTATTAGTACATTGCATCCATGCATTCGGTTTTAAAGGGAAATGCTTCATAAATGCATTACACTTTAACCCTTTAACTGTCACTCCCATTTTTGAACACCATTTTGCACTATCCAGACTTCAATTTTTATAATTCATGAATGAAAACATTTTGTAATATGATTTTGATGTACATTTTCCATGGTAATGCGATGACTGATTTTAAAATGCCTTTCAAAGGATGAATTTTGAGATTTTAAGTTTTGAACTGATACATAATTTCTTATTATATCTAAAGCGTGAAAGGGAAAAAGGAAACGAAGAACGTCTTTTGTGACAAAGGTCAGAACTCATGTTATGATGTAGATTTTTTTTTTTAAGTTGCACTCTTGACATATATTAATCTAGCACTTTTTCTACGTAATTTGTGACACAAAAATATGGTAAAATATCTATTTAGGAGTTTTAGACCTTTCCAACGATGTATAGTTTGTCATAATTAGATTAGGATTTATTTGTAATATGGTGAAGTAAACGTAGGCTTCCCACAGAGTAGATAGTGACAGTTAAAGGACTAACTAAACCTGTTAGATTTTAGCTAAAGCTGCTGTAGATTTAGTCAACTAAAATCTTATGATATTTAGTCGACTAAAACTAGACTAAAACGAAAACCATTCAAATGACTAAAATATGACTGAAACTATGGCATTTTAGTCAAAAGACTATGACTACGATTAAATCAAAATTTGCTGTCAAAATTAACACTGTTGTCAATGCTGAAAACAGTTAATATTTCTGTGAAACTGATTCCTTTTTTCACAGTTTTTTTTTTTATGAATAGTTTAAAAACAGCATTTAATTAAAACAGAAATCTTTTGTAGCATTAAAACTGACTTTGTCTAATTAATACGTCCTTGTCGTATAAAAGTATTAATTTCTTTCACAAGAAAATGAGACTTACTGAACAGTAGTGTTTGTGTGAAATTACACTTGCGTTTTTAAGCAAACTAATATCAAAACTTGAGTTTTAAAAGATGTATGATGATTTTAAGTTTGCATAGAGTCCATATCTCTGAAGATCACTGAGTTTTCTTGAAGCACATAGTAAGCTGAGTTTTGGAAGAGCTGCAGGAGAATGAGCGCTAGTGGTAGCTGCTATTGATGTAATGACTAATTTATTCCCATCTCCATTGTAAATGTAAAATTTAAATGAAATGTGAATGATTAAAATTTGATGTGTTTTCTTTTTTGGGAGAGGAACCTCATATCCTCCTCGATTGTCTCCCTGAAATGAAAATGAAGTCATTTAGCCGCTGATCAAACATGCTTAAACAACGTTATAATATTAAATATGATTTGTCATGCAGAGTGTGTTTTCTTCCCAGTGTGATGAACAGCACGATGGAACCCGAAACCCTTTGATTTTTTTTTTTTTCTTTCTTTCTTCTCGTCATCTATTATCTGAAATCTAATAATGGCTTAATTAGTCAGATGTGATCATTTATCAATATCATCTGCGTAATTGAAAGAGTCATTACATGATTGTCGAATAGATTTTGACTTTCTCTCTTCATCCTGTGGTTTTGCTGCAGCTTTGTGTTTATATGTGCGCGTTTGTGTGCGTTTAGGCGTATTATAATGGCAGGCGGCCTGGTGCTTTTATACCCTGAACTTGAAAGGCTCACAGGACAAGTTTTTTCTTCCTTTTTTTTTTTTACAACCACAACAGTCAAAAGCAGCTCTTAAGAGGCTCTGGGTTTGGCAGATGCAGAGACCGAGCAGAGAAACGACTTACCTTTGATGTGTTGGGGGTGAAAACGTGCAGGAGTGTGTACATTAACCCTTCACTCACCTGCCTCTGTCAGCCTATTCTGGGCTGCACTTATGTAGTCATCTTGACAGCACTGCTGTGAATGAGTCAACATCTCTGTTTTCTTTCGCTTGATGTTTGGGTGAATGTCACAAAGAAAAATCACATTTCACTCCAAAATCAAAAGAAAAAAATAAGAAATCACATTTTACATAAAGAAAATGTTTTAAAATGAAATTTTGTGGAACGTTCATTCTCCCTCAGGCTATACAAGATGTAGATGAGTTTGTTTCTTAATCAGAACAGATTTGGAGAAATTTAACATTGCATCACTTTTTTCACCTACTGTGTGTAGCGAATGGGTGCCGTTAGAATGAGAGTCCAAACAGCTGATACAAACATTGCATTAATCCACACAACTCCAATCCATCAATTAACACTTCTAGCCAAAATACATAATCCATAATAACGCTTCATCCAGTGAAAAAACCCATCCCCTGTTTTCTAAAATCCACAGACATAATTATTAAGAAATGTTTTTGCTTTTAAATGGTGCTTGATCTGTGCTTATTTCTCTACTGATTCATATGAGATGACTTTTCACTAGAGGAAGCAATATTATGGATAGAGGAATTATATTTTAGTTCGGTAGCAAGTGTCTGAAGTTAAAACCATCTTGATGGATTTGTTTATTAAATGGTTTTTCAATTCACAAGACATTAATTGATGGGCAGGAGTCATGTTGTGGATTATTGTGATGTTTTTATCAGCTGTTTGGACTCTTGACGGCACCCATTCACTGCAGAGGATCCACTGGTGAGCAAGTGATGTAATGCTAAATTTCTCCTGGCACCCATTCACTGCAGAGGATCCACTGGTGAGCAAGTGATGTAATGCTAAATTTCTCCAAATCTGTTCCAATGAAGAAACAAACTTACCCACATCTTGGATAACCTAGGGGCGAGTAAATTTTCATTTATTGATGAACCATTCTTTTGAGAACATTTATTAATTTAATTAAATTTAATAAAGTACTGCCAACATGTATGGATATACTTGCACTTTAACTGTCAATGTACTTACAGTTCAAATATGTATTTTTTGAGCCATGATTTTTTTGGATTTGTTATTTTGAGTATACTGATTGATATGTCAGTGGTTTCGGTAATTCAGTGTCAGAATTGGCCATTAATTTCAATTTTGTTTTTGTAATTTATGGTAACATTTATTTGATCAAAAATACAGAAGAAAGAGTAATATTGTGAAATCTTACTGCAATTTAAAACAATGGTTTTCATATACTTTAAAATCTAACTTATTTCTGGTATGCAAAGCTGGATTTTCTTTAGTCATTACTCCAGTCTTGAGTTTCACCATCCTTCAGAAATCATTCTGATATGCTGATTTGTTATCAATTTTGAACACAGTTGTGCTGCTTAATATTTTTTTGTTTTGTTTTGTTTTGCAACCTGTGAAACTTTTTTTTAGATTCTTCAATGAATAATAATGTTAAAAGGAACAGCATTTATTTAAAATAGAATTTTCATAAACAATATACACTACTGTTCAAATATATGGGGTCAGTAATTTTTTTTTTCTTTCTTTCTTTTTTTTTATGATAGAAATTAATATTTTTATCCAGCAAGGATATGTTAAATTATATAGACTTATATTGTTAGATATAAGTTAGATACAAGTCTTGTACATTTTTTTTTTTTTTTTTTTTTTTTTTTAAGAATTATTATAAATTGGGATTTGAAATTAATTATTTATTAATCAATAATTTATATACATTATATAATTAATTATTTTTTATTATTATTTATTTTGCTAGTTTGAGTATTATGGGTTTTTTTAATTGATTGTATTAATACACTAGTATTAACATAACAATCAAAAAAAGCAAAGATAGTAAAATTTTGATGCCTAGGTATGTGCACATGTTGGCTTTTTTAATCGGAAGTTGAATGAATTATTAATTCATCATTTAGAAATATTCTATATTATTATGTTATATTATATTGCATTATATATTTTTATTTTATTTATTTATTTATTTTGCAGGTTTGAGTTTTTTTTTTTTTTATTGATTGTATTAATACACTAGTATTAACATTACAAAAAAAATTAAAATAATTGATACCCAGGTATGTGTACATGATAAAAGTTCGGTTTAACTTGAAGAAATTATTTTAAATTTATTTACATAATTTTTTAAAGAAGTCTACTTAAAGTAAATGCTGTACTTTTCAACTTTTTATTCAAAGAATCCTAAAAAAAGTACCACAGGTTCCAAAAAATATGTTATGATATTATAATATAATATAAGCAGCACAACTGTTTCCAAAATGAATGATAATGCTAAAAACAAATTCAACTTTGCATCACAGAAATAAATTATATATTTAAAGTATGTTAAAATACACAACCATTATTTTAAATTGTGATAATATTTCAGAATAAAATAGTTTTTTCTGTATTTTTGATTAAACAAATACAGTCTTGATGAGCAGAAGAGAAGCAGGAAAAAAAAAAAAAAACATTACAATTCTTACCGATCGCAGCATTTTGAATAGCAGAACAGTTACACCATAGTGCAAATTTAGCTGAACATCTCATCTGGGTGTTACAAAAAGAAAATTAAATGTCACATTAATTCAGAACTGTTATCAATGTAAAGTATTTTAATGCTAGTACATCATCATGAAAATCTTCTCAGTGCAAAACAGACTTAATAGTTTAAATTCATGCATGTTGCATTTGTAATTTCTTTTGATCTTGGGGTGAAATATGACTCTTCTTGACATTTCTTAACAGTTTTCATGAGATTCAGCCATTTCCGCTTCGTCCTCTATTCGTCCTCTTTGGCTCATTTTGGGTTCCCACCTCTATTTCTCTCTGCTCATTAAAGTGTGAGTGTTTGTTGTTATATTTTAGTACTGATGGAGATTTCACCAGCATTCTTCAGTCACAACAGGGGAAACACGTGAGACTTTCTGAGGGGGTGTGGGTTGTGTATTGTCTGGTGTGGAGCAGAGGTCTGACCGGTCTAACTTTAATACTGTGAAGACCATCTCTTCCTCAGAGGGCAGAACTGTTAATTAAAAAGCCCTCTGCTCAGACTGAACCGTTCCATTTAGAGCCCTGACACCCCTGACACTCCTTGTGCTTATTTATAGCTGTCCTATTAGCTGCCCGCTCTCAATTCTGCCTAAAAGCTACCTGGATTCCTCTGAAGCGTACAATAGATGTATGCTATAGATGCGGTTTGGATCTCCCTCAGTCAGATTTGAATATAAAAACAATATCCACCGACGGGATGTCTTTAAAACGAGAAATTTGAATATATCTCTTGCCATCTGTCTGGTTTGTTTGCCATCCATTCAAAACAGACTTGTGAAACACACCCTTAGCAAAACCAGCCCTGTTTTTGTAGCCTTCGAAATTCAGATGAGCATCTTGAATGTGCTTTTTTGGTTGGAAAGGAAAGAAAAATACTATGCAGTCAAGCTGTACAATATTGAAAATACAAGACAAACACTGTCTTGTGTTTCTGCAATGCATATATCGATATTAAACAGTTTTCGCAAAATTGAATAGTTGTGGAAAGAATAAGCAAATAATAAAAGCTTGGTTTAACTTGAAGAAAGTGTGACTGAAATATATTACTTAATGTAATAATAGTACTACTATATTATTATTAAAACATTATTAATTTATAAATCAGGATTTGAAATTAATTATTTATTAATTAGTTTTTATAAATATTATTTTATTTTACATTATATTATATTTATTAATTATTTAAATTTTGTATTATTTATTTATTTATTTTGCTGGTTGATTTGTATTAATACACTGGTATTAACATTACAATAAAAAAATAAAAAAATAAAATTTTTATGTCTAGGTATATGTACATGCTAGCTTTCTAAATCGGAATTTTAAATGAATTATTTATTAATTTATCATTTTTATATATGTATTATTATATTATACATTATATTATATTTATTAGGTTTTTTATTATTTATTTATTTTGCAGATTTGAGTTTTTTTTGTTTTTTTAATTGATTGTATTAATACACTAGTATTAACATTGCAATAAAAAAGGTTTATGCCTGGGTATGTGTACATTGGCTTTCTAAATCGGAATTTGAAATTAATTTATTAATTTATCATTTATGAATATTATATATTATTATATTTATATAATTATTAATTATTTTTATTTTTTGTTATTTATTTATTTTGCA
Source organism: Cirrhinus mrigala (assembly GCA_036247105.1). NCBI lineage: Eukaryota > Metazoa > Chordata > Actinopteri > Cypriniformes > Cyprinidae > Cirrhinus > Cirrhinus mrigala. Next base: position 23,396,907 of record CM070021.1, read on the forward strand.
GTTTTGAGTATTTTTTTTAAATTGATTGTATTAATACATTAGTATTAACATTACAATAAAAAAATTAAGAAATTTAATTAAATCATTAAAATTGAATCCAGAAAATTAATGGAAACCACAGAATTAAAAAAAATAATAATAAATAAAAAAATTGAATTTGAGAAAAAAACTAAAACATATTTCATACTTTAAAATGTGATTTCCAGTTAAACTTTTAATAAATTGCTGTTAAATTGTGTAAGTTTCATGATTTCAGTTAATTAGACATGCTTTTTGATACAATGATTAAAACAGATTCGAGAAAAATTAAAACAGAAGAAAAAAATGGAAACCAGAAAAATTAAAATGGTTAAAATGGAATTTGGCAAAAAATAAAACTGAATTTAGGAAAAATGTAACATGTGTTTTATAGGCCCCTATGTTTTTAAAAAAATTAAAAACATAAGGTTTAAAATATGATTTTTATTACAAAAAATTATTACAAAAAATTATATTTTACAATACTATTTTAATTTATTATTTAATCTCTAAAATAAAATATATAAAATGTAGTATACATTTACATTTTAAATGTAAATATTAACGTAATATATGAATATTTATAAAACATTTCTCATTTTTATTTTGTTTAACTTAATGTATTAAAATACAACTAAAACTGAACTAAAAATGAATAAAAGTAACATTTTTAAATAGAAAAAAAAACATGAAAACAAACTATAATAGTATCTAAATGATACTAAAATAACTACTGCAAGCGTGTAAATGAACACAGTGCCGCGCTTTAATCTGAAACTGACTATCAGACTAAATTATATCAGGATATCGATTTTAGCTTTACTATGCAGTTTGAAAGCAACAGTTGTTGATTTACGTGAGGGTCATCCCAGTGAGGTTTTAGGTCTCACTTGTAAACCAGCTTTAGCTTGTTACTCTGAAGTGAACTCACGACATGAAGCGCAGGCAATCGGTTGTTTGACTCAGGCTTGAGTCAGCCGGTGTTTGCCTTAACGCTTTCGTGAGTGTGGTGGCGAGAGGCCAGGAATGCCCCCACGCAGTGTGCAGTGGGCCGCTCCGCCATGACTGTCCTCTGGGCATCACCAACATTATTTCGTGATCCTCGCGCTCGCTCTGAAGTCCTGCTAGCAGAGATGCTCCGGGGAAAGCGAGAGAGAATATCCGGAAGTATGATTGCTGATTGGGAGCGATGATGGACTGTAGGAAGTTGGGGAGTGGATGGGTGGTAGTGGCGTTTTGGTGTAATTATCTCTTCACCCATTTCCTCAGCACAACAAACACCACCCTGTTTTTGGCCCTGTCATTGTGCAGTTTGATTAGGAGCTCCAGTTTTTCGAGCTGGACTAAGCATGATTGGTTCTTGGCGAAAGTGAGAGGAAGTGGCCGCGGCATCTGCCATTACTGGAACCGTCCTCAATAGGAAAGCTCCCTGGATAATAGCATCCATTTATCTAAAGCATGTTTTGGCCCTCCTAAGTGACTTCAAAGGGTGATTGAGAGTAGTATTGTTATCTGGACTGATATTATTATTATTATTTTTTTTTTTTTTTAGTCTTCACCCCTTAAAATTAAATGAAGCAAAACCTCACTTCCACACATCACTGCATTTTTCGACCACATCTAGGACTGATATGTGACACGGGCAGAGAATCTGCTATACCACATATACCACAGTATTCATGCAGCTGTCAGTAGCAAGGCCTGCTTCAAGTTATTTACACATAAAGATAGAGAAACACATAAACAGTTTCTGTTATTTATGCTTGCCAAAGTATGTGTATGTATTGGCTTTTTAAATTGGAATTTGAAGTTAATATTATGTTGTATATTTATTTTTTTAATTTGTATTTTTATTTAATTATTATTATTTTTTTTCTGGTTGGAGTATCGTTTTTCTTAATTGATTGTATTAATACACTAGTATTAACATTATAATATATATATATATATATATATATATATATATATATATATATATATATATATATATATATAATATATATATATATATATTTAATTATATATATTATATAGTTAATTATTTATTGTTTATTAATATTAGATTTCTTATTTCTTATTATTTATTCATTAAAGTATTTATTTTACTTTTGAGTATTGTTTGAGTTTGAGTATTGTTGAGTATTGTTTGAGTATTGTTTTTAAATTGTATTAATACACTAGTATTAACATTATAAAAAATAAAAATAAAAATGTAATGCCTAGGTACAGTATATGTACATGTTGGCTTTTTGAATTGGAATTTGAAGTTAATTATTTATTAATTATTTATTTACTTATAAATATGCTGTATTATGTTATACATTATATTATGTATTTAATAATTTTTATCATTTATTTATTTATTTAGCTGGTTTGAGTATTGTTTTTTAATTGATTGTATTAATGTTGATGCCTAGGTATGTATACGTGCGTTTTTAAATTGTAATCTGAAGTAAATTATTTATTATTTATTAATATTAATTAATTAATTAATTAATTAATTTGTTTATTTATATTTGTTTGAGTATTATGTTTTTAATTTGATTGTATTAATACGTTAGAATTAACATTATAATAAATCTAAAATCTCTAAATTTATTATTTATTAATATTATATATTTATTACTTATTTATATTTTTTATTATTTATTTATTGCTATTTGAAGTACTATGTTTTTAAATTGATTGTATTAATACACTAGTATTTACAATCAAATAATACAATTTTGATGCTTAGGTATGTGTACGTGTTGACTTTTTAAATCAGAAGTTGAAGTTAATTATTTATAAATTTATAATTAATATGATATTATTATTACATTGTGTGTCATATATTTATTACATATTTTATTTATTTTGATGATTTGAGTATTATGTTTTTAAATTGATTGTATTAATACACTAGTATTAACGTTAAATTTTAAAAATAATTTTGATACCTAAATTCACAGTATTTAAAACTTATAAAACAATTGATTAGATTTTTTTTTTTTAATCATTTTTAATTTATTAAGACAAAATAATTTTTTGACAAACATTTTATATGAGTTTAGGGTTGGTAAGATTTTGTTTTGTAAAAGATTTTTTTGTAATATTAGCAATGTTGAAAACAGTTGTGTTGCTTAATATTTTTGTGAAAACATTTATTTGAAATAGAAATCTATTGTAGCATCATAAATGTCTTTACTGTCACTTTTGATCAATTTAATGCATCCTTGCTAAATAAAAGCTGAATAATTTCTGTAAAAAAAAAATCTTACTGACCCCAAACTTTTTAGCAGTAGCTTACTGTTACTGTCTTATAAAATGACTTTGTCATTGTGATAAAAGATTTTGATCACGCTACCCACCCTTAACCACATCCATAAGTCTGAGTTTTGTGAAACCTGTCTAGAATACTAAGTAGTTAGTGTCACGTTTTCTGTGTAGTCAGAATTCATAGTTCCTTTGGGCCGCTTTTTTTTTTCCAACAGTTGGCCTTCACAGCTAAATGCTTTGGATATAAGAACAGAAGTATGCTCATGTTTTAGCCAGATCCTACTGTGAACCCTCATTTTTATTCTGCTTTCAAGGTTGGCATCTGATCTAACCCAGTTAAAGTTAGTGTTTTCTCACTTTCTGATTGTCCTTGTACTATGTCCTGTTAGCAAAGTCTCTGGGTTTGTCTCAGCGAGTGACCCTGGATTTTGCGAGCGTGAAAGAGCGTGAGCGAGCTGAAGTGTCCGGCCGCTCCACCTCAGGGCGTGACCCTGTGTTCGCACTGCCACTGTTATCAGCGTTCAACACATTCTCCTTCATCGTCATTCACAGTTGCCACACACGCAAACACATACCCACTCCAGAGCCTGGACAGATCTAGTAGCTGAGCCCAAGTTTTCGCTGGCACTGGGTCTAACGAGTGCTTGGGGCCTCCGTGAGGAAATTAAGCATGCAGTTTCAAAGCCAAACAAGCCACAATCAGCCTCCGATGATAACTCATCTTTTAGTCTCTTTGCTTTCAGTCTCTCTCCTTTCCCATGATGCACTAAGTGTTTCAGCAGTGCCTGGTCCATGTATGCATTCCCTTTTTTCTCCCAAGCTCTGTTGGCAGTTTGGTACAGCAATGGTTTGTTTACTGCTTAGTTGCATTCCAGACCTTTCATGATTGTTTTTAATATGATTTATTTTATAATTTATTATTTTACATATTAACAATAAATCTTGAATCTTGTATTATTATTATTATTATTATTATTATTATTATTATTATTATTATGATGCAAAAATAAATTATTCCAAAAATAAAATAAAATATCAATTTTTTTTTGTAATTTAAAATGATTGAAAACTTGTTGTTTAATTTGATATTTAATATTATTATTATTATTATTATTATTATTATTATTATAATTATTGATAATAATGTTTTGTCATTAATAATAATAATAATAATAATTTATTATTATTATTATTATTATTATTAACAACAACAACAACCTTTTAGTGTGATTTGGTTATACATTTAATTTATTTTTATTATAATAATTATTATTATTAAGTAAAGAAATAGTATAAATATATTTTGTTTAATACTAATATTAATAATACTACTACTACTACTACTAATTTTTTACATTTAATTATTTATATTATTATTATTATTATTATTATTATTATTATTATTATTATTATTATTATATTGTTGATATAACTAGTCCTAGTCCTATTAAATACTTCCAAAAAATGAATTGTTTTATTTATAATAATATTAATAATAATAAATTATTATTATTATTATTATTATTATTATTATTATTATTATTATTATTATTTCTAAAAATAAAGTAAAACAGCAATTTAATGAATTTTAAAAAAGTGGTAAAATGATTGAAAATGTGTTAATTATTTATTTATTTATTTATTTATTTATTTATTTATTTATTTATTATTGTTATTGATAATGTTTTTATTTATTATTATTACTATTATTATTAACAACCTTTTATTGTAATTTAGTTATGTATTTATATTATTATTATTATTATTATTATTATTATTATTATTATTATTATTAAATAAAGGAATAATATAAATATATTTATTTTTATAATAATAATAGCAATAACAATAATGAATTATTTTAATTTAAATATTTATTTATATTATTATTATTATTATTATTATTATTATTATTGATATAAATAGTCCTATTATTGATAGTAAATACTCCTACTACTATTTATAATAATAATTTTGTTCATAGTATTATTATGGTTATGTATTTTTATTATTTAAAAAAATAAATTAAAGCGGCAATTGAATAGATTTTTAATAATTTAAAATGAACTATTTATTATTATAATTAAAATATTCATTAAATAAATGTTTGTTGTTGTTGTTTACAAAGCCTAAAGTAAACATTGATTTTATTTGAGTCCACTATAAATAAAAGATATCTGTTTATGGAGTGTCTTTAAATTAACACAGTAAGTGACATGAACAACACAAGACTATCGTACTGCAGTGTACTTTTCTCGGTCTGTGCTTGGCCTCCCCCCACCACCTTCTTTCAACCTGAAAATCCTCTACAAATTACCGCTGTTGTTAGGCTACCATATGTTCATCTCTCTGATCCTATTTGAAGGGGTTTACCTGAGGGCTTGAGTGGGGCTGGAGGATGGGAGGTGGATGGGGGAAGATTGGTGTGGAATGTGAGCGGCTGGAGGGGCACATGCAGGACTTGCCCTTGGCCTGGCACGCTGGTGTCCCTCCCGTCGTAGGCATGCGAGTCCCGCAGCAGAGCCGCTGGTTACTGCGCTTTGACCGTGGCCTCTTGGACGTTCACCGTCACACGCACATGGACGGGAACACTCAATGTATATGTATTATAGCCAGAGGGGCCTGTAATTCAGAATCTGTCCAGTTCCACTAATGGGCTCATGGAGTTTTCGAGCTTCCGGCTGACTGGAGGAAATGTCTAGATTGCTGGAGAACAGTTCAGATGATAAAAATAGAATAATAAGTCCATTATTATGACAAACCGTTTACGAGTCACTTAAAGTGATAATTCACCTAAAAATGGAAAAACTGTCATCATATACTCCTTTTCTGTACCCTCTTATCATTCCTTTCTTCTATGGAACACAAAAGGAGTTGTTAGGCACAATGTTCTCGCTGCTGTTTTTCTTCCATTTAAAAAAAAAGATGAACACTGTTCAAATGACAACTTGACTCGTCTGGACATTCCAAGTCCTTTGAAGCCATACGACAGTTTTAGGTGAGGGGAAAAAAAGTAGTTGGTCTTGAATGGTGGTCTCAAACATTAATTTTAATTGTATTTAAAAACTCTTCGTTTTGCATTGAAAAAAGTGATGAGTTGAATGTGAGAGTTATTTTAGTAGGAATATTTACTATTAATATTGGGAGTATTTATATCAACAATTTATATCAGCAATTGAATTAATTTTTAATAATTTAAAATGTTGAAAAACGTGTAGTTTAATTACATATTGCAATTCAGTTATATATTTAATGTATTATTATTATTATTATTATTAAATCTAAGAATAATATAAATATTATTGTTTAATAATAATAATAATGAATTATTATTTTCATTTAGTTACTTGTTATTCTGTCGTTGTTAATACTTAATAATAATGATAATAATAGTAGTAGTAATAATAATAACTAATATTATTAACAACTTTGTAATTTGAATCTTTTATTATTAATATCTTGTTAAATATAAGAATAATATAAATATAAATGTTTTATTGTTGAATAATAATGTTATTAATAATAATAGTGAATTATTATTTTCCTTTAATTACTTATTATTCTGTTGTTAATACATAATAATAAATAATTAATAATATAAATGTTTTATTGTTGAATAATAATATATTATTATTTTTATTTAATTATTATGCTGTTATTGTTAATACATAATAATAATAATAATAATAATAATAATAAACAACTTTTATTGCAATTCAAGATTTTATTATTGTTATTAAATTGTTAAATATTAAAGTATAATAGAGTATAATGTAGTAAATGAAGTAAATACATTTAGTTTAATATTAATAATAATAACGATAATAATAATGAATTATGTTCATTTAATTACTTATTTACTTATATATTAATTATTATTCTGTTGTTGTTAATACATAATACTACTACTAATAATAACTGTTATTAACAACTTTTTTTTAATTTTTAATTATACATTTTATTATTATATTGTTAAATATTAAAGAAATTATATGAATATAAATGTTATATTGTTTAATCTTGTTATTAATAATAATAATAATAATAATGAATTAGAATTAATTCATAATTATTTAAATTTTTTAGTTGTTGTTAATACATAACAACAATAATACTACTACTAATAATAAACAACTTCTATTTATTAAAAATGTATTTATGATTATTATATTGTTAAATAATTGTTTAAATAATAATATAAAAAATATATTTTTAATGATGATAATATTATTATTATTATTGTTGTTATTATTATTATTATTATTAATAATAATAATAATAATAATAATTTAAATTCTTATTTTTATTATTATCATTAACATTAATTTTCATTGTACTGAACAAGTCTGCATTCGTTTTGCATTGAAATAAAGTCATAAGAGTTTAACAAGAGATTAATTTTAGTCAATTTTATATATAGAAATGGTTCAAAATGATGAGATGGAGATTTAAAAAAAAAAAAACTTTTATCCAGCAAGAATGCATTAAATTGATCAAAAGTATCAAAGAAGACATTTATAATGTTACATTTCTGTATTAAATAAATAAGAATAAAAGGATTATGATTTTCACAAAAATACTGAGCAGCACAGCTGTTCTCAACATTTATAACAACGAGAAATGTTTAAGCAGCAAATCAGCATATTAAAATGATTTCTGAAGGATCATGTGACACTGAAGTAAATTCAGCTTTGCCATCACAGAAATAAATTACATTTACAATAAATACATTTTAAAATATATTAAAATATTTGTATTCTCTCTCTCTCTCTCTCTCTCTCTCTCTCTCTCTATATATATATATATATATATATATATATATATGTGTGTGTATATATATATAAATGGAATATAAGTAGATTAATAAGTTTCTTGGAAATGTAAAAAAAAAAAAAAAAAAAAAATTGTTCACAGATGTAGGCCTATTTTAAGTTCACAACAGAACAGAGCGTACTTTTCATCTGAAACTTAATATTGCATCAGTTCTGACTAAGGTTTATGAGATGAGCAGTCTAAGATTGCATTATGGGAAAACTTCATTTTCTACCCATATTTTGCTATTTTGTTGTGCCGTAGCATACAGCAGACGCTGTAAACTCAGCCGTTGCGTATTAACGGCTTTGAGAAGCGAATAAAAGGTGGTTAAGTCGTTCTATGTAAAACGGCACCAGTCACACTACAGGGAGCAGCGAAAGAGCCTCACATGTAGCACTTTGTATTTAACGTCCTCAGAGAGCCACTGTGCATATGCTCACTCACTCTGCTGCTTCCCTCCACACGAGCTTTGTTTTCTCATCCTCTGGGGTGCTTTGAAGAGAGATGAAATAAAATATTTGATTCTAGTTGGAAGGAACAAAACAAATAACGCCGAGTATGGATTAGAGAAGCACTTTCATGTCTCCCTTACTGTTAATGCCCCCCCCCCCCTTAAATTTATACTTCCCCTAAATTTTCCAATGGCACCGGGCCCTCCCATTGTCCTCCTATGTTTTTCAGCTGCCGAGCCGGAGGGAACACAAAAGAGTTGCACTATAATCCATTATCTGCCATCTTCCCCTTGGGCCTCCACCGTCTCCCTCTGATCGATTCTGACAGTGCCACTGTTGTGTGTGTGTGAGACTCTGTGTGTGTGTGTGTGTGTTTGTCTGTCTGGGTGTGTTTTGTATGTTCTGTCTCTGTGCTTTCATTTAGCGTTCATCCAGGCTGTTAGTCGTTTCATATTGGGATTTTCAAAAGAAAATTAGAAATGAGCTCCTTTGAATAACTAGAAAAGGAAACAATGATATTCTTGCTTTTACAGTTTTAAAATGAAATATTGTTGCATTAACGATATATTAGCGATGCATGATATATCGGTTATAGGCTGATTATTTTATTTTTTATTTTATTTTATTTTTTTTATTTTGTTTTATTTTATTTTATTTTATTTTTGTTTTGTTTTGTTTTATTTTATTTTGTTTTATTTTATTTTTTAATTCAATTTAATTTGATTATTTTATTATTACTATTTTTTTTTTTTTTTAGTATTACAATATTGCAGTGCTGTTAAATGCAATCGTTAACAAATCCCAAAATTATTATTATTTTTTTTTTTTATTATTATTTGTTTGGTTAAACCTCAGCCCATTCACTCATGAAATGCTACTATGTTTTGCACTTATTTCAACTTCCTTTTTCATCAGATAATATTTTCATGGTCACAGTAGATAAAATAAATTGGCTCAGTTTTAACTCTGCATAATTCTGTTAAACCAGTTAATTGTTTTAAGAGGCATGTGAGCAAAATGAAATTTTTTGTCTGCTAGTATTCAAAATGAACCTGTTAAAAGGGTTTCAGAAAGGGCACTTTTGTATTCTTCACATCTTGTACTTTTACCATCTCAGATGCACTAATGTTTGTAGCTTGTAAAAATATAAACCTGAAAACACCATATGTTTATTTACGTAAATAGTCATTTAGCAGGTGGTAACACAGCTGAAACCTCATGTAGTTTCAATACATTTTTCCCACAATTAATTTAAAATGTATACCAGAGAACCAAAATGATTCACAGGAAGCAATTTTTTTTTTTTTTCTTTCTTGTGTGTGTGTGTGTGTGTGTGTGTGTGTGTGTGTGTGTGTGTTTTGTCAATAAGGGCACAGGTAATGGTTCCATTTAGCTGATTGCAGATTACAAACTGTCTTATTTCTCTTTCTTTCATTTATTCCCTCTCCCTCTTTTATGTTCTGTTCGGTTCCGCCTTGTTTCATTTGAGCAATAAAGGAGGGAGGATTGTTTCTGTAATATTTACAGCTCTAATACCATTCTGTGGTTGTGTTTAATCTTGCTCTATACTGGCTGAGCGGGTCTCTGGAACAACACAGAGTAACGATGAATCAGACTTTTTTTTTTTTAGGGCTGGGTGCTTCCGTTTCCCCACAGGCTTCTGTCCTGAACACACATCACTACCTCAGCTAACGCATAAGTAATGCAGAGACCTGGAGTAGCCAGAGCGAGGAATGGACTGCCTGGGATTGTAAACACATCCCATGATAGATTACTATTAGCTGTCACATGCATATAATACAAACTTGCTGTATTATTTGGCCGAGATGTGTTTTAACTAGAGGGAGGTGCCTGAATAGTGAATCCATATTCGGAAAGGCACGGAAAACGAATAACGCGTTCTACGGAGCTGCTAAATGGTTAGCCATGGTTTGACATTGTTGCTAACGGTAACCTTTTCCATCACAGCACATAAAAGTTCACTTACCACATAAACCGAGTAAGGAGAGATGACTGATGACGAATGATTTGCAGATTCCCAGCACCACTGGCAAACATCTAATCTTGTAAAATGTGTGGTAAGTACTGCCGCTCAATAGTATAAACAGTATGTGCGATCACAAATCCCGAAAGTGAAAGTAAAACGTGAGCACGCATTAAAAAGCCATTTCAGTGCCCCACATAGTAATAGTGGCTCCCTGATACCAGTAATTTATGTACAGTATATTTACCAATGATGTAATTGCGAGAGAACACTTTGAAATATATTTTTCTTCCCATCTTGCAGGGGTTCCAGTACATGCTTATGGTACACGTCATTTCCAAAACGCAGTATTCAGATTCGGGTACATTCCTAAGGCTACGACTGTGTTTGCACTAGTGCGTTTTTGTTTTAAAACGCATGACTTTTGCTATGGTTACGCCTGCTGCTTAAACTATTCCGGCGTTTTTGACACTTTAAGGCTACATTTACACGACAACGATGTAGTCAAAATGGAAATGTTTTTCCTTTGCATTTTTAAAAAGTTTCACGTATACACAACGTTTTTAAACCAATTCGCGTTTACACATACCCAAGAAAACTCCCAAAAATACAATATTAGGCTAGTTGTTGGCGAGCTGTTTGTTCGTGCTTGCCTTTAAAATTAGAGATCGACCGATATATCGATTTACTGATATTTTTCCCAATATTTAAGCATTTTACCATAACTGGTTATGTAATATTGGGTTCACCGATAAACGCAGCCATCTTGTGGGTGTTTTGAGAATTGCGTGCATGCAGCATGCCTGAGGGGAGACCCAACAACAACGGCGTGCAAAGGTAAAGCATAGCCTACTTTCTTGCTCTGCTGTAATTAGTAAACTTTATTTAATATAACAGCCATTAATGCTCATATTAGATGTGATACATAAATGCCTGATATGTAGCTAGTTTATGCAGCTTGTCTCTAAGAAATAGTGACGAACTTACAGTCACGTAAAATAATTCGTCCTAATAAGTCCTGACCCAATAAACATAACTTTGCACATGTTGGAATGAGCACATGTTGGAAATGAAAGCACTGAATTTAATTCTCTCTCTTTTGTCTATATGCTCATCATTAGTCTTGTGAAGTCAAGGTCACTTTTAGGCTTATGCCGTCATAAGAAATGGAGACGAACTCATAGTCACAAAAGATATTTTTTCGGCTTTTTCGACCTTCAAAAACAGACTTTTGAAAATGCTGCAAACCCTGTTTTAGTTTGAAAAACTCTGTATTGCATTTGAGTAAACGGACCAAAACGGAGACTTCTGACTTTCAAAAACACAGCAGACCCCATTTTAGTTTGAAAGCTCTGGGTTGCGTTTCAGTGTAAACGCACAAAAATGGAGACTTTTGAAAATGATGGCATGGCTGCCCACACATTCGCTCTGTGCATCCTTGATGACCGTGTAAACAATAACGTCATGCTCATTATGAATGGTCATGTGACATGCGTTTTCGGTTGTGTAGTGTGAACTGAGATCATTTATGAAATGCAGTGAAAACGCCAGTGTAGACGAGGAATGTTTTTTTAAAACACTAGTGTAAATGGCCTAAAAGGGTTTTTTTTTATTTTTTTTTTTTTTTTTTTTTTTACATTTTTATATACATATATATATATACACATACATATATATATGTATGTATGTATGTATGTATGTATTATGTGTGTGTATATATACACACATATATATATACAATATAATATACATACATGCATGCATACATACATATATATAGGTATGTATATGTATTAACATATGTAAAAAAAAAAAAAACCTTGCCCTTTTATGTATGTATATTTTTTATTTTTTTTCAAATATATATATATAAATAATCAAGTGTGTATGCTCATTTACTTGGTAAAACTAGTTTATTAAATTTGTTTTTGTTAAATAAACAAATAAATATAATGATATTAATTTTTTGGAGTATTTCCCAATGAAGTAATCGCTGCTAAATCTTACTCAGGTATTTATTCAAGTAAACACTAGAAAGTGATCACAAAAAAAAAAAAAAAAAATTCAAACAACAGAACAAAGATGTAAATCAAGTGAACAGTGCTTTAAGTTTTTTCAGGTGTCTGACAGCAGTATCATATAAGCATTCAAGAATAAAAACATAGCAAAAGAAAGGAAAACAGAACAAAAGTAATCAAATGTTGAACAAAACTACCTGAATAATTGCTGTGGTCTCCACTGCATGATTATTTGATATAATGCACTGCTGATTTGATGCTCGGTTTGACTGTGAAGCAGGTCTGTAATTAAAATTAGCTGTGCAGTTTCTTTTGTTGTGTTTTTTGTTTTTGTCTTTTTTTTTTAGGCCTAGCTTTGTTCATGTTCAATTGGTTTATTAAACCTACAACAGTTATCCAGCCAAAACCATAAGCGTTTTTCTGGTTTTCTGTCAGTATTGTGTTTTGATTCATATTAATCATTTAACATCCTTTTTTTTTTTTTTTGTACCAAAGTAGCACAGGATGTATTTGATTTTATTTCGTGATTAACTTGAACTTTACTGTACTTCACTGTAGTGTCAGCATAATATCAGTACCCCCGAGAGGAAGTTTTTTCATGGACAGACAGCTGTAGAAATGAAATGGGGACTAGAAGTAAAGCTAAAGTACTTCAGATCTCTCTGGGTGAAAGTATCTGCTTTAAATTACTCATATTTTAGATGTAACATGTCTCTAAACCAAAGTCATCGCCAACCACCAGTTCTTTGCGAGACAGACAGCGTTAATCAGAATACATCCTTCCTCCAGCCCACTTGACATTTTGTCACTCTGTGGTTAAATTGAGGTTGAAATTTACTGAGAACAGATTGTGAGTCAGTGGGTTTTTTTCTGTTTTAGTGGTTAGCTGGCATGCTGCAGGCACGTTAGGCTGTGGTGCTCATGTAAGAAACTCAGGCTTGAATCGAGCCTGCAACATTTGTATTTCGTCTTTCTCTATTGTAAAGTAACATAAATGAGACAAATTGGGAAATGAGATTAGAAAGCTGTTACCTGCAAATAATTTATGCTTATTTCTGGAACATTTGATTTGAGTTTGGTTGAGAAACCTGTGAGAGAGAATAAATAACTCTTCAATAATCCCGTCTTCTCATTTCTGCTTTGATGTGACTCGCTTTTTTTAATATTCTGTATCTGCCACCTAAATTACCTCTTTAATCTGATTTATGGCCAGATTAGATTTGAGAAAGTGAGTCTGTGAGCACGATTGAATGTTTTTTCTGTTTTTCTCGCTCTTTTCTATTGGGCATGCTCAAATCGTTATGTCTCTCTAACACTTTTAATTTCCCAAATAACTAGGTCATTGACCTAAATCTACTGCCAGCCAGCGAACGATTTGTCAAAGCCACTAGCTGCATTCTAAAACCCCTATTTAAATACCGGAGGATTGTGGGACAGATGCACTGATGTGTGTGCGATCTGGTTATCACACATCTGTGTGTGGGTCTTCGGCTCATTCAGATCCGCAGCAATTCTGCTTCTGTTTCTCTTAGAGTCAGACTGACGTTTGAAAGGCTGGCATTATATGAAGATGTTGGGATATTCAGATTGTGTGTAATTGGGTAGCAAGTGACAACGTGACATGCCGTACTTTCTCTAAAGCTATTTTAGGCTATTTTTCAAATCATTGTATAATTATTGGACATGCAGTTTCCAGTATATGTCCAATCATCATCACCTACCTTAGATTTCTATATATCTAAATGTATATTGTAATATTCATATTGACTATATATATTTCTATGTATATATAATATAGATATCTTATTTTTCATTATAATATATAATATGTATATTTGTATATGTATATATAATATATATATATATATATATATATATATATATATATTTATATATACATACACACACACACATCATAAATCATATAGAATATTATGCAAATACAAATTTCATTTTTTTTTATTTTATATTAAATATCAATACATTTAAATACATTTTATTACCTTTATTTATTTTAGTAATATTTACGTATTTACTTTTTTAAAAAATTATACACACACACAGATGTATAGAATATAAAAATTTATTTTTATGATGTAAGGCATACGCTTTATTTTTTATATTATTTATACATATTTTTATATATAAATATATATATATATATATATATATATATATATAGTGAATAGAAATATAAAAAAACAAAGCATATTAAAGCATTTTTTTCTTCCTTTTTTGTCTATTTATAATACAGTACAAAGTGTGTGTGTTTTTATATATATATATATATATATATATATATATATATAAATATATATATGTATGTATAAACACACACACACACACACACACATATATATATATATATATATATATATATATATATATATTTATGTGTGTATGTGTGTGTGTATGTCTATATATATAGACATACATACACACGCACACACACATAGCATGAATCATATAGAATATTATACCAACAATATGTAATTTTTATTTTAGATTAAATATATATCAATGTCATAAATACATTTTATTGCCTTTATTTGTTTTATTAATATTTACTTATTTACTTATTGTATAAATCATATAGAATATTATACAAAGAAATGTAGTTTTTAATTTTAGTTTTTATTTTATTTATTTATTTATTTATTTATTTATTTATTTGAGTTATGCGTTATTTATATAGTTTATTAATTGTTAAAATAAATTTTCATTTCATTTTGTTAACAGTATTACTGACTTTAAGCTTCTGAGTAGTAGCTAGATGCATATTTCTGTATTTTTTTTAATTTGTTATAATTATTTTTAAATTAGTTTTTAAATAATTTGTCTGTTTACATTATTTATATATAGAATATATAATTTATATATATAGAATGTTGTTGTTGTTGTGTGTGTGTGTGTATATATAAAACGTAAAATATATATATGTAAAAAACATAAGCCCTTAGATCAACAAGCATTTAAGTTCTTAAGAAATATAGATTCAGTCAAATGTGTCCAAACATTTGGACAAATTTAAATTGTATTGTAAAATCTTGAAAACAGGGGTTTATGAGCATGTTGTTTGTCAAATATCCACATTCTGTATTTACTTCAGTATAAAAATATGAATTTGAACTCTGTGGCAGATTATATCCCATTATATTGCAATTCTCCCCAAGGGAGTTTGACAATACAGGTCTTTATTTGCTCACATTTGGAGCTAAAAGGAAGTTTTACCTCCGTTTTTTCCACTAGAAGCTAAAGTTGTTTTGTTGCAGTCTGAGGAAGGTGAAGTTTCACACTAGCTCCTTGTTGTGAGTGCGGATGGAAGTGTGTCACATGAATCGTGCAGGGACTTCAGATCGTCTGACACGACGTGCTGCCTTTTTGATTCATTATGCAGGCATATGCTAATCCTTGCTAGGCTAATTCAAACACAACCTTCAGACCCCATCCACCTCAAGGGACCGGCGTATTAAACAGTCAACGTGCGTAACGACTCTGACGCAAACCCTGACTGACGTGCTGATTTCAGCTTGGCCCTCCGCTCCCTTCATCACCCCCGCTGACAGGAAGTGTACATCAGCGAATCAGACGGCATGTGTATTTGAGGGTGAGGGGGAAGAATCTGTGCAGAGGGCTGGAAAAGAGGCCGGGCTCTGTAGATTAATTAGGAAAATCAAAGTGGCTGGGGACGGGGAGCTGTGTGGCACTGCCAAAAACCCTACAATCACTCTAGCCTCCCAGGGCTCGCAATGAAAAAGCCGGATTCTCTTAGCGCTTTTCCTCCGCGACTGCAAAAAAGGCAGTGTATCATAAATCAACAATGTCTAGTTCCTCATCAAAATGTTGCCCATGAAGTATTCAGGCTGTGATTTCCTGAGTGTGTGCACTTGAAGCGGCGTCTGTCATCTTTCGACACGCGAGAAGCCATTAAGTATTGATGCAGTTAAGTAAGCAGTTAATTGTCAAGTGCCACTGAATGTGTTTTATCCCTGCATGCTTTTAGATCTCAGGGTTCAGCGGTAAAAAAGGCATAGGACCGGTGTGAGAGGTTGCATTTGTTGATCGTGTACCTGTGTTTTAACTTATTTCCTCTTAAACATTTGGTTTTCATTTGGATTGAAAGTTCATGCATTGAGCTGTTAAATCTTTTTGTAATGCTAATATGACATTTTAACTTTCATTTTAGTGCTCGACAAGTATAAAATATTGTATTATATTGTTTTGTTTTGGTTTTTTTGCCAATATACACTACCATTTTAAGGTTTGGGCTTGGTAAAGTTTTGAAGGATGTATTTTATGATTACCAAGGCTGCAGTTATTTGATCAAAATACAGTAAAACCAGATATTTTGTGAAATATTATTATAATTCAAAATAAGTGTTTTCAGTTTTAATATATTTATAAATGTAAATTATTTTTGTAATTCAAAGCTGAATTTTCAGCATCATTACTCCAGTCTTCAGTGTCACGTGATCCTTCAGAAATCATTCCAATATTCAGATTTGCTGTTCAAAAAACATTACGAATTAATGTCAGTGGAGAAAACAGTTATTTGCTGTTAATTAATTTTGTGGGATTTTTTTTTTTTTTCTTTTGGTGATTTAAAAGCCTTTATTTGGAAACAAAATCTTTTGTAACATCATTAATTTATTTACTTTCACTTTTGAACAATTTATTGCATCTTTGCTCAATAAAATAATTAATAAAAAAAAATACTGATTTCAAGCTTTTGAAAAGTAGCTTTAGACACATTTCTGTATTTTTTTTTAATTTGCTATATTTAAAAAAAAAATTCAATAATTTATTGATTTACGTTGTATATTCTAATTATTATATATTTAAAATGTATATATGTATTTAAAATATATATATATATATATTATTACTGACTTCAAACTTCTGAACAGTAGCTTTAGACATTTCTATATATTTTTTTTATTTGCTATTAATTTTTTAATTCTTTTTTTTATAATTTATCCAATTACATTGTATATTTTGATTGTTATTATATATTTAAAAAATCCTATATTTACTTGATCACAGTAAAACCAACATTGTAAAATATTACTACAATTTAAAATAATTGATTTTAATATATTTGAAATTTAATTTATTCTTGTGAAGGCAAAGCTGAAATATTATTATTATTATTATTATTATTATTATTATTATTATTATTAATGTTAAAAACAGTTGTGCTGCTTAATATTTTTGTGGAAATTGGGGTACATTTTAACAAAAAATAACGATTAGGAGGGAGATTATTTATTTATTTATTTATAGTGTATGTAATGTATTTATCATGTAAATATATATAACTTTCAAACCCTTACATTTTAATATTTTATTTTTTTTTTTTTAAATAATGTTTTCTTTAAATGTTATATAAATGTAATGGCTTTTATTTATAAATTAGTAATAGTTACAATAAAGGAATAACAATATATCTTCTGCGAGGAGCTCTTAAACCTTGTATATTGTATATACTGTGTGTAATATATATATATATATATATATATATATATATATATATATATATATATATATATATATATATATAATATATATATATATATATATATATATATATATATATATATATGTATATATATATATGTGTGTATGTGTGTATGTGTGTGTGTGTGTTCAGCAGTAATTGCAAAAAAATTTATGAAATTGGTAATTGATATTGATATTTTTTAGCCCTATTTAGCTCTTAATATTGGAGGTTTTGTTGTAGTATTGTATTGTAAATTTAGTATTTTGTTATCTATTATTAATTCAACCCCATTAATATCATCTCTTCTTCATTCTGAGGGGCGTTTTAAGATCCATGGCTGACTTCAGCCTACATAGATTCACAGCCTACATAGAACTACAACTTCAGTGCTGCATTGTTTATTCCCTGAAATGCCTTTGAAATGACTTCTTTAAAGTAGTTTACTTCTCTAAAATATGTTATTAGGAAGTCTGAAGTGTCGTCTTGAATGCACAGAACATACAGCATTATTTTTCTGAAGAGCTGTTTTGCGAGCAATTTTAGTTGCAGTATAGACTCCGAGACTGTATGTGCTTTTATTCTTACAAAGCACTGTGCAATTTACCGAACACTTAGAGGACAGTTCCTTTAGCGACAGGGTAAACAAACATGAAAGTTTTTCAAATCTGAATTGGCCTGTATTTGTTGTTTTGAAACTGTTAAATAAGCCTCTCGGAAAACTACATCCTCTCGCCAGCGCCCTGAAATCTTGTTTGGTTTCTAAAAATACAGTTTTTTTTCAAACATGCCATTGTCCCTCGGTACCAATGTGAATATGGTCGATGTTGAATTATTAACGACTGAGGTAAAATGGCTGGCCTCAGATTACAAGCTGATCTCTATAGGTTTCACACAGTGCAGAACGCCCAACCCAAAGAAAAACACTCCACCAGAGAGAGGCTTTTTATCATGAGATAGGCTTCAGCAGGAATTACCCACTTATTTCATGGCTCCCGTTCTCCTGGTTTGGGTCAGATTTTCATCAGCACATTGTTGAATCCACTAACTGGTATTATATTGATAGAAAACACGGCAATCTGTCCGCGATACAGATCTGCATGTGTTAGCCAAGCAGAATCAATAGCCTTTGAGACTAGAACAAACCTTCAAGGAGCAAGACTCGGCTACCAAAGTGGATTCAGCTCTTGTAGTATTCATGAGATGATCTGCTGTTTTTCTTTTTTTTTTTGGTCTTATGGATTTTCGTTTGCAGAATTCACCTTGAGTTTGAGCTTTGCACCCGAGATGTTCTTCTACATTTCCTAGACCAGCTTTGCAAGTTCTTATCTCCATGTAAACAGTATAATTGTATAATTACACAGTACATTGAGATTGCATGTTATTATGTTTGTCAATGAATGTGTTGAATGATACCGTCTACCTTTATTCTGCTATGAGGACAAGTTTGTATTCAGTCAGGTTTGTTCATAAGTACATTGTACATTGAATGGTTCTGGCATTAGGGCTGTAACAAGGTCAAACCCTTGAGTTGATATAAACTGTGGTTGAATTTGATGAGAAAGTCAATGACAGAGTATTTGAGGCTTTTTAAAAAAGCTGGGAACCAGTCTAGACTCATTTCTAAATACACTAGTTTTTATTTTTTATTTTATTTTATTTATTTTTTATAATGTTTTTAAAAGAAGTCTCTAATGCTTACCAAGATGATAGTTGTTCACGAGTCCCTTGTCTGTCCTGAACAGTTAAGTTGCCTGCTGTTCTTCAGAAAAATCCTTCAGGTCCCACAAATTCTGTTTTTTTTTTTTTTTGTTTGTTTGTTTGTTTGTTTGTTTGTTTGTATATTTGAACCCTTTCCAACAATGACTGTATGATTTTAAGATCCATCTTTTTACACTGAGCACAACTGAGGGACTCATATGCAACTATTACAGAAGCTTCAAATGGAAACCTGGTACATTAAGAACTGTGGGTGAAAACTTTTGAACAGAATGAATATGTGTACATTTTTCTTTTGTTGTCTAAATAACATTTTTTTTTTTCATTTAGTACTGCCTTTCAGAAGCTACAGAAGATGCTGACGTGTTCCCCAGAAGACAAAATGTACCCTGTACCCTTGTACCCTGATCTTCAAATTCCAAAAGTTTTCACCCCCCTTAATGGCTTTTCTTTTTGGAGCATCAGTGAGCGTTTGAAACTTCTGCAATAGTTGAATATGAGTCCCTCAGTTGTCCTCAGTATGAATAGATGGATCTCATAATCATACAGTCATTGTTGGAAAGGGTTCAAATACACAAAAAATGCTGAAAAACCACAGAATTTGTGGGACCTGAAGGATTTTTCTAAAGAACAGTTTAACTGTTCAGGACAAACAAGAAACTCATGAACAACTATCACTAAACAAAAAAAAAAAAAAAAAAACAGCTGTGAATCATTCAGGTAACAACACAGTATTAAGAATGTGAAAAGTGTATGAAAACTTTTGAACGGGGTCACTTTAATAAATTTAAATATTATTTTCTCTTGTGGATTATATGTAAATGTCTTTTATGTGAAATATCTTATTCAGGTCAGTACTACCCTGCTGAAAAAAACAGCTTAAACCAGCCTAGGCTGGTTGGTTGGTCTTAGCTGGTTTAAGCTGGAAATAGCTGGCTTTGACCAGCTAAGACAAGCCTGGATGACCAGCTTAGGCTGGTTTTAGCTGTTTTTTTCAGCAGGGTAAATAAAAAGTAACATGCATTTTGTGTGATCCCTCTAATTTTGGTTTATATTATTTTTGGTTTATATTATTTGTTTTTTTATATTATTGTAAGTGTTGTTCTTTATTGTATGCTCTTTAAATATTATATAAATATAATGATTTTTTAATATTATCAGTAATAGTTATAATAAAAGGATAACGATATATCTTTATAAAATGTGAGGAGCTTTTAAACTACCTCACATTTTAATGTATTTTTTATGTATTAAGGGCCCAAGCACTGCGGTGCAAGGACCCTCTTGGAATTGCTCCATTTATTTACTTATGTATTTTTTCTTTATGCTAAGGTGAAAACAAAGCAAATCCTTTGTTCATGAAAATGAATTACATTACATAAGGTTCTTCCATAGGCTTAACTTACTGACTGAAAGATGTTATGAAATATGTTATGTGCACGCTAATTGCATTGCATGCCTAATTTGTGCATTCAGAAACATTTAGACCGTGCACAACAAAATTGAACAAAACAACAATCTCAAAAAAGCTTTAAATGCCGAATTATTTTGAACTTGATTTGCTGCTATAAAAGCACAGCATTCACAGAAAAACAAAAATGGACTCAAGAATTGGTTTGTGAGAGAGAGACATTTTGTACTTCCAGATTGATCTAACCACTCTTTAGTCCCAAAGGGTTTGTCCACTTGTAGTCAGCTAGACCTTAAATCAACCTCTACATTACTTTTTGGAATGTCAAGCAAGATGTTAAAAAGAGCAATTTTTGTTTCTGAGGACATGTTCATGCGCTCTTAGAGAGAAAAGCCATGTTTGAAGTACTCTGATAATCTTTTTCTCTTTCAGGAAGGCTTTTCATCTTTGAATAGCCAATGATTAAAAGCGGAGAGAGAGAGAGTGAGAAATAGATGGAGCGATAGATGGAGAGCGAGAGTGAGGCGTATCTTTCTATTTTAGAGGTTTTGCTCTGCTATCTCCAGGAAGTAGGTTCTGTGTGTGAGTCCTGAAGTGCGCTCGGGGAGCTCGGGTCCAGGCGTCAGTCGGGCTCACGTGGCTGCGTGTTGTCGTTATTTTTCTGGCACCTGGAAACAGTGGAGGGATTCTGAGGCGAGGCTGCTGACAAAGCTTTAATGAGTTAAATTAAATGAGTTTCTCACATGTACGCCTATGAAACTAAGCTTAGAAAGAATAGAATCTGATAGAATCTGCAAATGTTAATTATTTTACCAAAATAAAAGGGATTATACAAAATGCGTGGTATTTTTATTTAACATAAAAGACATTTATATATAGTTCACAAGAGAAAATAATAGTTGAATTTATACAAATGACCCCGTTCAAAGGTTTACATATGCTTGATTCTAAGTACTGTGTTATGACCCACAGCTGTTTTTTTTTGTTTGTTTGTTTAGTGACAGTTGTTATTGAGTCCCTTATTGTCCTGAACAGTTAAACTGCCTGCTGTTTTTCAGAAAAATCCTTCAGGTCCACATTTTTGTGTATTTGAACCCTTTCCAACAATAACTGTACGATTTTGAGATGCATCTTTTCACACTGAGCACCACTGAGGGTCTCATATGCAACTATTACAGAAGGTTCAAATGCTCACTGATGCTCCAAAAGGAAAAAACATTAGGAGCCAGGGGCTGAAAACTTTTGAACAGGATGAAGATGTGTACATTTTTTGCCTAAATATCTTTTTTTTTTCTTCTCCATTTAGTACTGTCCTTCAGAAGCTACTTGCATGTTTCCCAAAAGACCAATTAAGTTAAATTTACCCTGATCTTCAAATACCAAAAGTTTTCACCCCCCACCTTAATGCATTGTTCTTCTATCTAAAGCATCAGTGAGTTTTGAACCTTCTGTAATAGTTGCACATGAGTCCCTCAGTTGTCCTCAGTGTGAAAAGATGGATCTCAAAATCATACAGTCATTGTTGGAAAGGGTTCAAATACACAAAAATGCTGAAAAACCAAAAACTAAACAAAAAACAGCTGTGGATCATTCAGGTAACAACACAGTATTAAGAATCAAATGTATGTAAACTTTTGAACGGGGTCATTTTTATAAATTCAGCTATTATTTATTTGCTCTTGTGGACTATATGTAAACATTTTTATGTGAAATATCTTATTCAGGTCAGCACTAAATAAAAAAAAAATGACATGCATTTTGTATGATCCCTCTTATTTTGGTAAAATAATGACTATTTTGCAGTTTCTGCAAGGTGTATGTAAACTTTTGACCTCAACTGTACGTAAAACACTGAATTGAAATGTTGACACGTTGAACTGAATTGGTCGCGTCACTTTTCCTGTGAAAGGCTGGTTGGGATGTGCAAACAAACTCCATTCTTGTTTTCCCTGGATAACTTCCTGTGCAAATCTATTGCGTCGTCTGTCACATTTTCATTCAGTGTGTATATCTATTCAAGACTGTCTTTCTTTATTGCTCTATTTTCCAAGAAACTTGTCTTGATTTCCTCCTGTAGCTTTTGTTTTGATACCGAGGAAAGATGGCAGTGCTGTAGCGATTGCCTTTTTATCAAAGAAACATCTCTCTCTCTCTCTTTCTCTCTTTCTCTCTCTCCTCCCCCTCTCCCTCGTGCTGTTTTCTAATCCAGCTTGTGAATCACATGCCGTGACCAGGCGCGCGCGCGAGAGTGTTTGTGTGTCATGGTGCCGACCCAAGGGACCTTTTTCTCCGTTAATCATTCATTTTCCAGATCAATGTTTCCTCATACCCTCAATAAACACCTCATTTATTTTTTTAATCCCTAATATATATCTGTCACCACTCTGTTCCACTTTGTCTCGCTTTCCCGCCACATACACCGCTTCAGTAAACATATCAAGCACTCTGTGTAATCACAGTTTCCACAAAAATATTTAATAGACCAATGATTTCTGAGGAATCCTGTGACAATGAAGACAAGAGTGAATGCTTTACAGGAATATATAATTGTCATCATTTACTCAGCCTCATGTTGATCCAAACTTGACCTGTACTGTTATGTGAAACGCAAGATATTTTGAAGAATATTTCTCATGCAGTGAAAGTCAGTGAGTCTGGTTTTCCTTGTATGAACAAAATCAAAATGAATTTTTCTGTGTTCCTCGGAAGAAGTTATCATTAGGATTAGATAAAGCTATTGTGTGTGTGTGTGTGTGTTTGTGTTTGCGTGACCATGAATTGTTTTTCAGTCTGAATGTTCCATTCTGTTTTAGGTGAGGTATATAGGGACACACTTATTTGTGCACAATGATCACACCTCTGAGGTTTACCAGTCACATTTGAGACAATTATTATGTGACAAAAACAGCTAAAGCATTCTGTGTTGTGAAAATCGTATGCGCACATTTTATATGATGCGTCTGTGTATTGGTTTGAGACTTAATAGTTTGCATAAATACATGCAAGCTCTATTTCATAATCATGAACGTTATCAATTCAAGAGAGAAGATGTCTTTTCATGTATAGTCAATACGTGAAAATGAACAGGCAAACAGGTGTAGCGTTGGACAGCGACGAGTTGAAATGACACGGTATGCTGGGGAAATGATAGCTGCATTTGTGTAATGTGTTTAACATTGCAGTGGAAAATGTGTTACTGTTCAGGGAACAAGGAGAGGCACTTATACCAATTGGCATCTCTCAGTGAGGTCACATCGCGCTGCTCATAGCACAGTGACGACAAAAGATGTTCACAGACCGGCAACGTTCAAGGCCGTTACCGAGGGCCCTTCAGCGCTTGCCTTTTTATCAACAAATCATCTCTCGCTTGCTCGTCTCTTCTTCTTTTTGTGTCAAAATTCATCAAAATATATAATTACATTTCTGATTAGCTCTGGCATATATATTAAATATTCACAATGAATTTGCTGACACAAAATAAAATGACACAGTGTGAATATAATTTTAATGCTCTTTTATTTTATCATTAAGTTTCCACGTCATTAGACTAATTTCACAGTCATGACACATACTAGTTTTAGAGCTGATAGATACAGTCTTTTAATTAATATGAATCACTTCAAACTGTCTCAGTGAACTAATTTAAAACGGTCATTCAGTGATACTTGTCAAAAATGAATGTAGATATCAAAAAACACAACCGCGCCACTGTTCAAAAAGTGACAGTATAGCCATTTCTAATGTTAAAAAAGTTTTTAAATGTTGCCCTTTTAAACTTTCTATTCATCAAAAATCACAGTTTCCACAAAAATATTACACATCAAAACTATTTTCATTGATAATAAAATTTTCTCAGAATTGCATCATATAAACTAATAATTTGACTTTTTTTCTCAGAATTGCGTAACGTAAACTCACAATTGCTAGTCATAAAGTCAAACTTGCAAGACGTGCTCGCAATTCTAAGAATTAAAGTTGCAATTCTGAGAAAGTCGCATTTCCGGGAAATAAAGTCAGAATTCTGAGATATGAACTTCAAATTTAGACTTTTTCTCAGAATTGCATGATATAAACGCACAAATCTGACTTTTTTTCTCATAATTGCGTAACAAACTCGCAATTGCGAGTTATAAAGTCAGAATTGCAAGACGTGCTTGCAATTCTGAGAAAGTTGCATTTCCGGGAAATAAAGTCAGAATTCTGAGATATGAACTTCAAATTCAGACTTTTTCTCAGAATTGCATAATATAAACTCACAAATCTGGCTTTTTTTTTCTCAGAATTGACACACAAATCTGACTTTTTATTTTCAGAATTGCAAGACATGCTCACATTTCTGAGAAATAATCACAATTGCAAGTTTAGTCAAAATTGTGAGATATAAACTTGCAATTTAAAGAACATAGCATAGACTTTATGAGTTTATATCTCACAATTCTGAGAAAAAAGCCAGAATTGTGAGAAAAAAAGTCAGAATTGCGAGATACAAACACATTTACGAGGAAAAAAAAGTCAGAATCCCGAGTTTATATATCGCAATTCTGACTTTATAACTTACAATTTGCGTTTATATCTTACAACTTAAAAAAACGGTAAAAAAGTTTTTGTATCAAAAAATAAAATAAAATACAGTAATACTGTATTTTTAATGAAATAAATGCAGCTTTATTGAGCACAGGAGGACTTCCTTTCAAAACTTTAAAACTTTTGAACGCTAACGTGTATATTTAAACCTTTTTCGTATGAATGTCAACATTTTTTTTTGGCATATCACCCTGACTAATCGCTTATTTCTCATCTTTTCTCCTCAGGTCAGTGACAGACCCCAGAGACGGCAAACGTGTGGCCCTCAAAAAGATGCCCAATGTCTTCCAAAACCTCGTCTCCTGCAAGAGGGTTTTCCGCGAGCTGAAGATGCTTTGTTTCTTCAAGCACGACAATGTGAGCTTCCCACCATCCCCTACTGCTTTTTTTTTTTTAATCAGTTAGTGTTACCTAACTCTCGCTATCTACGTGCCGTCCCCATGGTGCCATTAGCGGGAGCCTGGCTAGCTCCCGTTGTCCCTTGGCTGCTGGTGCCTGGGAAACCAATGTCATATGAAGGCTGGTGTCAGTGCCCACGTTCTCTGGCGTCAAAGCTGACCTCTGGCGCTCTGTCTTTGTTTCTCCACAGGTGCTGTCAGCTCTGGATATTCTGCAGCCTCCACACATCGACTACTTTGAGGAAATGTATCCTAAACACAAAGCTAAACTACCAGGTGCTGTCAAATGAAGTGGTTTTGATCCCAAAAGGGATGGGATTCCAAAGAATAGGTTGATGTGATAATTATTTCTGGTCGCTAAGCAGTATGTTGGTCTGAAATCTGCAATGTGTAAAACCTAAAGAGCATCTTCAAGAACATCTGACATCTGACCGTCAAAAATGTGCAAATAAATAAATATTTAGTATATTATTTATTTTTAAAGCTCCAGGTTAGCTGTATTTTTTGTAGGTCAAAACAATTTGACCAAAATATGACTGTACATATAATATTAATAATTATACTGAAAAAATACTGAGATACTACAACCTTGGATCATGAGCTGCTCGTATATAAAACAACACAGTGCCGCGATTCACTCTGAAGCACGCATTGCATATATTTATTTAATTAAATTGCAGTGTTTGCAATTTGATAATCACGCCAAGCCATTTTGGTTTTATTTCAGTTACTCACACATATTTCTTTGTTTTACATATTTCAGAATTCTCAAGCTTTCTGCTTATTTACAGGTTTAAATGGCATTTTAAATCCCAGATTTTCATTGTGGTTTTTAGGCCTTGAAAGCTTGGAGCTTGAAGCCAATTTAGAAATTGTAGGTAGCAGAATGAAACAATAGCTTGTAGATTTCAGAGCTCCGGCGTCGAAAGGGCATCTGAGGTCTTGTTTTAAAGTCTTAAATTGCTGCGCGTATGCTTTTTTGGTGCCTTTTGTGGTTGCTAAAGTGGGATCAAGCTGAACATTATGTTTAGAGAGGTGATGGCTTGCCTCATGCTGTGCTTGAGTGTTTTTGATGGCAAGAAATGATCCAGTATACTTATGGGAACTAGTATGCCATCTACAGTATAGGCAAAACGGTTCTGGCTTGCTCTCTGATTGTCGCAGGTTAAGGGGTTATTTTTTTCGCCTCCTCATTTTTCTTTTTATCACCTAATGGTTTTGTTGTAGTAGGGATGGATTTCAGAAAAAGCTGACATGTTATTTTTTTAGGGCTTTTCTTTCCTCTGATATTTCCTAGATGTGGTCTGCAGGACGCTAAAGGCATCCCCAGCTTCTTAATTTGGTATATAATTTAATCAGAGGAATTACATGCTTTTCCCGTTTACTGCTCTTGCCTGGTCACCCGATATGCACTCTGTAAGCCACTTTTCTAACAGAATTCCATCAAATAACCAAGAGGCTTTCTATGATTTGAGCTGGACAGTCTTCCCCTTAAATTAGCTGGAATTTTAGCTCTTCAAAATCAGGAACAGAAAGGCTTTTGTGTTAATTAGCTAGGAGATTTATCCTGAGCTTTTGTATTTTTAGACGTTTCTCATGCAGCTTGGCTGCTGGCTGTGGTCTGGATTCGGCTTTACAGTGTTTGGAATCATCTAAAAGACGTATAACAGTAGTAAATAATGCTGTGTGCAAGTAAATCCATTAAAGAAAGGGTGAACATGCCAAGCAACATACATTTTACATTTTAAGCTCTCTGCGGTGATTGATTTTTATGGCCATGAGAGTTCTTAGAGATGTAGTTCACATTAGAAGTCATTGTGCAAGCCTGCATTTCTCCATTTTGACAACAGAATTAAAGGGAGCATATCGTGGGAAACAGGATTTTCCTTGCACTTTTGAAATAAGAGTTTAATGTAATATTTATGCTGAATGAAAACATGAAGTACCCAAAACTAAGCTTCAAAACTGGTTGTATATGTAATCTTTATTGATCTAAAATAGGAGTCTTGTATATAGTAACATACGGTTGGTAGGTGAGTTTAGCCAATCATAATAGAAGTTTAAGATTCAGAAAGGGTGGGAAAAGATCATGTATAAATTATGATCCAGTGTTGTTATAGCAAAAACTATTGCAGCTCATTTCCCTTAATTGAAATAAATCTCAAATATAAAATGCAGATATTTGGAAAAAAAAAAAGATGTAATTAGAAATGCCTTGCCTTAGCAATTAACTGAAATAAAAATTTAAGTTGAAGTACTAAAATTGCTAAAACTAAAATAAAAGAAAAGAAAGTTAAATAGAAATAGTAAAATAGTCATTTTAAAAAAAAAAGTTATACTACTTTCATGTCCATTCTGCAGAATTCCATAAATTTTACCCCTAAAATCTTTTTGCGGAAAAATTGCTTGTAATTATTTGTTTTTGGCTGATTTGCATAAATATATAAATGTAGGGTTTCAAACGCTTAGAAACACTTAAGAATGTAAGGAAAAAGACATTGTGTCTTATTTAACATGCCTGTAACCAGCTAAATCAACAATTAAAAAGAGCATTTTTGGCAATTCCGGGTAATTTACCATAGAAATATGATGCTTATTAACATGTATGGCTGTTGTAGCGCCACCTATGGTCAGATCCCCACTTAACTTTGCATGCTTGTTTAGAATCTGTTGCATATGCTCACCTAGTTTTGTGAAGTTTTGAGTTTTCCTTAAGGATTTATAGGCTTTTGGGTATATTTAGACACTCCCGTTTTCTAAACAACCCCATTATAGCTAACCAAAGGGTAAAGTTCAATTTTTTTTGCTAATTATTGATCTAGAGATTCCAGAGAATCGTGCTGCAGTGCTTGTATTGAGGTTGAGCGAAAAACCTAGGACTACGTCGAGAACATTTAATGAACAATTAGATTGATGGCAGTGGTTCTTGAGGCAAAGTTGCTCAGTATGAGGAGATCTATCAAGTAATATGAATATCATGTGGATGTGTAAAACGCCACATGATTACAGAAGCATAAAATTTGTTTTCTTTCAAAATTCTTACAGACCTCTGAGGGCCATGAGTCTAACAGGCCCACAGAGTTTTGTTCCGATCAGCCTCCGTTAACCTTGTCTAATAGGTGCTCAAATTTCATTGGCCAATGGCAAACATGCTTTTTGAGATTGACAAATGGGTGCGTAGTTATAGCCTTTTTTTTTTTTTAATGAGTTTCCCTGTTATAGCGCCACCAAGTGGCCAGACTCTTTTTTTTTTTTTTTTTTTTTTGACTGTGACCTCAGATTGAGTTTACACATACATGCTCAGAGTTTGGTGAAAACACTAAGTTATAGGTGTTTTAGTAAAGGTAGCTTTGCCCCACAAACCTTTTGCCGTCCCGTCGAAAGTTCAACGGAAGTTGGAAAATTATTGATATTCACTCTCCAGAAAATCTTTCTGCACTGTGTTGGTTCCTATTGGGTGAAAAACTTAGGACTAGTTTGCAAAAGCCCCTAAAAAATGTGCCAAAAAATAAAAAAAATTTGCGGTTCAGAAGTTAAAAGCAATTTTGTACTTTTGATCACTGTAGCGCCCCCGTCAGGCCAACTGGGGTGACGTTGTAGACGGTGTGACTACTACCATCCCTCCAAGTTTCAAGTCTGTAAGACTTATGGTCTGATCTGCATTATCAGTTTTATGTGGAGATCGCTGATACTCTGACATTCTAACAATTACGATAGGGTTTCAGCGCAATAAGAGTATATGAGTTTCTGAAAATGTTTCCATTTGTAAAATTCTCATTGTTCTTCTTAGTGTGGTAAGGCGATAGTGCTCATGCTTTCCCTTGCACTTTCCAAGAATAAGACTTCTACAGAAGCAGCATAATAAGAGATTGTAAACACTTTTAAACACACTCACACACACACAGGTGCAAAGGAACATTCATATTCTGTGTGATAATGTTCCCCCTCAGTGCCACTATCTTTGTTCTGCTTA
Source organism: Cirrhinus mrigala (assembly GCA_036247105.1). Taxonomy (NCBI): domain Eukaryota; kingdom Metazoa; phylum Chordata; class Actinopteri; order Cypriniformes; family Cyprinidae; genus Cirrhinus; species Cirrhinus mrigala. The sequence goes on from CM070021.1 coordinate 23,427,034, forward strand.
ACGTATTTATTTACTCGGTGGATTAAACAAAGACTCATATCCTTCTGCTTTTACACAACACAGTAGAACCTTTGTGCTCTCATTTGAATGGATTAAGAAACAAAAAACATCAATGCATTCTTTGCGCTCGGCTCCTTGAGCCGTATATTTTGAAGCCTCTTGGTTAAACATGCAAAAATGTGTGTTCCTCGACATGTACACGTACCATTCACACACACACGGTTAATAAAAAACCCATATTCCAGAGCCCGGGGATCTCACTGGTCCTCAGCAGACCTGTTTGGAAAGGTTATTTCATACAACACTGCTGCTGTGTATTCCGGCTAATTATATCTTTTGCTGAATGGCATCTTTCTTAGTGACTGATGTGTGAATTGTGCTCAATGCTCCTTGTCATAATGGCTGTTATTTCTTCATCTGACTGCTCGACTGCCGTTTCATATACTCTGCATTTTACCAGACGCCTGCGGTGAAAGCGTTTCAGTTAATCAGTCACTGTTTGTGGTACAAACATATAGGCTTCTGTTGCAGGAATGTGCTTTTTGTCTGTTGTTCAAAACCTTCGCTGTCTATGTAGGGAGCGTTTTAGGGTATCATAGGTAAGGCTGTTCCACAAGACTGCACCTCGTTTTGCGCAAATTATGAAGTGTGGAATTCACTACACAGCTTTTGCTTAGATTTTTTGCCTCAATTTGCAGTCTGGACTAGTTGACGCTTGTTGCCAAAAGTCAGAGCCAGTCTGCGGATTTTGGGAAGTCATAGTTGTCAGATTTCACAGAAAATCGTGTTACGTGTGATGCAAGCACATTCTGATTTAATTTTTAGATTCAGACTGTGATTCCATCCAGTTAGAGGATATCAAACATGTTTGATATTTTGAGATGATTTTCAAATGCATCGTTGTCATAGGCCTCATTGCAATGCGATGCAAGCTTCCGTGTTAATTTGTTGCATTGTTTTTAAAGATTGATTTACTTATGATTTTTTTTTTTTTTTGCAGTAATATTATAGGTTTATCATTTTTAAGATCTAATAAATTAACATTTAAATGAAAAATGAAAATATATATATTTTTTCTCACACATAAATTTTAGTGAAAAAATGGATTTTATGGTTATGAATTATTTTTTATGGATTTTTTTTTTTTTTTTTTTTTTTTTGTGGTGGAACCAGTGGCAGTGTTGTTAATCTTTTGTAAAAAAAAAAAAACACACACACAAAAGTAATAAATACCTAATAGTAAACTAATAATAGATAATAATAAAACTTTAAATGAAGACCTAATAAATTGTTTGTATTAAATAATAGTAGTATTATTTTCTCACACATTAAATATGTTCCCAAATGTAAAATGTGTCTATTTTTGTGGTGGAACCAGTGGCAATGTTAAATTTCTTGTATTGAAATTATATCGTTTTTTTTTTTTTTTTAAGCTGAACATTTAAATAAAAAAAAAATGTAGTGTGTAATCCTTAGCCGTTTTTGGTGTAGGATGCAGTTTTTTTTTTTTTTTTTTTTTAAATCAGTTATTTATTTATTTTTTTTTATTTTTTTTTTTTCTCCGGTGACCTTTTACAAAATCATAAGTACATTCCCTAGTAAAAGTATATTCCCTAGTAAGAAAAATATTTAAAATATGTTAATTCATACTAAGTATAATTCGAATCTTTTAACATTTAATGACATTACTTGACTGATATAAAAATTATAATTATGCTTTTTTGGACCACAATACATATTTAAGTATATTAATTTTTCACTAGGGTTATGCCTAGTTTTTTAAAATCTCTGTTTATGGAAGTCATGTAGTGTATTTTAGCCTTAATGCAACATTGTATGCAGTGTTGCCAAATCTGCAAATTTGTTTTATTTTTTTTTTTTTTTTTTTTTTTCCCCCACTAAACTGGGCTGCCTTTATACTGTTGATTTTTGTAGTCTGTGTGTTAATGAGAAACCCCATTTTTCTCTGAGCACAATTGGGCTAGTTTTGAGTACCAATTTGATTTGTTTTATTATGAACACCGGGCAACCCTGATTCTATGTATCCTTTGTAAAAAAGAAAATCCATAGTACATAGCTAAAAAAACAAATTCAAGATGTCGGACAAGGTGAAAGAACTGTCAGTTCTAAATAAACTTGCCATTCAATACTAAATATATCCAAGAAATATTTTGCTCAATATTTATGAACGCTATTGAAATCAATTGGAAGTATAGTACAACTCTATTTGTGTGCTGTGCAGAGTTGCTGTCTTGCTAGAGCAGTCTAAATTGGTCACTTATGAGGTTACATGACCTTTAAAATGCCTATGTAGGCAACTTGCTATATTTTGGAACAGAACCCTTCTTGTTCATGTGGTTTATGGTGCTTTCGTTGGGTTGTTTTTGATATATTTGTGTTTATGTCTTACAGTTAAACTTAGCTTGGTTTCAACGCTCTGTCAGTGGTTTAGTTGCATGAACTAGGTTTCCAACTTCTCAAATGTGCTTGAACTATGCTTTCTTATATTTTGTTCTATATATACAGTATGCTGTATAAGTAGGTGTTTTTTTTGCCACAGTACATGTGTGGGTACACGTGTTCTCATGTACTTGTATCATAACTGAATCCTCAGGGATGGGATGTGCTGGCTGTCCTCCATTGAAGCCTGCGCTCGCTTTTCTGGAACACAGTCCTGCAGGACGCAGTTAAACACACACAAGTGCATTAGGGATGCGCATTTTGGTGGGCTCGAGAAGTAAACGGATAAATCAGCAGAGCACTCGGAGTGGGAACAGAGGGACGATGGAGAGACTTCGATCTGTGCTTATTTTAATTGTATACATGTGTAAGACAAACGGCTGTGGCAGTTGCATTGAGACTTTTTTTTTTTTTTTTCCAGGATCTTATTTTTTTTAGGGTCTCCAATCGTGTTTAGAGGCTGTTATTGTGTTTTCATGAGTGGTTGAGTACAGGTGTCCATTTCTAAAGTATTCCTTCAGCTGTAAGATTTTTATATTTATATTTTATATTTATATGTGTATATATATATATATATATATATATATATATATATATATATATATATATATATATATATATATATATATATATATATATATATATAATTTCTTTTTTTTTTTTTTTTTTTCCTCCCCAATTTGGACCAGTACTTCTTTTTTTTTTTTTTTTTTTTTTTTCCATCCACTGCTAACATTTTCTGGGGCCACATCATATAAAAGTTTTTTTTTTTTTTTTTTTTTTTTTAAGCATTATAAATGATCATTTAAAAAAATGATATATACAAAACATATTTACAGTTTTGTTTTTAAAGATTGTTTTCTTTCAGACAAAAATGACAAAAATTTTTTAATTCATTTAATAACATTATATATGTATAATATTTTAAAGCAAAATAAATAACTTTTATTAAGCTTGAAATTTAAAATCAAAATATGTATTTTTCTCACACATTAAATATTTTGCTAAATATGAAAAAAGAAAGAAAGGAATATTAACATTTAAATGAACATGTATTTTTCTTGCACATAAAATATGTACATAAATATAAAATGTGTCTATATTTGAGGTTGAACCAGTGGCAGCGTTGGCCAGTCTTAAAAAAAGGAAAAAGAAAAAAAAAACTAATAAATTTAATTAAATTCAAATCTTGCAAATCTTATTTCTATTCTAATTCTAAAAATATTAATTAATGAATTAATTAATTAATTAATACCATTCAAGATTCTATTACTCTAAACATTCTAAGAAATTATTTTATTATTAGGTAAAAAAAAAATGAATAAATTAAATTGTATTAAAATTTCTATCATTCTATAAATTCTATTGAATTCTTTTATTAAATTCTGTAATCTTTTATAAACGTTTTCTTTTTCAAAGCATGACAAGTTTTTCTCACACATCAAATATGTTGATAAACATAAAATGTATCTATTTTTTGGTTGAACCAGTTGCAGTGTTGGCTAATCTTTAAAAAAAAACAAAAAAAACAATTAAATTCTTAAAAATAAATTCTATTTATTTATTCTTACTAAATAAAATAATAAATTAAAATACTTAAAGTATAAAAATTTTTATTTTTCAAAAAAAAAAAAAACGGCCGATTGTTTCGCTAGATAAGACCCTTCTTCCTCGGCTGGGATCGTTTAGAGCCCTTTGAAGCTGCATTTAAACTACATTTTGGAAGTTCAAAATCGGGGCACCAATGAAGTCCATTATATGGAGAAAAATACTGAAATGCTTTCCTCAAAAACCATAATTTCTTTACGACTGAAGACAGAAAGACATGAACATCATGGATGACAAGGTGAGTACCTTGAGTGCTCAATGGTGAGTACATTATCTGTAAATTGTTGTTCTGGAAGTGGACTTCTCCTTTAAATGGAAAATCAATGTTTTTCTTACACACCAAATATGTTGCTGTAGATCAGCTGTCTCTATTTTTGTGGTGGAACCAGTGGCAGTGTTGGCTGAGCATGTAGTTTGATGCTATGATCAGAAAAATATGTGAAGTTCAGTGTTGCAGTGTTCACCACAAGCTCTTTGACACTGAGGGTGCTTGCCCCCCCGATGCTGTCTTAGCAGGCTATTTATAGCACGAACAGTTACTCTAGGCTTCTGTCAGTACCTGCCAAGCTACTCGCTGCCCTATCATGCATCTATTATTGAATAAACTCAGAATGTCAAGAGAAGCAACCTGCCGAGTTGCATTCTCAACACAAGTCAAGCATTTTAATGCTTCTGCGACTTTCTTGTTTCATCTTCCTCGTCTTTGATACAGTTGTCACGAGGTTGCTAGTTTAAGAGGATGTGGATTTCTCTGTGGTAGGTCTGAAAGAGGGCTTTTTAACCAGTGTCAACTCCGTTCAAGGCTGTTTCAGATTGTTTGTCACCATGTTGTCTTTACTTATGTAACAGCGGTTAGGTAAGGTGGTTCTGAGTTTTGTAGTTCTGGTTTAGGTGGAAAAAGGTGTGTTCGTAATAGAGTGGTTCACACATAATGAGCTGTAATTATATGTATTTCCGTTTATTTTATTATTTGTCTTTTTATTTTTCTATTTTTTATTATTTTATCTTATTTAAGTATTTTAGAATTTAATATTATCTCATTTAATTTTGACAATTTTTTACATTTTATTTTACTTTTTCTAATCTAGTTTTATTTCATTTTTTATCAATATCTTATTTTTCCTTATTTTATTTGATTTTGTCATGTTTATTATGTTGCTTCATTTTTCTTGTTTTCCTCTTTTTTTATTTTATTATTTTATTGTATTTATTTTAGTATTTTAGAATTTTATCTAATTTATCAAAGTTTTTGTTTTATTTTTGATCAATATCTTATTTTTACTTGTTATATTTTATTGTTGCTTAATTTTTATCTTATCTTTTTATCTTTTATTTTATTATTATATCTTATTTTAGTATCTTAGAATTGTATTTTATCTTATTTAATTTTTTTCTTCAAATTTTCATTTTATTTTAGCAATATCTTTTTTTTCTTATTATGTTGCTTAATTTTTAACTTATCTTTTATTTTATTATTTTATTTTTGTCTTATTTATTTTAATATTTTAGAATTGTATTCTATCTTATTTAAATGAGTTTATCAAATTTTAATTTTTTTATCATTATTTTTCCTTATTCTTGATTTATTTTATTCTGTGGTGTTTGTTTCATTTTTATATTGTGTTTTTATCGTTTTGATTTTATTATTTTATCCTATTTATTTTAGTATTTTAGATTTTGTTTTTTATGTTTTTTAATTCAATATGTTTTAGTTTATCAGTATCTTATTTTTCCTTATTTTATTTGATTTTGTTATATTTTATTATGCTGCTTAATTTTTCTTATCTTTTTACTTTATTATTTTATCTTAAGTATATTAGAATTTTATCTTATTTAATTTATTTCAGTTTTATTTTATTTTATCTATCTTAGTTTTCTTTATTTTGTTGTGCTATTTTATTATGTTGCTTAATTTTTTACCTTTTTATTTTATTATTTTATCTTATTTATTTTAGTATTTTAGAATTTTATTTTAGCTTGTTATTTATTTCATAAAACTAGCATTTTATTTTTTCAATATCTTATTTTTCTTTATTTATTTTATTATGTTCTTATATTTCATTTTACATTCTATTGTTTTTTTTTTTCATTATATCTTGTTTTTATCTTTTTGGTTTTATTATTTTTAATTATTTTAGTATTTTAGAATTTTATTTTATCTTGTTATTTAATTTATTTAAGCATTTTTTTGTTTGATCAATATTTTATTTTTCCTTATTTTATTTGATTTTGTTATATTTTATTATGTTCTATCTTTTTACTTTATTATTTTATCTTAAGTATTTTAGAATTTTATCTGATTTCATTTATTTCATTAATGTTTTTATTTTATTTTATCGATATCTTAGTTTTCTTTATTTTATTTTATGTTATATTTTAATATGTAGCTTAATTTTTCTTATCTTTTTTTACTTTTTTATTTTATTATTTTATTTTATTTATTTATGTATTTTAGAGTGTTATTTTATCTTATTTAATTTTATTGAATCAATTTTTGTTTTATCAGTGTCTTATTTTTCCTTATTTTATTTTGTTATATTTTATATTACTTAATTTTTTTTATCTTTTTTATTTTATTATTTTATTTATTTTAGAATTTTATTTCATCGATTATTTTATTTTGTTTTATTTTATTTTAATAGAGGATCTGAAGCACATTCAGATGTCCGTGAGCATTTGTGTGGTATAAGAAAGTGTTTGCATAGGCATCATGCGGCGGGTGTTTTCTGGGCGCACGTGCTGAAGGTGTGAGAAGTCTCGTCTCAAACACAGATTGCTTTCATTATTACAGAATGAGTCATATGTGCTTTAAGGACAAAGACATCGATGATTTACTGTTAATGCCAGTGACCAAACTCACATGGCTGCTTGTGATACACCTTTTAAATGTATTCGGCATGTGTTTGTTTTTATATTCAGCTGTTCCATTCTACAAGTCTAAAATGTGATTTCACCTGCTGAACCAGTCCCGTTTCTCTGTGGTTGTTGCTGAGGCAGGAAGTTCAGGATGTGGAAGATAAAAGGCTACAATGGCCAATGGGCTGACAGAAGCAAGGTGCGCTGGGTTTAATTACCGAAAAGACTGTAGCAGCAGAATTAGCAGATTCCCCCCTCCAGGTCTCCGAGCAGGTCAATTAGCACCCAGCAAAGCTGTGAAATACGCCTCCCTCCATCTGCATCTGGCAACGATTACACCTTGCTATTATGTGAGAGGACTTTGTGAAAGCCGTGTTCAGTCTCACACATGGTGAAGCCCCCCTTTCTGTGTGTGCAGTGTGTGTTTGTACAAATTCGCAAATCTATGAGTGTGTAGGCTAAGTGTGAGCTGTGTTTGTGTGTGCGTGTGTGTGTGCAGCATGTTTGTGGGTGGGCTTCTGTGTGTGTGTGTGTCTGTGTGTGTGTGTGTCTGTGTGTGTGTGTGTGTGTGTGTGTGTGGATAGTCGAATACCATGCTTTAAAGCAGTTATAATGACAGGATTGTTGTTTCTGTGGACTGTGGAATTAGAGAGACGTTTGAATAGGTCGAAATGGCTCTTATTATCTTAAAGAGACATATTGTAGCAGTTAATTTTTTCCTCAAAGTTCACTGATCTGCAGAACTGCCTGTTTCCTGTAAGACTCCAAGTGTAAATGGCTTTATCAATGGCTTTGCATGTAACTGTGGCTGTACCTGCCGCAGTTAATGTTTATCAGACAGGTGCTGAATACTGAAGTGGTGTTGATATGTGAAGTTTGGATACAGGCCGTTTTGTTTGTGGTATAAAATATTCTTCTGATTTTAATGACCTTTTTATGTGACTTTTTTCCACAAATTAATCATTTTAAACTGCTTCAGGTAACTTTAGGTAATTTTACTTGTGTGTGTGTGTGTGTGTGTGTATATGTACCTCTATTAACATAAAAAAATAAAGAAAAATAAGTTATTGATCAAATAAAATTAAAATATAAAGTAAAAAATACAATTCTAAAAAAAAGATTCAATAAAATTAAATAACATAGAAAGAAATTCTAAAATAAATAAGATAAAAAGATAAAAATGAAGCAATATAAAATAAAAATACAATAATAACATAAGGAAACATAAGGTATTAATAAAATAAAATAAAAAATTCTGTCAAAAATGACATCACGCTAAAATAAAATTCTAAAATACTAAAATAAATAAGATAAAATAAAATAAAAAATATGAGAAGAAAAAAATGAGGCAACGTAAAATATAACAAACAAAAAACAAAATCAATAAAAAATAAAATAAGGAAAAATTAAATATTGCAAAAATAAAAATGTTTGAATTTTTATGTAAACGTATAAATATACACAATAATAAAAAAATATATATATATAATTATTTTATTATTATTATTATTATTATTATTATTATTATTGTGCATATTTATACATGTTTACATAAAAATTCATGTATTTTCAATCGATTGAAAGATGAATTAATAATGCATGTGTAAATAACAAAAAAAAAATTGCTTGCGGGTATTTATATATATTGACGCATTAAAATTTGTGTATTTGAAATAGAGTGGAAGATGAATATATAATGCATGTGTCAATAAATAAATATATATTTTTAATATATATTTTATTGCATATATTTTTTATGTTTGTTAACATAAACATTTGTGTATTTTTGATAAATAGATTGAAAGATGAATACATAATACATAATACATACGTAATATATATATATATATATATATATATATATATATATATATATATATATATATAATATATATATATGTGTATGCTTTAAAAAAGTTATTTTATTTTTATGGCTATACACTGAAAAACATTTAATGTAGAATCTGTTTTTCCTTAGACATTGCTAGTAAATTTCTGAAGTGATTGCTGATTAAATTTTAAAATAGAAAGACATCAATAGCATTTTCTCATCAAACATACTTCCAATAATCTTTACAATTTCGAAAAAATGATTTGTTTTAACGTAACAACCAACCTATAGTCGGCAGTCATATACCAAGAAGCTCATGGTAATTTACCAAGTAGCTTTGTGAATGTTAAAGTGTATGTATTTGTGCTTTTCACTGTCTTGAGATGTGTTAGACAAGGTGTGGACACGTTTTTCTATAGGTGCAGGTGTATTCTTGTTTTCTCCTGCTTGTCACCATGGGAACCATTTAGTAGAGTCACTCCGCTTCCTTCTGTAACTCTCAACTGTCAGTTAGTCATTCTGGAGGGGAGCTCCAGACCACAGGTGCCTCTCCACCTCTACCCACAGTCAAGCTGTGCTAGTTGGCATAGCGATCCGGCAGCACTGGTTCAGCGCAAATTTAGTGGGGGAGAATCACGGGGGAGATGAAGAAAGTCACGGGCCACAGAGAACCAGCGGAGCGCCACTGACTTCATTCCCCATAGTCCCCATTCAGCTCTTCAGCATGTGTGTGTTTTTTTTGCGTCAGCGCTAACGCTCTGCGGAGGACCACGTTTGGAGGATGTGTAATTTGCATTTCAGTGAAGCAATCAAGCATGGCCGTCATTTGCATGAGGCTAATTAGGCACGTGACAAAAGCCCTCTGTTCTCAGGCGATTATCGAAATATTGTGCGGAGGTCTGCCTGGAGCTCTCCACAAGTCTGCTTCTGAGACACCCAACCTGGTTAAAAAGTCTCACGGGTGTGATTTTTAAAAGGATTGTTCAACCAAACATGAAAAATCTGGTATTTATTCACTCACCTTTATGTTATTCAAAATCTGTATGACTTAAAGTTTGGTGTTTTTTCCTCTAGTAAACCTATCAGGCTTTATATTACCACTTTAATGATACTTTCATTGTGCTTTTTTGTCCTTTTTAAGCATACAGTTGAGGTCAAAAGTTTACATACACCTTGCAGAATCTGCAAAATGTTAATTAATTTACCAAAATAAGAGGGATCATGCAAAATGCATGGTATTTTTTTATTTAGTACTGACCTGAATAAGATATTTCACATAAAAGACGTTAACATATAGTCCACAAGAGAAAATAATAGTTGAATTTATAAAAATGACCCCGTTCCAAAGATTACTTACGCTTGATTCTTAATAGTGTTGTAACCTGAATGATCCACAGCTGTTTTTTTTTTTTGTTTTTTTTTTTTTTGTTTAGTGATAGTTGTTCATAAGTCTGTTTCTGCTGAACAGTTAAACTGCCTGTTATTCTTCAGAAAAATCCTTCAGGTCCCACAAATTCTTTGGTTTTTCAGCATTTTTGTGTATTAAGCCAGGGTATGTAAACTTTTGAACAGAATGAAGATGTGCACATTTTTCTTATTTTTGCCTAAATATCTTTTTTTTTTTTTAATTTTGTGCTACCCTTCAGAAGCTACAGAAGATGCTTACATGTTCTCCAGAAGACAAAATAAGTTATATTTACCTTGATCTTCAAATTCCAAAAGTTTTCACCCCCTGCTCTTAATGCATTGTTTCCTACTGGAGCGCCAGCGAGCTTGAACCTTCTGTAACAGTTGCATATGAATCCCTCAGTTGTCCTCAGTGTGAAAAGATGCATTTCAGAATCATATAGTCATTATTGGAACGAGTTCAAATACACAAAAATCGGTCTTATTTTGGTAATATAATTAACATTTAGCAGATTCTGCAAGGTGTATGTGAACTTTTGACCTCAACTGCAAAAGCCCCAGTCTTCATTCACTTTTTCAGTATATTGAAAAGCGCAGACCGTATAATCTTTAAAAAAGCTTGCCATACAGGTCAGAGTTTAATTTTTTGTTGAATTGTCCCTTCAATATTGAATACTTTTCTACCCCGACAGCCTGTAAAAAAGTAACAAGCTTTTAGCTTCATATTACTGGCTTGTTAACTCCTAGTAAATATTTTGGTTGATGTGTTACACTTTTGTTTGACAAGGTTTATGTTCTAGGTGTACCGTGTTACTAAATAAGTTACTAAATACAGTTTGTGTGGGAAATTAAAGGATTAGTTCACTTCCAGAATAAATATGTCCTGATAATTTATTCAGTCCCTTGTTATTTATCGTTCTTTCTTCAGTCAAAAAGAAATTAAGGTTTCTGAGGAAAACATTCCAGGATTTTTCTCCATATAGTGGACTTCAGTGGGGATCAATGGGTTGAAGATCCAAATTGCAGTTTCAGTGCAGCTTCAAAGGGCTCCACACGATCCCAGTTGATGAATAAGTGTCTTGTATAGCAAAATTATCTGTCATTTTCTAAAAAAAAAAAAAAATGTATATACTTTTTAACCACAAATGCTCATCACATTGGAAAGGTCACGCGTGGTTTGTTCTTCATCTGTGTACCACGGTTCAAAATCGTCCGACATCGTTGTTTTACTTGTTCGTGAAGGGCATTTAACTTTCTTTGCACATTGTCTTTGTAAACTACCTTTTTTTAATAAAGAAAATAAAAAGTTTCACTAGATAAGATCCTTATTCCTTGGCTGGGATCATGTAGAGCCCTTTGAAGCTGCACTGAAACTGTAATTTGGACCTTCAACCCACTAATCCCCATTGAAGTCCACTAGAACAATCCTGGAATGTTTTTTATCAAAAACCTTAATTTCTTTTCGACTGAAGAACGAAAGGCACGAACATCTTGGATGACATGAGGGTGAGTAAATTATCAGGAATTTTTTTTTTCTAGAAGTGAACTAATTCTTTAACAGCAGAGCTCTGTTGCCCTTCTGCAGTGTAGTAATGTTTTATTGCCCCAGAAAGAGCTGTGAAACAAATATTGCTTTTCATAGTGGATGTGAAAAAAAGGGAAAGAATTGGCTGTTTAAAGTGCATAAGCTCATAACTAGATTTGTTTTTTTTTTTTTTTTTTTTTTGTTTTTTTTTTTTTTTGTTTTTTTGAAGAAAATGTGTTGCCGCTATGCTGGGACGTGGTGTGTAGTTGCAAAGGTATTCGTGGTTATAGCATGATGCTAGGGTTGTAGGTGGTTTCTAGGCTGCTACTCTGTGGTTTCTAGGGTGTTGATGAGGTGATCACCTCACTTAAAGAGAAAGCAAAACTAAATTTAGACTAAATACATCATTTAGTGTAATACAAACATGTAAAAAATCGATTAATTGCAATTAATCGCATTCGAAAGAAGTTTGTGTTTACATAATATACATGTGTGTACTGTGTATATTTAAAATGTATATATAAATACACACACATGTACATATTTAAAAAACATTTAGATGTGTATATATTTCTATTTATATATAATTTATATTATATATAAATTTTAGGGCTGGCAAACGATTAATCACATACAAAAAAAAGTTTGAGTTTGCCTAATATATGTGTGTGTTCTGTGTGTAATTATTATGTATATATAAATACAAGCACATTCATGTATATATTTAAGAAATATTTACAAGTATATGTATTTATTATAATTTTTTTAGAATTTATATTATATATAAATAAAAATATTTTGTACATAACATATTTCTCTAAATATATGCATTAATTTGTGTGTATTTATGTATACGCAATAATTACACACAGTACACACACGTATATTAGGCAAACTCAAACTTTTATTTTGTATGCAATTAATCGCGATTAATCGTTTGCCAGCCCTAATGAACTTAAATATATATTGCATATATTTATATACATGAATGTATGTGTGTTTTTATATATACATATAAATAAACAGTACACAAACATACATTTAGATGCGATTAATCACGATTAATCAATTTGACAGTACTAGTAAAATTCTATTTAAAAAAAAAAAACGTAATTTTCAACTCAAGTTTAAGTAATCAGCTTAATAAATCTGATCACATGGGTACCTACTGAAGTGATTGGGTTTTGTCAGACATTCACAGGATAAGGGTAAATGTGATCTTACCTTTTATTATAGTTTTTAGTTTTTTAATAATTTTCGGTTAATATTTTCAATTTAACTGTTTTTACTCTAAAATTGTTGGTTTTGCTTGAGTTTTGATTAGTTACCTAGTTACAGTTTATTTTGTTTTAAATATTTTAAAACTGAAAATTCATGTAAATTTTCAAAAAAAAAAAAAAGTTTCCAATATAAGCTTAAAATTAAAACAACATTTTTTTCAATTTTCATTTTAAGTTTGTTTTGGAGTCATAACAATGTATTTTAGTTTCTGTTTTTCCTAGTTAAGTTCCAAGGTGAATAATTGACCGTTTGCAAACAGCTTGATTGACAGGCGATCTGACCAATCATAACGCCGCCATAATCCGCCATTCTGTCAGACAAACAAATGAGACAGGAGAGTAGATTAACTTCGGTTGACTTAAACTTGAAAACGGTGTGTATTTCCGTGGTTGGAATAAAATACATTCAGATGTTCATTCATGTTTTTTTATGCTTTCAGTAAAGAAGAAAAGACAGTCGGTTCACGTGTTGATTGATTTAATAAGGCAATACAGTGATCTGTCACGACACATTGAAGAGCCACAAAATGTTATTTATTGTTTACATTTCTTAAAAAATAAAAGCATTTTAAAGCTGAGACCTTGTTTCATACTAGTAACCTGCGCTGTCTTGCCTGTCGGCATGTTGTCAGTTTCCTCTGCTCCGCGATGTATTTTTCACCGCATGACAAGACAATGTGTATTGTGAGAGTTTTAATTTAGGTTTAATTGTTCGAGTTACAAGTTTAAAAACACTAAATATGTAGAGAAAGCTCTCAAAAAAAAACATGCCTAAGAGACAAAAAGCGGAAGAGCAATGCTTCCAATGCTGCGAAGAGAAGCCGTGTGAATTTGCAGTGACACTGTGAAAGATGGCATGAAAATACTTGTGACACTCTTGTAGCTGAGAAACTTGAGGGAAAACCATGGGGTGGGTAGAGGATGAGCTTGTCCCAGCAGACAGTCAATCAAGCAGTCCTGCATGCTCAGCTGTAGTTATCTCACACACACACGAACGAGAGGGTTGCCTCTGCTGACACGGCCGCAGTGTCGATGACTGGATGAGCTTTTTTGAACCACAGATTTGCATCTGTCAAACCTCGTGTAGCTTCGTGTGCGTGACTCCCTGTCAGCGAGCGCGAATGCTCAACTGGACCGAGTGGCAGAGAGCGGCTCATCTTTGTGTGTTTATAAAAGGAAGATCACAGGCAGTTCGTCTTTGCCAGGAAGTCCTCCTACGCTTTCTCCATCGCCTGTATTTACTGACAGGCGACGTGTTGAGTCTGCGCTCATATGTGTTGATTGCTGAAGTTGGTGTTTGTTTTGAGAGACTAGTAGCGCTGAAGCAGATAATTGCTCCTTGTTCGTTCTTTAGCACATGAATGAGTCATAATGTGTGTCTCCAGGTGAAGATTATTCAACATCATAATCTTCCCGACATAAAGGTCAGACCTAGATACCCAGAAGTGACAGTTCTCCAGTTTGTGTTTATTAGCCGGACTGTACGGCAAAGTGCAGCTCGTCGTGCGTTTTATATTCTGGGAATTGTAACAGAGGGCAAATATGTGCTTTTAAGCCCTTAGAGGTGGAAACGGAGCCTTTCATTGAGCCCTGATGGTCACAATGTAATGAAGTGAATTATAGTAATAGTAGTTGTGCTGATTAGATTATGTTCCCCTTTTGGATTCATCTCACTCAGTGGCTGTTGTAACACTTCCTATGCGTGTTTTCAACATCTTCATTCATCACTGTGTTAATGCCCACATCATCACACCCTGATGTTTTTTGTAAAGCCTCACAAACCTGCTCTGCCAAGTGTTTAGCTGTCCATCGAAAGCAATGTAATGCCACTTTTGTTTTTTGCAGGTGTATACAATAACATTTCATGATACTGTGTTGAAATTTACAACCACCAATGCTGTAACACTTCACAATAAGGTTCATTAGTTAACATTAGTTAACTACATTATTTAACATCAACTAAGAATGAACAAAAGTTCTTAAGCATTTATGAATGCAGTATTAAAATCACAGGTTGTGTTTGTTAACATTAGTTAATGCACTGTGAACTAACATGAACAAACAATGAACGACTGTATTTTTATTAACTAATATTAACGAAGATTAATAAATGTGACCCTGGACCACAAAACCAGCTTTAAGTAGCACAGGTATATTCATTAGGCATTCCTAAGAACTTCGTTTGGACAACTTTAAAGGCGATTTTCTCAATATTTGGATTTATTTTATTTTTTTTTTATTTTGTTTTTTGCACCCTTATACTCCAGATTTTCAAATAGGTGTATCTTGGCCAAATATTTTCCTATCCTAACAAACCATACATCAGTGGAAAGCTTATTTATTTAGCTTTAAGATGGTATAAATTAAAAAAAAAATTTACCCTTATGACTGGTTTTGTGGTCCAGGGTCACAAATAGTGTAATTAATGTATTGTTTATCAATTGTACATGTTAGTTAATACATTTTTATATTACATGTTTTTATAATACATGATTGTATTAATTAGGGGCCAACCAATTATCAGCACTGATATTGAGCATTTGTATGGTTATTGGTATCGGTCATTTTCAAAACCCTTTTGCTGCTAAAATAATTTAAAAGCATTTTAAAAAAGAGCCTTTGTTTGTCCTTATTGTGACACAAATTTCGTTTTCACACCAGGCATAAAAGTTTAAAATATCTGTTATCGGTCAACTTGTTCTGTAATGATCGGTATCGGCATCTTCCCTGAAAAACACATATCGGTCGACCCCTAATATTAATTCATAAGGAAATAATATAATAAATGATATTGTTAATTGATACTGCCAAAAACATAGTTTGTTGTCAGTTTAAAGTAACTAAACAGTCACTTCTTTACTTTTTGAAAATAATTATCAAAAGATCATAAAAATATTTTCATAAACTTCAACTTCGGCTCAGTAGTAATAAATATAATATTAAATGTTTATATTTAAAAACTATTTATTGAAATATTTAATAGTTAAATAGCTTTAACTAAATAGTTCTTTTATTTAAAAAAAAAAAATACTTATTACCTAAAGAATATCAAGAGATGACTCACAAACCATCCAAATAAATAAATAAAACACAATTCACTAAAATAGATCTTCAAAATGCATTTGAAATAGAAAATGTCATTATTTAATACTGTAAATAAACAAGATTAAAGGGATAGTTCACCCAAAAATGAAAATTCTGTCATTAATTACTCACCTAATACTCACAAACACAAAATAAGAGATTTCTGATGAAATCTAAGAGCTTTCTGACCCTGCATAGACAGCAATGTAACTGACACATTTAAGGCCAAGAAAGGTAGTAAGGACATCATTAAAATAGTCCATGTGACTACGAGAATACTTTTTGTGTGCGAAGAAAACAAAAATAATGTCTTTACTCAGCAATTTCTTCTCTTCCGTGTCAGTGTTAGTTCTAGAAAACTCTCATTTCTTAAAATATCTTAATTTGTGTTCTGAAGATGAACGAATGTCTTACAGGTTTGGAACGACATGAGGATGAGTAATTAATGAGAGAATTTTCATTTTTGAGTTAACTATCCCATCCCTTTAACAATAGAAATAATGCATTTTTATTGTTTGGAAAACACTTGTTTTTAAATGCTGGTCGGTCCACAAAGCTGTAACCAAAGTTAAAAAAATATTGGGTTAGGAGTTAAATGAATGGTCCATCATCACATTTTACATCTGTAAAATCTGTGATTTAAAAAAAAAATAAACGTGCGTCTAAAACTGTTGACTTTTTGCTTCAGTTTAGGAGTGGCGCTTTAGACAAATACTAGTCCTCTTCACATTCACCCTCTCCACTTCCCTGTGACCTCCCTCTCCACTGGCTCTGTTTTTAGATGAGTGCTAATACAGCCCATCATTTGGAGCGCTGTTGTACGTGTGAACTTCCTGCTGTTATTTTTGGAATGCTTGTTTCCCTTGACATAACTCTTACCGCAGTTATGTGGTGACGGAGTTGATGCAGAGTGACCTCCATAAGATCATCGTGTCTCCACAGCCCCTGAGCTCTGACCACGTCAAAGTCTTTCTCTACCAGATCCTTCGAGGTGAGATGCACATACACCGAGCTCTTTATTTCAAAATTTTATTTCAAAAGCTTCCACCTCAGAGTTCAGAGACACACATTCTCCACACCAAGTCTTTCTACACCAAATCTCATGGGTAGAGAAACACAGACAATCACAAACACCGTTCCTACTATCATATTCTCAGCAGAGAAAAAGAGGAGGATGAGACAGACCACTCTTACACATTGTAAGAATGCAAATAAGAGAACAAGAAACAGTCACCTCTTTGATATTTTGTTTACTGTGGGACAACTGACATGTCTTTAATAGACCAGTTAACCTAATTCCTAATGAATCACATGGAACACATTAAACTTCAGTGTTTTGATGTGACACAAAGCTCTATTACATCTTAGAGTAAAAATGGCAGCATAATGCAAAAGTCTGTTTATATGTCAACTGGATTACATTTCAAACCAAACAAGAAACCTGTAGAGCATAACAGTTCAGTCTGCTTCGTATCAATACAGTATGTCCACAAAATGTCTTTAATGGCTGGTGTGTTGTGTCCACAGGATTGAAGTATCTACATTCAGCTGGCATTTTGCACAGAGACATTAAACCTGGTAACCTGCTGGTCAACAGCAATTGTGTGCTTAAGGTTAGTGAAATGCAAGTCAAACCTTTAATTTGTTAGTGATTTTTCCTATGTTGAAATTTTGTATTTTCTTTGCTTTAGTGGTTATAAGTAATTGGTTATTTCAGAAATTTACCTTGTAGATGAACTCTTAAGAGAGTTAATTTAAAATCTAACTGTTTTTCTATTTTTATGGTTTCCACAAGCCATTATGATTCAGTTTTGCCATTACAAAAATGAATTATATTTTAAATAGAGTATTAAAGTAGGAACTGTTTTAAAACTATTTTACATTTTTAATTGTAGGTTTTCCATCTAATATTGATATTTTATTTTAAATCTTCAGTTTATTTTTTATTTCAATTAATTAAAATAGCACAATATAATGCTAAACAGTCTAGGATTTTTTTTTTTTGTTTTGTTTTTTTTGGTGCATATTGAAATTAATACTATCATCTATCTATCTATCTATCTATCTATCTATCTATCGATCGATCTATAAAATTATATATTTTATATATTTATAAGTTCAAAATTATTATATAATTAAAATATAATAATGTAACAGCTAATGATAAGTCTAAGAAATATTTTTGTGGTACATATTAAAATTAATACTTATGATTATCTATCTATCTATGTATGTACAGGGGTTGGACAATGAAACTGAAACACCTGGTTTTAGATCACAATTAGTATGATATTGGGCCTCCTTTTGCAGCCAATACAACATCATTTCATCGTGGGAGTGACAAATACAAGTCCTGCAAAGCAGCCAGAGGGATTTTGAGCCATTTTCCTCTTGCAGAACAGTGGCCAGGTCACTTTGTGATGCTGATGTGGGAAAACGTTTCCTGACTCGCTCCTCCAAAACACCCCAAAGTGGCTCAATAATATTCAGATCTGGTGACTATGCAGGCCATGGGAGATGTTCAACTTAATTTTCATGTTCATTAAACCAGTCTGTCACCAGTCTTGCTGTGTGTATTGGTGCATTATTATCCTGATACAGAGCACTACCTTCAAGGTACAATGTTTGAACCATTGGGTGCACATAATGAAACTTTACACTCTGCTCTAACTGGTGTAATGTACAATAAGTGAAGATTGGGCACCAGACAGCGCAAATATAGCCATGAAACCTCCAATACTATATTGGCGAGTGTTTCAGTTTCATTGTCCAACCCCTGTATCTATCTATTTGTGTAGGTAAATGAATATTAAAATGATTAAAATAATATTAAAAGTATTATGCATTTTTAAAATTTCCTATTTGTGTATATATATATATATATATATATATATATATATATATATATATATATATATATATATATATATATATATATATATATATATATATATATATATATATATATATATATATATATATATATACATATATATACATATATATATATATATATATATTATAATTATATTTATTATATAATTTAAAAATATATATATATATTTTTTATTTTTGAAATTAATACTTTTGGTTATCTATCTATCTATCTATCTATCTATAAATATAGGTACGTATATGGGAGATTTTGCCTGTTTAAGCTCTATTGTCCTGGCTTCTTTTGTCTCTATGCACTCCTGCTATTTTAGCATTATATACTCTAGCCTATGGGCCTTGAATTCTGTCTTTATAACTGCTTTTATCGAGGAGCAAGGACGTTTCATATCTGTCTGGCCAGGCCAGGTCTACAGCGCCAGCGTACACACACTAACACACAATCTCTGGCTCCAGGGGGTCAGGGCCCCTTTGGGATTGATTCATCTGCTCAGTTCCTGACATAAATCTTCATTTTGGATCCCATAGAGAGAGCCCAGCTGCAAAAGAGAAAGCAAGGTTGATACGGAGATATAGAAAGAGAGAGAGAGATAAAGAAAAAGACAAATTCTCCATGTATGTGCGTGCAGACTTCACCCAGCAGCGTAAGAAATGTGCTGGAGGGGAGAGCGGGAATAGATTGTGCTATTGGACCACAGAGAGCGTATCATTTAGCATGCACTGCTTCATTTAGCCCTTAATCCCCATTTCCGAAAAAGAAGAATGTTTCCCTCATTTAGCTCTGATGTGCCAGACCCTATCTTATGGCCATGTCCTGCAATCAAACACGTTCGAGTCTGATTTAGGTTCATATTTGATTTATTGTGATCCTTAACATGAGACTTTTGAATATGCAACTAATTGAAAACACTAGAACTGTATTACATTTCAATACGTACCACAAAAACATTACACAGACTTTTCATTACCTGTTACATCCAAATTACAAATTTATCTGTGTGTTTGAGAAATTATATTTTGGTAGCCTGTTATCTGTCCAAATTAATCAGTCACATGACTCTTTAGTATTGGTATTGTGTAAAGCTAAAGCTATTTAAAAAAAAAATAAAAAAAAAAAAAACATTTTTGTTAATTGAAATAACAAAAATCAAAATTGGATTTGAAATAAAATGAAATGAAATAATAAATGAAATTAAATAAAAGAAAAGAAAATTAAATCAAATAAAAAGAAATAAAATTGTAAAATGAAAAGAAATAAAATAAAATAATAAAATAAAATAAGATAAATTTGAAATAAAATTAAATGAAATGAAATAAAAAATGAAATATTAAAATAAAAAGCTTACAGCAAATAACTGTAATGAACTAAATAAACTAAATTAAAATAAAATGAAATAATTTAAATAAAATGGTGAAATGAAAAGAAATACAACAAAATAAAATAAATTGAACTAAAATCAAATTAAATTAAATTAAATTAAATTAAATTAAATAAATTTAATTTAATTAAAATAAAATTAAAATTAAATAAAATTAAATTAAAAGCTTAAAGCCAATAACTGTAATAAAATGCTAAAGTATTAAAATTACTGACAGTATAGCTGAAATACTTTTAAATTAAAACTAAAAATTTTTAGATAAAATGTAAAAAATAAATAAATAAACACTGCATTAGTATATAAGAAATCGTTTTAATAAAGTGCATGTTTAAGCGTTGTTTGCAGGATTTGAATTGTGGATTTGAATCTTGTGGGAATGCATAAAATTAGGCCTCTGGGAAAAACTGGGTGGAGCTACTTGGGTAAATAGTTAGTAATGCATGATAGGCCCTTTTGTGCCTTCTTTCTGAGAGTGGGTGGAGAGAAGAGGCAGAGATATTTTTCTCATTTATTTATTTCCCAGGAGCACTCAAGCAGCTCAAGATAATTGGAAATTGGGTCTTGCGTTTATAGTGCTTTTATTGTTTTGTCTGTTTGGTTAAAATGTGAATGAGCCCCTCCATCTAATATTGGTTTTATTGCTTGATTTATTGAAAAAGCATCTTTCCATCCTTGTCAATAAACGCACACTTGTGAGTGTGTAAATAATCCTAAATTCTGCACAGATTTGTGACTTTGGCCTGGCAAGAGTGGAGGAGCTGGACGAGTCGCGTCACATGACCCAGGAGGTGGTGACGCAATACTACAGAGCGCCAGAGATCCTGATGGGGAGCAGGCATTATTCCAACGCCATCGACATCTGGTCTGTGGGCTGCATCTTTGCCGAGCTGCTTGGCCGACGCATCCTCTTCCAGGCCCAGAGTCCCATCCAACAGGTATTCACCTACGCTCATGTTCAGTGCTCGATCTGGAGGCAGAAACTGGCCTTTTCACACAACTCATTATGATTTATACAAGTAGAACATGTTCTTCTATCAACATTAGTTTCTTATCAGCTGATTTTTGGTGTATGGAGTAGAACAGCTAAGGAGTTCATCCAGGATGTTATGTCTTTGATATTGAGCAAGTATCTGTCTTCTCCTAAACTTACAGTCTGTTTTAAGGAAAACTAAATGATTAGTTCACTTTTAGAATAAAAATTTCATGATAATTAATGAAAAATAACCACCCCCATGTCATCCAAGATGTTCATGTCGTTCTTTAGTTGAAAAGAAATGTATGTTTTTGAGGAAAACATTCCAGGATTTTTCTCCATATAGTGGACTTCAGTGGTGGCCAATGGGTTGAAGGTCCAAATTGCAGTTTCAATGCAGCTTCGAAGGGCTCTACACAAAATAACAAATTATATATTTTTTAAACCACAAATGCTCGTCTTGCACTAGCTGGACTTCACGCATTAAGTAATCACGTTGGAAAGGTCACACATGACGTAGACGGAAGTACCGAAGCAGTGTTTGCAAAGCAAACGTCTAAAGAAGGTCAAGTGCCCTTTACAAAAAAAGGTAAAACAACAATGTCAGACAATTTTGAGTTTTTCGCCCTACCCTACCTTTATGATCGATTTTTCTGGTCGACTTGTAGTCGTTCATTTTAAGCATTAGTCGACTATTAGTCGCACATTTAATAAACCATATATATCATAATAATGAGCCTTTAATTGCCTACATAGCTTAATAAGCGCTCAAGCGCACGCAAAAAAAGCTTGCCACAGCGGATCGGCAGATATAAATATTATGAATGTTTCAGGGGAAAAACAGCAAGGAGACTGCATTAATGTTTTAAAAATTTGTTGATAAACTAGTGCTTTATTTGTTTTCGACTTAAAGGGGTCAACGGATGCCCATTTTCCACAAGTTGATATGATTCTTTATGGTCTTAATGAAAAGTCTCTAATATACTTTAATTAAAAATTCTTAATGGTTTTGTAAAACAACACCCTTTTTACCTTGTCAAAATGAGCTCTGCAAAAATCATCCCATTTCTGAGGGATTGTTCCTTTAAATGCAAATGAGCTCTGCTCGCCCCGCCCCTCTCTACTCTCTGTGGAGTGACGTGCTGCTCTGAGAGATTGTTTACTTTAGCCTCATTTAGCTCGTTTAGCCGCGAAACTTGCTAGCTAGCACGTTATTAGGAAAGGTAATTGCAGAGATTCATAAAAAAAAAAAAACCCTTATACTCACTTCTGCTGTAAGTGAAGCTGGATCACGAATGATTTACGCGAACATAGACGCATTTATGTAGATCGGGAGGTACATTCCTTTCACAAACAAATGTAATCCACTGCATCTTCAGCAGCTCAGATGTCTGGAGTGACACTATGACGACACTATGACGACCACTATGTTCATTATTACATCCAGCAGCACAACACCTCAATCGCTCAGTCGGAGATATTCTTGTCTAACTTACATCCCTGCTCCGGTATCGAAATAGTGGAAGTCGGACTGTTACAGCTGATCTGAGGTAAGACGCTCATGTCAATCAACTATCGTGGGAGCGGCCTCTGTCAGTGTGACACCAACAGCCATCTGAGAATGGCTTGATTTGAAAAAGGGGATATTATTTTTACAGATTAATAAAAACCACTTTTTATCATTATAGGGTAGATTTGTACATACACTGCTAACACATTAATGTTCAAACAACATGTAAAAGTGAAGTTTGCATCCAATGACCCCTTTAAGAGATGAATTTGGCAACAGACTTCATCTCCACAGTAGTGAATGCACTTACTTGTTTCATACGGATTACATTACCTGAGAATATTTGTTTTCTATTTGAATTGGTTGATTTAAAAGTAAGCATTTCACCCTCTAGACCCTCTAGAGTTTCGCACTCAAGTTCACAGAGACCAAGACGGCAGAAAGCACATCCTGTTTGCTTTCATTATTTTACAAAAGCACAACGCTTCGTTGTTATTCTAAGTACACACAAATAAACATAGTCTTTTCAGATTCAAAAGAATATTACTTTTATCTGTATGACCAAAAAAGAGTATTTTAAGAGCAAGTGACTGCATCAGCGCCTCCATCTGTCATGTAGCAAGCGTGCTACTATTCAGCTTTCACACTCCGCACAGACACTTCAATAGCGCACATTTTTCTATGCTAACATTAGATTGAGCTGCCATGTAAAGTTGCTACTACTTGCATATTTCAGAAGAAAAGCCATATTGATGAATAACAGGTGGGTGTTTGGATGTCCTGCCTGATGTACTGTATTACCACATAGAACAGCCTAATAAAATTTTGGTCGACCAAGCCTATTCTCATCAACTAATGGTTTGTCGACTATTAGGGAGCAGCCTTATGAAGAATTAGCCACTTGTGGCCTTTCCAATGTGAATAGTGCAAGATGAGCATTTGTGGTTAAAAAGTATATACGTTTGTATTTTATTTCATTTTTTTTTTGAAAATGACTGGTTGTTTTGCTAGGTAAGACCATTATTCTTTGTCTGGGATCGTGTAGAGCCCTTTGAAGCTGCATTGAAACTGCAATTTGGACCTTCAACCCATTGATCCCCAAAATCCTGAAATGTTTTCCTCAAAAACCTTAATTTCTTTTCGACTGAAGAAAGAAAGACATGAACATCTTGGATGACATGGGGGTGAGAAAATTATCAGGAATTTTTTACTCTGGAAGCGAACTAATCCTTTAAAATTAAAAAGAATTTAATCGAATAATTTGATATTCAATAATTCAATAAAAGTTACAGTAGTAGTGCTATTATTGATACTCAACATTGTAACATTCTTAGTGAAAACAGAAAAAAACGTGACCTTACAATACATTATTTTTTGAAAATATTGTACCACCATGCTAACGAGTGAGCGGGGGCAGCTCAAGGCTCTGTTGTACTGAAGCCCAGTGTGGCCGTGACCCATAAGCCCTTTGTCCTAGATGGCTGTGTGTTTGCAGCAAGCAGAACCAGCACCATCACAGCTCAGACAGCATGTCTCTAGCTTTCACATAAGCACAGAGGCCGCTACTATTATTTTGATCAGAGTCTCATAAATATGAAGTATGATACAGTAACATAAGTAAGAAGTTCTTTGAGAAGTTCGACTACAGATACACTTTCCAGTTTGAGTTTTCTGTATTTCACACAGAAGATTATGAGCCATATGTTCTAATAATACTGGCCCTGCAGTGTGTCAGAGACTCTGGGACTGGCTGTTCCTCACTCTGTGTGTGTGTGTGTGTGTGTGTGTGTGTGTGTGTCTCCACACAGCCCTGAATGTGCACCGACAGCACATCGACATCCCCTTTAAGGCTCATTAAATTCTCTCCAGTAAAGAATCTGATTTACTTGAACATGGTTCTGCTCCAGTTTGTTTATGTACAGATCAATAACATGTATCCAGTTTATTTTTTCCTTTGTCCTTCTCCTACTCCTCCTCCTTTGTCCTTCTCCTACTCTTTTATTATATGTATGGTTATTTATTTACATAAGTGTATGCCATATCCTTACGAGACCCAACAGTTTTATTATAACATATTTATAGTGTTTTTTTTTTTTTTCATTAAACTTAACTTTTAATACTATTATATTATGTTATATTATATTATATTATAATGTATTGTTTAGCATATTTGTCACACCCCTAAATGTGGTATAAAAGTAAAAATAAAATAAAATAAATGTTATTTTATATTTAGGATTATTTATAATTATAATAATTATTATTTAATTGTAATAGTCATAAAAACATTTATTTATATTATGTGTTAGGGTATTATATGTATTGTTTAGCATATTTCTCACATCACTAAATATATGGTATTCCTAAAAAGCAAATAAATAAATAAATAAAATTACTTTTTTAAACAGTTTTTCTATAAATTGAACTTGTAATACTTTTCTATTATTATATTATATTACATTATATTATATTTGTTATAAAAAAGTAATTTATATTAGGTGTTATATATAATGTATTGTTTAGCATATTCGTCACATCTGTTATCAGGTATTTATGATATTTTTCTAATTTTTCTAATTATTATTAAATTGTAATTGGTATAAAAAAAAATTATGTTACGTGTTATAGTTAGTGTATTGTTTAGCATATTTGTCACACCCCTAAATGTGGTATTCCTGAAAAGCAAAAAATCTAATATAAAGTAAAATATTTTTTTATTAGTGAAAAGAGAAAGTCTTTTACGCTGATGCTAAACATGTGACCTTGTATAAAAAAAATAAAAAAAATGACTTTGTACAAAAAAAATTAAATATAAAATAAAATAAAATAGTTTTACTTTTAATACTTTTTTGTTATTATATTATATTATATTTATTTTATTGCATATTTATATTTAGAATTATTATAATTATTATTTAATTGTAATGGTTATAAAAACATTTATTTATATTACGTGTTCTAGTTAATGCATTGTTTAGCATAATTGTCACATCACTAAATATATGGTATTCCTAAAAAGCAAATAAATATATAAATATATAAATAAATAATATAACTTTCTTAAACAGTTTTTTCTATAAATGTAAATGTAAATGTTATTATATTATATTATATTATATTATATTATATTATATTATAATTGTTATAAAACAGTTATTGATATCAAGTGTTATATACATTGTATTGTTTAGCATATTTGTCACGTCCCTAAATATATGGTAAAAAAAAAATTAAATAGAATAATAATAATTTAAAAAAAAAAAAAATTAATTAAATTAAAAAATAAAATAGCATTATAGAAGCGTACTACAGTAGCTAAAATGAATTTCTGGATCTCAGGAGAATATATGCTTACAAAGAGCTTGTTTTATACAACCTTTTTGTTTGTTTGTTTGTTTGTTTGTTTTTTTACAGCACTCATTTGCTCTTTCTTTTCTGGTTATATACTAGCTGGACTTGATCACAGATCTGCTGGGGACTCCGTCTCTGGAGGCCATGAGGACGGCATGTGAGGGGGCCAGAGCTCACATCCTAAGAGGACCACATAAACAGGTTAGTCTGAAATCGAACAATGCCCCAAAAACTACGCACATGGTGTTCGAAGCAGGATCATGAAAGACAATGACTCATTAGTGGACTGTATGCAGTGCAAATGTTCCCTTGCACTGATATTTTTGGTCCCAGGAAGCCTGATTATAAACAGGTCCTGTGGCGCTGCCATGGCGACTCGCTGTTCCCGCTGAGTGACGGCACCTATTGACCGATAGTGCTCCTTTTTTATGGAATCGAGTTGCTTGTGCTGCCCCCGGAGCGCAGAAATCTCCCATCAGCCTTTGCTGCAGGATTCCCGGCGCTCTATGCTCACTCTGGGCAGCCCTTCTCTCCCTCCCGCAGTCTCTCCATTTCCTGCCCTGCATCATATCCACTGACAGACGGATTGATCAGTTGATGAGAGCAGAGAGAGAGAGACATGACGGCTGTTATTGACATAGTTGCGCAAGTAATTCACTGTGTAGAAGAAATATTCAAACAGAAATACTAGTGATAAATCATATCAGGTCCATATCAGTAATCAGCTGACATTAGATATTTTGGTAACACTTTACAATAAGGTGTCATTTGTTAACATTAAAGTATTAACTAACATGAATGAACAATGAACAATACATTTATTACACTATTTATTGATCTTTGTTAATGTTAAGTAATAAAATACAGTCATTGTTTGTTCATGTTAGCTCACAGTGCTTTAATGTTAACAAACACAACTTGCAATTTTAATGATGCATTAGAAATTAGCATTAGCTAAGATTAATAAATGCTGTAGAAGTATTGTCCATTCTTAATAATTTCTTAATTTGTAATACATTTGCCATTGTCTAACGCTCACATGAAGTTGATTTTTAAAAACACTAATGCTTTAATGCTGCTAAATGTAATCATACATCAAAATTAATATTCATTATGATATGATTTTTAAATTCACATGTAGCATGTAATACAACTAATTTTAGTGTACAGTTTTTAATTAACTCACTTATTCAAATTGAATATAATTTTAATATCAGCCCTTTATCAGTTATTACCCATAATTAACAAACGGCTTTTTTAAATGATTTGAATATCCATCTTAAACTGGTTATCAACGTCTTATTAGTGAGTCAAATGTAAACTTCTGTTATTCATAAATTCACATGTAGCAATTAAAACAATAGATTTTAGTGTTTTATTTATAATTAATTACTTAATATATTAATTTCAGTTATTGAGTTAAAATGTAACAAAATATTAAAAAATTGTATTATTATTTCTCTGGTAATATTTACTATTATTTTGATATAATAAAAAAATCTATAATAAATAATATTATTTTTATTGGATGTAATGTAATTATGAAAATAAATACATTGGCAAATGCTTAGGCTTTTTTACCATTTACTTATATAAATTACTCATGTTATGTAACTCTTTTTTTATATTACATTTATTCTATTTTACAATTTATATGTTATCTTAAAAATCTTTAACAGTAGTTAAAAAATTAAACTATGTTATAATAATTTAAATAAATAAATAAATACTTTGAGAATTTCTGCCTTTTTTTTTTACTATTTATAATATAAATTCCTAA
Organism: Cirrhinus mrigala; assembly: GCA_036247105.1. Taxonomy (NCBI): domain Eukaryota; kingdom Metazoa; phylum Chordata; class Actinopteri; order Cypriniformes; family Cyprinidae; genus Cirrhinus; species Cirrhinus mrigala. The sequence continues at coordinate 23,454,970 of CM070021.1, forward strand.
TGCTATGTAACTTTTTAGTGCAAAATTTATTTATTTATTTTTTGCAATTTAAATGTAAATTAAATTATCTTAAAAATCTTTAACAGTAGTTAAAAATGTAAACTGCTTGATGTCATATAAACGTCCTGCCTGTAAGTGAGTCGTGTTGTTGTTGTTATTATTATTATTATTATTATTATTATTATTATTATTATTTGTCTGGTAATATTTAATATTATCTTGATGTAATAAATTATATAATAAATATAATAAAATATTTTCATTGGCCATAATGTAATTATAAAAATAAAATTAAAAAAAAGAAACATCAAAGGATTGGCATACTTTTTTATAATATATGGAGAGCCCATGCAGTGTAACAGAAAATTATTTATTGGTCTGTCTTAAACTACTCAATGTCATATAAACATCTTGTTATAATGAGTAAAAATATAATAAAATATTATTATTGTTTATTATTTTTATTTTTTTAATTATATTTATTAGTCTATTTTAAACTACTTAATGTCATATAGACATCTTCTTCTTAAGTGAGTCAATTGTTAACAGTTACAATTACTAAGTTCACATTTTGAATTAATTTATTTAAATAGATAACAGATTAAATAAAGATAAATAGTAATTTTAATATCAGCCATTTATCAGATATTGGTGATAAAATAATTATGAAAAAAAATTTTGGCTCATCTGTGGCTTTTTAAGTATTAAAATACTTTTTCATCTCCAGTTTAAGGTGTAGAGACACCTGGGCGGGGATAAATGTTTGTCCATCCAATGGCAGATGGGGGGCGTGTTTAAGAAAACAGTTACTATTTTGCAGTTACTCGTGGCTCAGAAGGTTTTATCTTCTGCTGTATTCCTTCAGTATGAATTTACGAAAGTCTAGAAGTAGTTTTTCATCTCCAGTTGCTTTTGGTTCCTCTGAAAAGCTCATGTTTTCAAGTATATGGAAAGCTGTTCTTAGTGTGCAAGTGTGAATATGTGCATGTTTGTGAGTGTGTATGTGTGATTGGGCGCTGGGTGTTGGCTCTGTGGCTCTAGACAGCTACGCTGAGAAGGCGATACCCTGCAGAGAACAGGAACTGCAGCGCAAGGGCTGTGGACCTCTGCTTCCTGCTTTGCATCGACCTGATGCCTGGCGGCTCACCAAGAAGTCCGCCTCCTTTGCACACACGCATACTGACGTGCACCTGCTGGGCTAGAGAAAGTCTTTACCATTTAGGCCTGTATGTAAAGAGGCACTTGTTTCTCCGGTCAACATTCACCAGCCTTAATCCCAGCCAACTACCCACACATGCACACACACACACACACTCATACTGACATTTGGCTGACCTTGTCACTCGACGCCACCTCCTGTGTGTGGTCGAGCGGCCCTAAAGCAGGATGTTTTAATCATGTACATCAGCTGAGCTTCCCCTTACATGGAACAGGTTTTGGAGGCTGAAAGAACAGTCAGGGGTCATTGAGGGGTTTTGTGATGACATCCTTCTTTGGCCTGATCATGTGTCTGGGTCAGTGTTCGTTACAGCATTCTGTTTCTAGGTAATTGATGTATTAATAATAATAATAATAATAATAATATATTATTATTATTATTATTATTGTTGTTGTTGTTGTTGTTGTTGTTGAGTAAAATTACTATTATTAGTATTATACGCTATAACAAAAAATAATACAATAAATATGATAAAATAATATGTATTATTTGTCTGCTCGTATTTCCTATTATTTTAATATAATTTTATGTAAATTATAATTGTGATGATGATGATGATGATGATGATGATGATGATAATAATAATAATAATAATAACAATTGTTATTATTATTATTATTATTATTATTGGTGTTGTTGTATAATGAGTACAATTATAATCAAATATTATGTATTATTATTTGCCTTGGAATATTTACTATTATTTTGATATAGTAATATTATACAAATTATTATTTTGCTGCTGCTGATAATAATAATAATAATAATAATAATAATAATAATAATAATAATAATAATAATTATTATTATTATTATTATTATTATTATTGTATAATGAGTACAATTAAAATATTATGTATTATTATTTATGTATAATATTATAATAATATTATGCAAATTATTATTTTGATTATTATTGTTATTATTATTATATAACGAGTAACATTATTATTATTATTATTATTTGACTGGTTTTATTTACTGTTTTACTATTTTGATATAATAAATAAAAATAATATAATAACTATAATATTGTTTATCTGATAATCTACTACCTATTTATCTATTTATTATTTTATTTACTATTATTATTATTATTATAATTATTATTATTGCTGTTATTTTGAAATAATAAATAAAACATAATATAATGTTAAACATAATATAATAAAATATTATTTTTTTGCTATTATTGTTATTAATATTTACTGTTATTTTGATATGATAAATAAAATATCATAAAATACATTTAATCAAATATTATTTATTTGATCATTTATTACGTTTATTTATTTTTTACTGTTATTATTATTATTATTATGGTTATTATTATTATTAACAATAATAGCAATATTTAATATTTACTGTTATTTTGTTAATTTTTGTTAATAAATACAAATATTATAACAGAATTTATCTGATAATTTTGTATTCTTTTTATCCATTTGTGATCTATTGTTTTATTTATTACTATTTTTATCACTATTTGTATTGTTGTTTGTTTGTTTATTTATTTATTTGCCAATAATAATATTTGCTATTATTTTGTTATAATAAATAACAATTTATTGTCATTTACTGATAACTTTTTATTTATTTATCATCCTTTTTATTTATTACTATTTTTACTATTATTATAAATTAGTATGTTTTATGATGATGGTTAATGATGAAGTTTAAGAATTAGATTAATAAATAAATACATTGGCAAATGTTTGGCTATTATTATTATTATTTATTTATGTATGTATGTTTTTTTTTTTACTATTTATATAATAGAAATATAGAAATGTAACTCATTCTAGGTAAGGCTTTTTGTTTTAAATTTAATTTATTTTTTATCATTTAAAACTTCAGCAGTAGTTTAAAATTTCTTAATGTCATATAAACGTCCTGTCTGTAAGTGAGTTAAATGTTAACTACTGCGACACTTTCGCTAAAGCGAAACTTTAGTTTTGAATAGAAAACATGTCGTCTGTTCAGACTGCAAACTCTAAATAGAATTTCTTTTACCAAACTCTCTCTCAAAATACAAAAAAAACACTTTAGTTATAAACAGTATTTTAGTCTGCTTAAATGTTACAACCAAACTGTGAGGTAACGCAACCTGAGCAGGATGTGCAATCAAGCTGTTTTGGGCCTGTTTTGTTCTCTTTACAAATAACTATGCTTTTAGTCACCGATTGATGGGGAAGGTTGGAGAAGTCGAGGCAGTGAAGAGCGTTTAGATGTCTGAGGTGGCTTTACGATCGGACTCCGCATTGCTGGAGTCTTAATGACTGGTGAATATGGCACACCAGACCTCCACCTCCACTTTAGTGAAGGTGAAGAGCTTATCAAGAAGGCTTTTGAGTGCAAAAGATGGCAGCGAGAGGAGCGGGTCTCCAGAGAGTCTGGCAGAGCGATTTCAAGAGGCATTTCAGCGCAGTTCTCAACGGCAGTGTTGGGAGATGTGGTATGCTTTAATGCCCGTGCTCAAGATAGAGGCAGTCGCTCAGGATTTGGCTGAGTGGATAGGCGGGGGGAAGAAAGAGACGAGGTCTGTCCGAGAGAGAGATCTAAAAAGAGGTCGGACTCTTAAGATCAACTCGGCTGCCTCCACGGGGGACCTCATTACTTCTATTAATTTTGCAAGGCTCTTACCGTCACTAGAAAGAGAGGAAGCTTTTAGCCTCCGCTGGAGTGGGAGGATATAAAGAGACCCTACCTTAGCTGTCATTTATAGACTGAGAGGAAAGAAACTGAGAGGTTGTGGTGTTTCAGCTCTATCGAAAAGTTTAACATATCTTGTGTTTTGAATGCTAGTGTGAAAGCTAACTAGCTTAACCAGCAAGAGTGCCTTCATCAGTCAGCTTTAACAGAAAGACCAAATTGGTTAATCAAGAAAATGAAAGTAATAAACGAGATCCCTTTAATATATAATCTGTTCCTCCATGGCAGCATGTAATTAGATGTACACTTCTAAGTCAACACTTGAAATAATTATTATTGAATAATCTATAACAATATTGTATTATTATTTTTATTATTTAATATTTTTATTATTATTGAATCATCTATAATAACTGGTTGTTGTTGTTGTTGTTGTTATTATTATTATTATTATTGTTGTTGTTGTTGTTGTTGTTAATAATATTCTATTTTTTATTATTGAATTACCTTTATCTACATTTATTATTATTATGATTATTATTATTATAAATCTAAATCAAATTAATATTTTTATTTTTATTAGTAGTGGTAGTATTTTTCATTTTGGCTAGAATTGATACTTGCAATTAATTATGCAATTATCACCTCTTCCCATTTAAAATTAAGTTATTGACAAGTTAATAAGTAACTTGTCTGAATATTATTATTATTATTTATTATTATTATTATTATTATTATTAAATATTTATTTGTATTTTTTATTATAGAATTATCAAATTCTTATATTAATAATGTATTATTATTTTTATTATTAGTTATATTATTAAACATTTTGGATATAATTGATACAATTAATTATGCAATTATCTCCTCTTCCTTTTTTTTTTGTTTTGTTTTGTTTTGTTTTGTTTTGTTTTGTTTTGTTTTGTTTTGTTTTGTTTTAGCAAAAACTAATCTGATTACTGGTTACTGGCATCCGCTTACTGCAAACATAATAATAAATTAATTATACAATTATTTTATTATTATTTAATTATCTATACAATTTTATTATTATTAAAACCTTACTTTTTTTGAAGCAAATAATCTGAATGTGGTTACTGCAAACAAAAAATAATTCTATAATTAAATCATCATCATATTTTTTATTATTATTATTATTATTATTATTATTATTATTATTATTATATGAATTATAAATAACACTTTTATTTTATTTTAATTTTATTTTATTTATTTATTTATTTTATAATAGCCCATGCTATATAACACACACTTTATATTTATTTTCACTGAATGTCTATTTTAAACTACTTATTGTCATATAAACATCCTGTCAGCAACTGGGTCAAATGTTAATTTTGCAACCGCTATGATGGATTTATATGTTAGGCTGATTCAGACTGATGACTTATGAGTCTTTTTAACTGATTCATTAAAAAAAATTGCTAATCAAAGTCACATGCATGTGAATTGAACTGCACTGGTTGTACGGTCTATTTGTTTTTGTGTGCAGTCAGGTGAAGACAGCACAATAGAAACACATGTTGACTGCAAACCTGGGAAGGAGAAACATCTTGAACACAATAGATGCTTCTAATTGATTATGCCAGTGCCTCCTCTGCCTATTAAAACTTTGCTCTGGTTGGTTGTAAGTCACCTGAATGTGGTTCCACCACCTGTCTGCTGTGTATGTAAAAGCCAGCAGGGAGCTCTTGGAAACAGATGTATGCTCGGGTCCATGCTGATTTTTCCGCCTTAGCAGAGAGGCAACATGATCAGATCGGATTTCCACCTACACGCTCTCTCACAGGACACGCACGCACACGCGCAGGTCAGAATGCGATGACCCCAGTGCTGGGTGGGCTTACAGTAAGCAGGGAGAATGAAGAGAGGGGGTGTTGTTTAATGGCTTTAGGGGGTCTTGCGTGCGGACCGAGTGCAGAGCTGGAGCAGATGTGGCCCATCCCACGTCACCAGGGGCTGCAGAGCCTGATGTCTGCCCCAAACTGAACTCAGTGGCACCTGCTAACAGATGGCGGATGTTTTATTTTTCCCTTCTTGGTGCGACAGCGCCACGTAATAGCCGGTGTTCGTTACTGAGGGAGGCAATGGGGTTTTAGCAAATTCAGCTGATGAATCATTGACTATTTCCTTCTGATAAATTAACACAGTGGGACGTCAGATTGAAAGTACACTGCGAAAAAATCAAATAAAAATTGTAGGTGTGTATTTTGTCACTTATTTAACCATCAAAAGTAAAATAAAATTATGCTAGTACTAGTACAAGACGAGACAAAAGTCTTAATATTGTATACAGTTTTGCTTTTTAGTTATAGTCTCTTTTTATTCAGTTTATATATCTAAAAATGCTAATTTATTAAGAATGTATTAATCATACATGCACTTTTCTTCATTGATTTTACTTTTTATGCACTTTAAATAGTTTAAATAGGAATTTTAAGGACAGCATTTTAAGATGAATCATATTCGTATTGATATTAATCTTCGTAATAACATTTTTAGTTCAACTAAAATATATATTAGTATAACATTAGTTAACTATAGTAGTTAAAATAAACTAGCAAAGGAAAAAAAAATGGTTAAGCATTAATTGTAACATTTAGTATTACATTATTTAAAAATTCAATATATTATCTGTTAATATTAATTAATGGACCTGAGCTAACATAAACAATGAACAATCGTATGTTTATTAAATTAATGTTAATAAAAATTAATAAATACTGTAAAAAATGTATTGCTTATTGTTAGTTAAAATTAATAATGCATTACTTAACATTAATTAATAAACCTTATTTTTTAACTATTACCAGATAAATAATCCTGTATTAAATATATACATTTATATATGTAATACATTTTTTTGTATATATATACATTTTTTTCCATTTTTATATATATATATATATATATATATATATATATATATATATATATATATAAATTTTCAATTTACATTTTAATGTATGAAATTACGAAAATGTTAAACAAAATAAAAATGTAGAATGTCAAACAAAATTCCTACCCTAGAATATTAAGATTTTTTCCCCCCACATTTTCATGATACATTTTGCATTTTGATACTTTTAAGAATACAAATGTTCTTCTTCTCAATACCCTTATTAACATTAATGTATTTATAATATGTCATTAAAAAAATGTTAACATAACATTGCACTTCATTTAGGATTGCACACACAAATGAAAGGGGAAACCACTATGTGTCCTCAACCTCATTAGAAAGTCGCCACGACTATAATTTTCCTCTTGTGTCGAAGCATCTGAAGCTCAACTCTCTTGCTGACATTGTTTTGACAACTTTGTGTCGCTTTCACAGCTCCCAATTTACATTTTAAAACACTTGTCATTAATGTGTTTATCTTGATGTTCGCGTCAATGTTGGAGGCCTCAGACACTTTTTACGCCCGTCCCGTGTCTTTGCTATAAATAGAGAAGATCTGATTTGGGCTGTTTTGAAACGAGATCCTTTAGGGGCTTTAGGGATCTTCATCCTCACCGTATCGGCTCTAACACTTAGTCAGATTAGTTTGGGCATCTGAGTGCATCAGAGAGATACGGTGTTCAGCGCTGTCTCCATTCCCGCTCACAAACCAGCGCTAAGTGCTACCATTCAAACTGAAACCGGAAACAAATATGCTTTCACACAGCCTGACTGTGTATTTTAAGAGGTGGAAGAGTTACACCCCTGCCCTGCATGAATGTTATTCTATCTCAGAGCGCCACTCTGCTTTAAAAAACGCCACTCTTCTCTTCGTTGTTTTTCTTCCCCCTCTTACCTCTTCCTCTTTTTCCTCTCTGTTTTTCTTACAATGAGTTTTATTCAATATTATTTTAGAAAAAGTGTAGGAGTATAGAGTATGGGAGCAAACGAGTATGGTGTATATTCCCCTCATTGTAATGTTAATGAATCCGTATTATTGTAAATGAGGGACTGCGTGCCTGTATTCATGTTTAGCATATACACCCCATACACATTCCCATATAAGGACTTTTTGCACATCCTCATCATTACAGATGCAGGAAGGCCCACACATGGTTAGAAATTGTGCTTTAGTAGAATTGTGCGTTAACATGGAAAAAAAAAAAAAAAAAGCATGGAATGTGGTAACAGACTGTTTACTTGTTTAACCAGATGCTGAGGTTTAAGTAAAAGGGACAGTTCACCCAAAAATTATTTAATCACCCTCAAGCCATCCTAGGTGTATATTACTTTCTTCTTTCAGACAGATACAATTGGAGATATATTTAAAAATGTCCTCCTCTACCAGTCTTTATAATGCCAGTGAATGGGTGTCGAGATTTTGAAGGCCAAAAAAGGCATCCATCCATCATAAAAAGTACTCCACACAGCTCCAGGTGTTTAATAATGGCCTTCTGAAGCGAATTTAGGTGTTTGTGTAAGAAAAATATCCATATTTATAACTTTTGAAATCATTATCTCTAGCTTCTGCTAACTGTCGTGCACGCGTTCACGAGAGATTGGCGTTCCAGCGGATGACGTAGGGCATAGGTGTAGCAAAAGCTACAGAATATGTTTAGAAAGTTATAAATATGGATGTTTTTCTTACACAAATGCATCAGTTCCCTTCAGAAGGCCTTTATTAACCATCCAGAGCCGTGTGGAGTACTTTTTATAATAGATGGATGCACTTTATTGGCCTTCAAACTCCCATTCACTGCCATTATAAAGCTTGGAAGAGCCAGGACATGTTTTAATATAACTCTGATTGTGTTTGTCTGAAAAAAAAGTAATATACACCTAGGATGGCTTGAGGGTGAGTGAATCATGGTGTAATTTTTATTTTTGGGTGAACTGTCCCTTTAAGGGTTTAGTGTGGTTTACAGTTTCCCATGTTGTGAGAATCAAATTTTTTATCCGTGTTGTCTGTTGACATGTTATCAAGAATTAACTTCGGTTGCATGTGTGTGACAGAATGCAACACAAACAAGATAAAATATAGCTGCAAGCAACAATTACCGGGGTTCGAGCGCTTAATGCATTTAAGCATATAAGGGAAAAGCGATTACATACTAATTAGTAAGCCTGTACCCACCTAAATCAATGATTAAAAAAGCATTTTTGGCAAATCCAGGTCATTTACCATTGAAATACAGTGTTTTTGAATCCTTTTTAACTGTTATAGCACCAACTGTGGTCCAATCTCCTTTAAACTTTGCATGTTTGTTTAGAATCACCTGTCTCATGTGCTCACCAGGTTTTATGAAGTGTTGAGTTTTCCTTTAGGCTTTATAGGATTTTAGGTAAATTTGGACAGGCCCCTTTTCTAAATGACCTTGGTATAGCCTCCCAAATGGTAAATCTCAACTTTTTGTTTTTGCCTAGTTATTAACTTAGAGAGTCCAGAGAATTGTATTGCAGTGTTTTTTTTTGCTAATTTGCAGGACTAGTTCGCAAAAGTAGGTTTTGGACATCTTCTCAATCATTTAACAAACGATTTGATTGACATCAATGGTTCTAGAGGAAAAGCTGTCCAGAATGAGGAGTTAAATTGTATGATATGAATATTGTGCCTATGTACAAAAAAACGTGCAAGGTACAATCTTTTACACAGTGGCTGATTTTTATCAGATTTCTCTCAAACCTTTGGGGCCATGAGTCGAACAGGCCCACCAAGTTTTGTTCCGATCTGCCTCCATTAACCTTGTCTAACAGCTCAAACTTCAGCAGCCAATGGCTGCCATGTTTTTTGAGATACGCAAATGTCCTTACAGACACTTGTGGCACTTTGGACCAAGATCGTGCACACTGATTTTCAAGTTGAAAGAACAAATGGTTGCACAGTTATAGCCATTTTTATGTTTTTTTTCTCATAGCACCACTAAGTGGCCATGCTCCGCTTTTCTTTTCATGTGACCTCAGATTGAGCTCTTACATAAGTGTTCTGAGTGTGACAAAGATATCTCATTCCGTTCATGAGTTATAGGGATTTCACCAAAAGTGGTCCTGCCTCTTTCAAACGTTTGGCGTCCCTTTGTGACGGTGAGTCTAAAGTTCAACTTTTTTTTTGATAATTATTGATATTCACTCTCCAGAGAATCTTTCTGCACTGATTTGGTTCAGATCGGGCGAAAAACCTAGGACTAGTTCACAAAAGTATTTTTTTTTAAAAAATGTTGAATACCCGAAATGTTCATTTAATCAGAGGCATGCGTTTTGTCTGGTGTGAGCCAAGGATTCCAACGACAGAAGACTCTTGAGCCTGTGACTGCCGGTTTAGGAGTTATGAGCGATTTTGTACATTTGTTCGCTGTAGCGCCCCCCCTCAGGCCGATTGGTGCGAGACTTGGTCACATTGTAGGTGGTGTGAGTACTACCATCCCTCCAAGTTTCAAGTCTCTATGACCTACGGTTTGTTAAAAACCAAGAAACTCAGAGAGCGACAAGCTTTAGTCCTGTGTTGGGCACTTGGATTTAGTGAATAAGACCCAATATCTATTACACACACACCCCCTATTCAGATTCTGCCTGTTGGAGTATACAGAAGGAAGTCTGTTAGCTGCTCTACAGCTCAGCGTTCTCTGGAATCACTGTTGTCTCTGTCAGCGTTCGCTCGTATTAATGGCCTCCTCCTATATCAGCACTCCCTCTCCCTCTCGTGCCTGTAGGAAACGCGCCCTGCTTTTTTTGTTAGCGTGCTAACTGCAAAAATAAACAAACAGACGAGTCCTATCCACCTGTCTGTCCTCGCTTGGCCCTCTCCCAGGTGCAGCGGGGTCTGCTCTCCCTGCACTTGTGAGCCTGAAGGGCTTTGTGTTGTTTTGCTGCCAGGATGATCAATGGCTTGTTTGTGATAGTGGGGAGAGATGGCCCAGACCACACAACCGCAGCGAGCGGGGGGAGGTTAAGGAGGAGCGCTGAGCCGGTTAGGGAAAGCTGCAGCCTGCACCTGTTGCTTGGGTTTTTGCTGGGCCAGAGGGGCGGTCGGACGTCACATGGGCACGGCTTCACAGGAAGCCGTGGCTCGTTTCTCAACCTTCTTGTGACACCGCACCTCCTCCTCCTTTCCTTCATAGCTGCATCCTAGGCTTATGTCGCCAGTCAGGAAGAGGGAAATGGGTTTTACCTTAAAGCAACACACTAGTAATATGTGACCCTGAACCACGAAACCAGTCACAAGTTACACAGGTATATTTGTAGCAATAGCCAAAATTATCAATCTTTCCTTTCGCAAGGCGATTTTCTCTATTTTGATTTTTTTTTTTTTTTTTGCACCCTCAGATTCCAGATTTTCAAATAGTTGTATCTCAGCCAAATATTGTCCTATCCTAATCCATACATCAATGGAAGCTTATTTATTCAGCTTTCAGATGATGTATAAATCTCAATTTCCAAAAATTGTCCCTTATGACTGGTTTTGTGGTCCAGGGTCACATATTTTTCATATTTGAAGAGAGTAATTGTCATTTACCTTTGACTAAATGCATTGGTCTATGCATTTTTTTTCCTTTCAAAATAAATTAATAGTTTTATTCAGCAAGAATGCATTAAATTGATCGAAAGTCAAATTTACTTTGTTAAAATGGATTTCTATTTCAAATAAATGCTTTTATTTTGAACTTTCCATTCATCAAAGAATCCTGAAAAAAAAAAAAAAAATCACGGTATCCACAAAAAATATAAAGCAGCACGACTGTTTTCAAAACAATAATAAACAGAAATCAGCATATTAGAATGATTTCTGAAGTATCATGTGACATTGAAAAGTAGAGTAATTGATACTGAAAATTCAGCTTTGCCATCACAGGAATATGTCACATTTTAAAACATATTAAATTTAAAAAAGTGTTATTTTACATTATAAGAATGTTTCACAATTTTACTGTTTTACTCTATTTTTTTTTTATTAAAAAATGTAGCGTTGGTAGGCATAACAGACTTCTTAAAAAAAAATATTAAAAAAATAAAAAAATTATATATCTTACAGACCCCAATTTGTAAAATAACTTTTCTCATTTTTATTTTTCTCATTTTATTTTGATAAGTTTTTTTCATGTTCATAAATTTTTAGCAAAAATGCATAAAATAGTATTTACGCATAGTATACTTTTTTGTGTATTTTCAGAGATTATTTGGTCAAATAAGCCTTTGCTTCTATTAATAAACTGCAAATTTTAGGAACAGATAGGAATAGATCTTTACTGTAATTGTTTTTTGTTTGTTTGTTTTTTTTTGGAACCTGTGATACTTTTTCCAGGATTCTTTGATGAATATTTATTTAAAATAGAAATCTTTTCTAACAATCTACACTACCGTTCAATGTTTGGGGTTCTTCTTTCTTTGAAAGAAATTAATATCTTTATTCTATTTTGAATAAATGCTGTTCTTTTTTCTTTTTATTCATCAAAGAATCCTGAAAAAAAGTATCACAAGTTTTTTCAATAAAATATTAAGCAGCACAACTGTTGCCAGCATAAAAAAATCAACATATTAGAATGATTTCTGAAGGATCGTGTGACACTGAAGACTGGAGTAATGGCTGATGAAAATTCAGCTTTGTGTCACATATTTCAAAGTATATTAAAATAGAAAACTGGTATTTTAAATTGCAATAATATTTCATAATATTTTTTTTCTGTATTTTTAATCAAATAAATAGAACTTTCATGAGCATAAGAGACTTCTTTACAAAACATCAAAAATCTTAATTATCCCAGACTTTTGAACGACAGTGTATCTGCATAATAATTACGAACATAACAACAGATTTTAATATTATTATGAATTTTTAGTAAATTCTTTGCTAAATAAGAGTTTTTTGTAAATATTATTATTTTTGTGGGTGAACTTTTCATTATTGCATAATATCAGTGTTTCATTTGAGCAGCTTTGTGTATCTCAATTGTTCTTTATTATACTGTATTACGTATAAACTGTATTATGTACAGTATATTATGTCAGACATTGGTCACACTGCTCTTTAAATATCATGACTGCACGAGCTATTGAAAACCCTTTATTGGTCGACCTGATGATGTCACATGACCTAACCAGATGTCACATGATAAATGAGTGATAAAACCTCCACCGTGTAAATCGTATTGTTTTGGTTCTCTTGTAAATTTCGTTCCAACCACATCTCGTCTATGTTTCTGATATATCAGCAGTTGGCCCGTCCCCAGTGAAACTAATTGGTCCTGAATCCCTCTCTATAGCAGAAGCTAAAATTAAACACAAAATATTGACTGTGTCTCATTATGCAGCATTTTCGCTTTTGGTGTGAACAGGCAAATTTCTGATCACCTGAAATTTGATGTGTTGCTGAGGCTCAGTCCAGTAATACTGGCTCAAGTTCTGGTGACATCTTTGTGTACGGTTTAAAAGTGTGACCCGTCTGACTTCTGTCCAGGATTTAAAGTAGCAAATTTGCTCAGTGCATTACTCCCGCTGTCAGAAATGTGAGGGCGGAACATGAGCTGCCTGCATGCCTGGGATGACTGAAAGCCTGGACTGATGATGTCATGTGTCA